>BSBM01000053.1:6187500-6275000 GCA_027924585.1 Larix kaempferi
TTTTTATTTAAAAATAAATATTATTTCCCAACAAAAACTTAGTTGATTTCGAAAATAACAATTGTTAAGTTGGAGAGATATGTTAAGACATTTGTTTTAAAAATAAATATTATTTCCCAACGAAAACTTAGTTGATTTCGAAAATAATAATTGTTAAGTTGGAGAGATATTTTAACACATTTGTACAATTAATTTGAAGATTGTTTAAGGAAAAGAAATGTAGGAAATTGAAAGGTAGGAAATTAAATTAGCATTTATATTATATATAATTTTATGATTATTTAAAAATAAATATTATTATTCAAATACTTTTTTTAAAGAAATGTGAGTAATTTAAATATTATTTAAGAGAAAGAAATATAAATAATTGACTTAGCTTTTCTATTATATAATATTTATGATTATTTAAAAATAAATATCATTTGTAAATTATTTTTCCATAATAACTTTGTTGATTTGGAAAAAAAACAATTTATTGACATGGAATGATGATTGAAGATACTTATACATTGTAGGGGAGGCAGGTGCGGGGGGCATCTATGACCTTAGAGGAAAAATAGTTAAGTATTATGCCTAGGAACTGGGAGAGAAATCCAACAATGTTGTTGAATGACTCGCTTTACTTCACGGTATGGAAATTGTCACCAAGTTAAAGATCAGTAAGCTCTTAGTTTTCAGAGACTCAAGGAAAGTCATTAAAAAAATGAGGAACAATTATGCCAACGAATCTCTGTGGTGTAGAAGGATTCACCCAAGAATTAGCTTACTCAATCTCTCTCAGGAGGAAAATTACCTTCACATCCTTAGAGAAAACAATAGATCATCGGATCACTTGGAAAATAAATGAGTTATGCTTGGTTTAGGGGAATTAGTCTACAAGGATGGTTTACATAGACATATTCCAATCCCCTAGGACTCTAAGTCCCACCTACTTATGTTTCACCCACTTGAACTTAAGACACAATGGGAATAACTCCCTTGGGACAGAGTGGATGCATGTAGGTCGTCCTTGCAGCACCTAGCCTCACGCAGATACCTGGAAAATGCATTTATGGGGAGTCTTGTCCAAAGACTCTACCCGTCCCGGATCGTGCGTGAACAGGATGTCACGCTTCAAGTTTGTAGATAAGGAGGAGGCAACGGGGTTTGCTGGTATTCAGATGCAGTAGCTTGGGAACCACTTGAGAGGTCTATCCCTCTTTCCGTTGAACCATGAGGAAGATTGCATGTGGGAGTAGAGCCCGAACCAAGTGAATAATTCTATAGGAAGCTACCAACATTCCCATGATATGGCAGGAATTAAGGAGGCCATGTTGTATTTGAAAGCCAATGTAGATGGTTTCAAACTGAATCTCAGAAAATTCTTCACGGTTGCTTATGTTGGTCTCAAGGCGAACAAGGAAACTGTGGAGGACATGAAATACATATCCCAACAGCTTGCCTGTTAAGACTCACGCATATACGACCTAGAGGGAAATATGTTCGAGCTCATGGGAACTGTGGATGTTACCAAGGATGAAGTGTTGAAAATGGCCAAAATGACCTAGTGCAGCCACTTCCAAGAGTCCCCAGATGAAGACTCTCTGCCAATGGATGAAGCCTCAGTGAAACAACAAGTTCAAGGTTTGCATGGGCTACAGGAATGATGCTATTCCTCTTTCAGTTCTATGTTTTTTTGTGTATTTCTAAATAGACAGTTTGTAAGGGTTTATCCCTCTCATGCATTTGATTTTCCTAGGCAATCTAATAGAAAAAACGATATATATGAAGTTGAACAAGTTTTATTTTCACATTTTTAGCAAATTTCAAAGCTCAGGATGAAGCTCTCCATTTTGTAATGAATGGCTATGCACAACTACTTTATAAATGTTTCTCTTCTTCGGTTTCTGTTAAAAAAAAGATACTTATACATTGATTAGGATACAAAGAAATATAATAAATTGAATTATCTTTCATATTATATAATTTATACCACTATTTAAAAATAAATATTACTTTTAAAATATTTTTTCACGATGAGAACTTAGTTGAATTGGGAAACACAATTTATTATCTTGAAAGGAGGATTTATTTGGATACCTTTTAAGAAAAAGAAAAAAGAAAAAGATATATCTATCTATCTATCTATATGATGATGATGATGATGGCCACATCAGTTGTGAGATGGGTTCTCTCTCTCTCTCTCTCTCTCTCTCTCTCTCTCTCTCTATATATATATATATATATATATATATATATATATATATTGATGATGATGGTGGTGGTGGTGGTGGTGGTGGTGGTGGTGGTGATGGTGATGGTGATGATGATGGAGACCATCCATTGATATTGACTTTATTGGTTTGGTTTATATTTGTATTTCTGTATTAACAAATATTAGAGAGAGATTTCCTAATTCTCCAAAGGTTTACAAGGATTGATATTATTACAAATATGTTGAATTAAGATCTAGTGTGGGAACATTCTAAAAGAATGTGTTTTTAATCCTCCACCTTCTTATTGTTTCATATTAGGGTGTTTTAGAAATTGTCCAACATCTCATTTAATAACTATGGATCTCATGAAAGTTTGTTCTTATTTTAATAATATTAATTTTCTAATTTAGTTTAGCTAAACTAAAAATATAATTTTGGTATTCTATATTCATATTGATGAATTCCTTATAGGGTCTTAATTTTCTCTATTTTCCCAATTTCATTATCACACCATAATTTATTCATAAATTTATATGCGATTGTATTCTAACTTCCTTATAGTATCTTAATTTTTTATTTTCCTCAATTTTTTTATCACCACAATTTCTTCTCAATTTATTTGTGATAGTAATCTTAATGTTATCAAAATTATGCAAAAAGAACCCCTCTTCTGTAATCCAATGGTTTAGACAAGACTTAGTAGCATTATTCCATTGCCTCTTATGTTGCAAAGGTGTGTGTGTGTGTGTGTGTGTGCGCGCGCGCGCGCATGCGTGCACACGCATGTTCGTGTGCGTGTGTGTGTGATCACACGTGGTGCATGAATGTGTATTCCAAGGAAACTTTCCATGGGGAAACCCTCTATGCACTTCCTCACATTTTGTGAATGGTAATTGGGGTATATTCCTAAACCCAAGGTGCCTAGGTGGATTTGACCTTGTGATCTCCTTAATCAACATGGATTTGGCATGGCAAGTAAAACTACTTGAGCTAACCCTGGTTTTATGTGTGTACACACAAAGTCTACATAGTTATATTTACATGTGTGGACAATTTAAGATAATGTAAAAATAAGATATATTTATAGGGATTCAAAAAAGTGATTTTTTTTCATAACTTGATCCACCAGGTCATCACACGAAATCTATGTTTGAAGCAACCAAATCCACAAACATGTAGACAAAAGAGTCAAACTTACAAAAAAAAATTCAAGGAACATGTTTGTGTTATATAATGTGCACATATTTCATTTACTACAAAAAAATCATTCATCCTTATAGTTCATAAATTTTAGAATGCACCTCATCCTTTTACAAAAATAAAATATTTAACAACATAAGCTTACTTTAAGTCCTAAGGACGCAGTCTTCTTCCTTGACCATGTTCAAGGCCCTTAAAGTCGTTGTTCAACTAAAAAATGGTATTTCCACATAAGTCGAACACCTTAAGCAACCGCTCAAACAAAAAATGAGAGATCAACACATCGATGATTTTACATGGTTAAAACCCTTATAGATGGAATGAGTCCATGGCTTGGGCCAATAGCTACTTGAAGAAATATATTAATTCGAAAGGAAAAAAGTATTTACATATGATTTTCTCACAATCAATCATCAAGAAAATGACCCTCCATGCTCTTGAAATAGATATCATGGACCAATCGGGTGTCAATACATAGATCAATAGTTGTTAATATTGAGGTAAAGATGAATAGTCATATCATTCTATGTCTATAAAATATAGCAACCATTTGATTACATAAGTACAAATGCATATTAATTAAACACACTTTACCTAAAGATACATTAGACCAAGTTGATCTTAAGTAAATCCTAATTGTCTAAACATCCTAACACTCCCCCTTAAGAACAACATGGGATATGATTGAAGGATTTACGGAGGTGACACAATAGGAGGTGGAATGAGGCCTTGAACTCCTAACATAAATCAAAGTTTAGAAAAAACCACTTATATAAGAGACTTTGTGAATATGTTTTCAACTTGATTATTTGTAGGGAAAAATAGAACTTTGAGAACATGATCCTAAATAAAATTTATGATGAAGTGCATATGTAGTTCAATGTGTTTGTTGCGTTGATGTTGAACTGGTTCTTGGGCTAGCTTAATTGCACTATGATTGTCACACCAAAGGGTATTTGGATGCTAATAGAGGAATCCAAACTCTAAAAGGATTTTTCAAAACCATAAGGCTTCTTGACTTCCAATGACTATGGAACAATACTTTACTTTTGTTGAAAAAGGAGTAAGAGCTTGTTGTTTCTTACAAGCCCAAATGAAAGGCATGGAATCAAGACTAAAAACATAACCTATAGATGATTTCAAATCATCAAGGACACCAACCCAATTGGAATTAGTGAAGTTAATCAACAAAGGGGTCTCCTTTAAACTGTAATATATCCAAACTGAACTGTACCCTAGATATACCAAAGTTTCATTTTTCCTATTGTCCAATGACTATCATGGGGCATTTGATCATACAGGGAAACAAGACCGACAAGAAAGGAAATATTAGGATCGGTATGAGTTAAGTACAAAATAATTCCAACTAACTAATTCTACAAGGTGGAATCTACTTTAGGGGTAGTGCAGGTGGAAAAAAGTTTGACTCTAGATTGGAAGGGAGAAGAGGCTAGTTTATAATATTCCTTGTGAAAGTTATGAAGAAGGTCAGAATCATACTTATACTTATAAAGAACATACCTCTCTTTGGTTTGCAACACTTGGAAGCCAAAAAAATAATGCAATTATCCTATGTTAGTAATTTCAAATTTCTTCTTAAGGATGGAGTTCACATGGATTAAAATTTTAGGTTCACTATGTGAGGGTCCTACCCTAACCCACCTTACTTTAGTAGATAGCTATACATTTTATAATGTCATGTATTTGAAATAAGGATGTGTAAGTTAGTGTTCATCATTTAATGCAAAAGGGTCTGCCTAAATATGAATTAAGGCCCACTAGGAAATTGTATTTGTTATTTATTTAACCATGCCAAGTAGTTAGGGTTTTGGGTCTAAGAAGCCTATTGACAACGGTACAAGGATGTGAAGAGTCTTTTTGAAAATAATTGTAATAGAGATCTACTCAAGGGAAAGGTTTTCCTATGTTAAGAGGCATATGAACATTGCCCCCGAAGTTTTTCTCATAATATAATTTGCTCATTCTCTACCATCTATAAATTATCTATAAATTATGGCTTATTGCATCTTAACCTATTTATATCATGTGTTGTTTTAAGTTACATGGAAAAATAACACCACAAGTAGTATCAGAGCCACCTTCCTGAGCTAGCACACTTCCAATATTTTATAGAAACCTTATTTTAGGCTAGAGATGTGTTCTAGTGTCATAAGATAACTACATATATATATTGTTCAATGGGTAAACATGTGGTTCGGGAACATTGAATGCAAAAAATATAATCGATACTTAGTCATGTTGTACCCTCATTTAGTGGAATTGTTGGACGCTATTGTAGCTCCTGTTAGCACCCCTTTGAGTAGTACCACATTAGACAACACCTGCACATGGAATTTTAATTCCACATACCCTCAAGTATATCATAAGTCCCGTAGGGAACTTAAAGCTATATGTATATCATCCAATTGGCCATCTTGTTGCTATAGTGGCACTGATCATAGCACTTGACAAGATACTCTCATGCATATAGGTAGCTCGATAGTACTACTAAGAGCACAATTGAGCCTCCTTAGTTACCACGATGAGATATTGGGACGATTAATACTGTCGGAACCCTCACATATATCAAATACCTATAGAACTTGAAAATCCCTTATCTGTATGACCTTGGAAACCCTAGAAACCCTGGAAACCCTTATTTTTGCAAAAAAACCCATGAAAATGATTCATTCTATAAGAACATTTGATGCAACAACCTTTCTATTTAGGTGGACAAGAAAAATTATTACATCTTTGCATCTAGTAGGAATTTGGGAATTCTATCAACATAGTAAAATTCAACAAGGATAAATACCCCTACCGCAATAAAAAGTATGGGGGTCCTAGAAACCTTTATTTGTGACCTACATCATCATAATCCTTGCATTGTGTTCATCATTTTGATATATATATATATATATCACACCCTCTTTTGGGTGGTCCCACAAGCCCTTAATTATGACCTACTAAAAGACTCCTTTCATCATGCTAATCATTTTGATATATATCTCTCAAAACCTTGTTTTGGTAGCCCTGATCCTTATTCCTTCTATGTTCATACTTTTTAGATTCCATGGTACAAACCCACAACCAAGTCAACATGGAGAATGCCAACCAAAATCCACCACAATTGAATCTAAACCAACCAACTCTATATCCCAACCTTCAAAGCCTAGAATCCTTACTTATGAAGCTATACCAAAATTTTAACCAGAAGCTTAATAGCCTCACCCTATTAGTGTTTGAAAACACCAAATCAATGAAAAACCATGACCATTTAGTGACTTCTATTACCCAACATATTGGATATGCTCAATCACTCGATACTCCAACCAATGAAGCTATGATTAATGAATAGCATGACTCTCACTCTCAATCCCTAGAAAAATAGCCTTGCTCCTTTGAGGATAAAACTTCTTGGTACTGATTTCCAAAGATTGATATGTGAAAATTTTATGGTTTCGACCCCTTATGTTGGGTGACCCAAATGGAACATCAATTTTCCCACGATGGTATTCAAGATGATCTTCAAAAGTTGTAAACTAAGATTTTATGTATTTAGATTTTGAAAGATGGAAATGATAGAACTTCTACCATAAATCTTGTCATCTTTATGTCCCTTGGAGCCAATTTGTGAACATCCTTCATGATCATTTTGACTGAGACACTTACTATTTGGATATGTTGACCAAATTACACCAAACTGAAATGTTCTCAACTATATTGCAACATTTGAGCAATTAGGAATCTACATATCAGCCTTCTAACAAGTTATACAACTTGATGAGAACTGGACATTATTCTCATTTTTTTATAAGCATTAAAACTACCAAAAACAACCCCAAATCGAAAAGTGGTGCTACCAGTAGCACCACCTTTTTTTTTCGGGCTAAAATTACAACATTTTGGTAGCCCCAAGTAGTGCATCACGGTGCCACTATAATAAAAACCATAAAATTGACCCCCCAATTGAAAAAGGTAGAAATTTTTTTTCTTCCCGAGGCTAAAATTACAACTTGTTTGACCATGTCGCCTTAACAACCAACAACTTTGCAACGCAAATGCTAAAATAAATCGACGACTCAAAAATAGGTGCTACTAATGGCACCCCTTTCCTTTCTTGGGCTACATTTTCAGGCATTTTTAAACCATGAAGTAATTTTTTTTCAATCTTTGTAAAAAATAATACATAAGAGAAAAAAAAAGTTTTGTACAATTTTTTACAAAGAAAAAACAAAAACACTTGAAAAAGAACAAACCATTAAAAAATACATATTTTAAACAAATAAAAAAACAAAAAAATGTAAAATGGTGGTAGGAGGGTGGTGAGGAGGTGGGGGATTCTCATAATTGAGCTACCACCCTCTCATCCCCTTATCACCACCCTATCACCCTAGATCGAGCTACAAACCAACCCACCCCTCCCCGAAGCACCCTCTCGCCCCCTCTTCACGCGCCCACCCCACCTAGCTTGATTCTCAATTAACCTCTTGCCTCCCCTTCACCACCCTCTCTCCCCCTCCACATGTTCCCACCCCACCTAACTCCCCTCCCTACCCACCCTACCCACTAACCCCGCCCCCTACCCACTACCCCATGTCAACCCCCTTCCACTAATCGCACTACCCACCCCCTCCCCCTATACGTGCCCCTCCCGTTTGAAAACACCACCCTTTTAATTTTTAAATTTTAAATTTTGTTTGTTTTTTTATTATTTTTCTTTTATTTCTTTTTTACTTTTCAATTTTTGTTTTTTATTTTTCTTTATTGTTTATTTTTTAATGTTTTTTATTTTTTTATTATCTCTCTTTTTTATTTATTTTTATTGTTTCTTCTTTTCAGCTAGGTTTTTTTTTTTTTGGTTTTTAAACATACGTAAATGTGTTTCATTTCATTTTGCCCTTTTTTTTTGTCTATTTTATTAAAGTATTTCAAAATTTGTTAAAAACATGTAATTTTTTTTCATTTTTGGGTTTTTAAGGTTTTTTTTTTGTTTAAAATATGTTTATTTTTCTTGAAATTGTCATGTATTTTTTCACTCTGACATATTTTTTTTTTAAATTTAAATATTTTTAGGGCATGGTTTAGAAACGTCTTCAAATGAAACCCAAAAAGAAAAGATGAGCTATTGGTAGCACCTCTTTTCGAGTCCTAGGTTTATTTTGGCATTCACATTGCAAAAGCGTCGACTGTTAAAGAGACAATGTCAAACAAGCTGTAATTTTAGACCTAGAAAGAAAAATGCATGAAAAATGTGTGCTACCATTTTTTATTTGAGGGTCTTTTTTATGGTTTTGATTACAACAACACCACCCAGGGTTACCAAAAGGTTGTAATTTTAGCTCTGAAAAAAGTGGTGTTACTGGTAGCACCACTTTTTGATTCAGGGTTTCTTTTTCGTGGTTTTGATGCAAAAATATGAGTTTTATGGATAGAGTTCTCATTTTGAGTATAAAGTTCTCGTCAAGTTGTACAGTTTGTTTTCTCTAATTCTTTTTTTTCAGGAGTGTTTCATCAATGGGCTCAAGGATGTAATTCATGCACACGTCCTTATGTAGAATCCGCCTACTTGGTCGGAATCTTGTCATAGATATCGCGATGACAAATTGTTGATTAATTCCTATCCCAAGTGCCCTTCATTTCCCACTCGCACTGTGTCTCCCATGGCTCCTCCTTCAAGGAACTCCACCATCCGGTCACTCTAAATCCAAAATTTGGTCATGGATGCCATGAATGAGTAGCAATTCCTTGGAATTTACTATAACTGTGATGAAAAATATTTCAAAGGGAATAAATGCAAAGAAAAAAATTATTCCATATCGAGGAAACCTCCCATGATGCCCAAGAGGAAAACACCCTAGAAGCTCAACATGAACCAAAAGTGGATAGTCAAATGCCACCCTTCAAAGATGCTCCTAATATGCAAGTTCATGAGGAGTAACTCCAAATTTCAATCCATTCTTTATCAAGGTTTTCCACAACTTCGACACGGAAATTGATTGGGCGCTACATCAAGCAAAATAAATTCATCGTGTTAATTGATAGTGACAACACCCATAATTTCATTCGCTGACATGCATTTGAAGAAATCTGTGATGAACCTGCAACAATTAGTTAATAAAAATACACGAGATAGCAGAAATAATAGAACTCAGAATCGCTTTTATTGATCGCAGGCCACTTCGAGGGGGCAACCTCCTTTGAGCAAGCTCAATACAAATAACTTCACGGTACTTTCATTGGTATCAACACAAACTTATATACTAAGTCTAGGCGCCAATACCATGGGTCAATACCATGTGTCAATACAAACCATGGGCCAATACAAACTATGGATCAACAATTACTATGGGTCGACTTACAAATCATATGCGTCCAACAACAATAATACAAACTATGGATCAACAATTACTATGGGACGACTTACAAATCATATGCATCCAACAACAATATACTAACAAAGTAAATAGAAAGGTTGACATGGGTTCCTAACATCCCGTCTCCCTTAGAAAAAGCTTTGTCCTCAAAGCTTTAGATGTGGAAATTGATGCAGAATCTGAAGGAGTGGTTCCCCTGTAGCATCCTCGGGTTGCATTCCGAGCCACTGACGCTTTTTGAGTTTCAGGGAGGGTTTCTTGGAAGGCTGTAGATGAAGAAGAACCAGATCAGTTGCATGAAAAGTGCGCTCAGAACGGTGTTGATCGGCTTGTTGTTTCAGTCGAATTCTTGCCATGTGAAGATTGTCCTGCAAAATGAGAAGAAGCTGATCGCGGTTTCGAAGGACCGAGTCAATTGCTTGAATTGGGGAGCTGCTGAGGATGTATGGAAGAAGAACTGGCGGTGCCTATCCATAGACTGCTTCATATGGTGTCCTTTAGATGTGGTATTGTACCACTGGAGTGCTTCTAGGAAATCCATAGAAATAGTTGTCCAAATCTGTGTAGGGATGGGCAAGGGTTCGAGAAATCCCGAAAGGAGTGTCGGTTCACCCTTGTTGACTTGGAAAGTATCACAGTCAACCCCCATCTATTGAATTGTCATTTTCAGTCCCTGCCAAAAGAAGATACAGTGTTCCCGGTCATACGTTTTGAGGAACCTAGAGTGCCCTGTCGATGAAGAAGCATGGAGTTCATAGAAGAGATATCCCTGTTGAACAGATTGCAACCAATTTGGAACAAGCAGAGAAATAGCTATAAGAGGAACTGGGTCATCAAATGTGTGATAAGGAGCATTTGCCACCATATTGTACTTACCCTTCTTGTAAGTGATCGCATAGGCATAACCCATGAGTTGGATAACCCATTTCAGGTGTGCTGGGGAGGAGACCAGTTGTTCCAGGAAATTTTTCAGACTCTGGATATCAGTATTGATGTAGAAATGATTCCCTAATAGGTATGGCTGCCACATCTATACTGCATGCAAAATAGCCATCATTTCTTGCTGAGATGTAGATGCGGCTAAAGTCTTACCGGAAAGGTCTCTTGAAGGTGACAAGCCCACTAGTTCAGCAAATACACATGCATATCTATCCAAGGAAGTAGGGGAGATCGTTTATGCATGCATCTGAATGGAATGGAGTTGAGCGATGAAACCATGTGAATTCTTCTTAAGGATCTTTTCCAGGTGATGTGAACTGATGATGCGGAGAGACCCTTGTTGTAAGCCCGTAAATTTTTGTTGTTTCCCATTGACTAAAAACTGCATCCAGAGTTCAGCAAAATCCCATAAGATGGCGCCAAGTGTGCGTAACCATTGAACGCCCAAAACCACATCATATCTTCCTAGGGACAAGGAAAACATGTCATAGCGCAGATTATAATATTCCAGAGAGATACACACATTGTGACACTTCCCCTTGCAAGGTAAGGTGCCCCCATTTGCAACCATGACTTCAAAATTGGAGCAAGGATGGACAAAATAATCAGCCTGTTTGGTGATCTGAGGGTTAATGAAGTTATGAGTGCTACCATAATCAATGATTATTGTAAGAGGAAGATTCTTGAAGTAACCCCTGACCCGCATTGTTTGGGGGGTGGTGACGCCGGATAGAGCATGGAGAGATATCTCTGGTTGGTCATCATGAGATGGGGGGTCAATAGGCAGCTCCTGAATGTCGACCTGATCATCCATTGTATATGGAGCTTCTTCACCAATTTTAGAGGCAGGTGGAGAATCCATATCCAAGAGATAGAGCTTTTGCTGAACACATCTATGTCCCCAAGTGAATTTCTCATCACAATTATAACAAAGCCATTTTTCTTTGTGTGCCTGCATCTCTGTTTCGGACAAATGCTTGATAGGAGTTGGTCGAGGAGATGGCAGGATGGGAGGTTGTTGAGAACCCATATTTAGGAAGGGAACACAAGTGGGTTTGGAGCGTTGTTGGGTTGTAATCTTGTCTTCTGCCAATTTAGCCAAACCAAGGGCTTCCATCATTGTGTTGAGACATAACATTTTTACCTCTGAACGGATTTCATCCTTATGACCACTGATAAAACAACTCTTGTAGAATTCATCAGACAATCCTTTTGTGTGATTGGATAGTTTCTCAAATTCTGTCTGATACTCTCTCACAGTTCCAATTTGAATAAGTTTAGTGAGTGCTCTGGTGAAGTCAACAAAAGCACTAGGACCAAATCGTTGCAAAAGGAGTTGGAAAAAATCTATCCATTTTGGCTCGTCATGAGCCTTGATGTACCAACGGTATCATTGAAGGGCTTCCTATTCCAAATGAAGGGATGCAAGTGAAACTTTTTGGACATCAAAAGTATTATGCAGATTGAAATACTGTTATGCATGATAGATCCATCCAGTCGGATCAGTACCATTGAAGCGAGGAAATTCAAGCTTTGGACCACAGAAATTGCTGGAAGAAGAGAACCCATTGTCTGATGAAGACTTGAATTGGAGTTTGTTGTTCATGGCTGAATGCTCAAGATGGAGGCCGAGAAATTTTTCATCCAAATCCTGGAGTTTGGTTTGGATGGATGCAAGTGGTTCATCCATGGTTTTTGCTCCTACGTGAGTGACAACCATAACCAGGAGTTTTTTTTTTTTTGGGGGGGGGGGAATGGATAGAAAAATACAAACAAAAGCTTATTTAGTAAAGCAAAATTTGGATTTGGGAAAAACTCGAATGGGTAATTGGGGTTTGACTAGGTTTTGGACACTTTGGAATGGATAGGGAAGCAGAAAATGGGGATTTCAGAAGCGGGGTGAAAGACTAGAAAAAATTGTCAGAGAGGGACAAAGAAGGAGAAATAGGGAATGGACACGGTGGAAACATTTGAGGGCGATTGGGTGAAAATCGAAGGAATTATGGAAAACCCTAAAAATAGACAAATGTGGGATTTCTGGCTTTGGGAAGTGGAATTTGGGATACGGTCCTCAGGAGTGAAATATGAAGAATGGGATTGCAGGGGTGTCAGTGAAGTTTCAGGGAAAATAGAGTTAAAACAAGGGAGATATGGCGAAAAACAGATTTTATTTTATTTTTTACTTTTTTATTTTTTTTCAGAATGGATCTGAAATGACTGTCGAAATGGATTGGAAACAGTGGGATTTGGAACGACGCAGAATGGATTGGAAACGGATGGATCTAGAATGGCTCATAATGGATTGGAAATGACTGGATCTGGAACGAATTTTAGAATGGGTCTGAAATGGCTGGATTAGAACCAACTTTCGGAATGGATCTGCAATGGTGCGGAAGTGATTGGCAATAGAGGGATCTGTAATGGCGCAGAAGTGATAGGAAACAGTTTAACTGAAAATAGATATGGACCCCAGGTATGTTCGGCTTCCTATCGATTTAGGGGATTCACTCGGCCACCAATGTTGTCTAACGGCTTGCAATTTGGGGCAGTACCCCTCACTCCATGGCTCAGGTAAAACTGATAACCACTTTGCAACAAACAATAGCTCTTGGTTTACCTCACGGGTGGGAACTAGTCAATCAAGTAGGGGTCGTTGCCCTTTTCACTGGCAGGTCCTCTCAATGGGCCAGCTACTTCGGGGTTCCTATGGTACTCCTCACAATGAGTTTTAGGGCTTTTGCCCAAGTACTTCCCATAGTTAAGCAGTTAGGGATTATTCCCAGATTCGAAGCTACAACAGATGCGAAAAAAAAAATTGGCAGAAATTTCACTCAACGAGCCCAAGAAAGTGCTCTGATATGAAATGTGATGAACCTGCAACAATTAATTAATAAAAATACACGAGATAGCAGAAATAATAGAACTCAGAATTGCTTTTATTGATCACAGGCCACGTCGAGGGGGAAACCTCCTTTGAGCAAGCTCAATACAAATAACTTCATGTTACCTTCATTGGTCTCAACATAAACTTATATACTAAGTCTAGGCGCTAATACCATGTGTCAATACAAACAATGGGCCAATACAAACTATGGATCAACAATTACTACGGGATGACTTACAAAGCATATGCGTCCAACAAGAATATATTAACAAAGTAAATAGAAGGGTTGACATGGGTTCCTAACAAAATCCATTGCTATATCCGCCCATATCCAATTTCCAAATTATGATATCCATGGGAATACAATGGAATCTAGTGGTCATTGTGAAAATGTCAAACTCCCAATGGGGGGCTACCATCTAAAAAACCATATGTTTTCTATTGACATCGGTGGTGGCAATATAGGTTTTAGGATCAAATGGCTCAAGACTTTAGGTCTTGTCACAATGGATTTCAAGTAATTCTCTGTCAAATTTACTCAAGCCAAGAAAACACATCACCTCCATGGAATTTAAACTCATTTTTCATAAATTGTCTCATCTCACCATATGGAGAAATTGTTGAAGAAAAATCACTCCAATGTCATTGCTCAGTTCCATGCCATCCAAGTTATGGAAACGACCACACTAGATATTCACTCCAACTTGCAATAGGTTCCCTCCCACTATCAATAGGATTTTGAGGAAGCCAAGCCTCTAATTCCATTATGTGGGGAACATGGCCACATAATTCCTTTAATTCCAGGTGGTCCAACCCACAATGTCCACCCTTACTTCCATCCTTTTGCATAGAAGAATGAAATTGAAAAAATAATTCAAGAATTATTGGCGGTCGATGTTATTCATCCTAGCAATATCCCTTATTCTTATCCAATGGTAATGGTTCTAAAAAATGAAGGTGATTAGTGCATGTGTCCTAATGTATGGGATCTTAACAAATTAACCATCAAATATGAATTCCCCATTTATGTCATTGATGATCACTTAGACAAGTTGCATGTTACCAAATTCTTCACCAAACTCAACGTTCAGATGGGCCACCATCAAATTAGGATGAAAGAGGCATATATACCCAGTATCACTTTTATGATTAGATTTCATAGATCTAGATTCAATTAGACAACTTCACTTAACAAGAGAATATGAGAAGAAGAATATAGAAGGAAACTAGAAAAAGCTCACACATTATATATATATATATATATGTATATTTGTAAGATGCACAGTTCTATTATATAGTGGAAATCATAAATACAGAGAAAGGAGTTGATAATGGTGGTCTAAGAACACCGACCCACCAACCCAAAAAATCAAAAGGATCAAAATGGCTAGAACTAACGTTTCCAGTTTTCTGCTTAGTACAAGGAGAATCGTAATGTTCAGAGAATAAATAGAGTTTGTAAGAACTCATATAGAAACAACTGAAATAAACAAAAAGAGTAACCAAACTAAGAAAAGAGAGCTGGAAATCGTAGAATTCCTCCAGAAACATATTTGCTTGCAGTTGTATCATTGGGAGGGACCTCCTCCAGGATTGGACATCTGAAGTTGTCCTCCCTCGTTGCCTCCTCATTCAATTTCTTGACAGGATGAGGTTAAATTTTATGCCAAGTAAGAACAGTCTTCTCCGTTTCCTCCAGCACTCTCTTGACCGCCAATTTTCCAATGGTTGAAGGGATGGAGAAATGATTGGTATAATTCCCTTTTCCACGTGGTCCTGAGAGCATAGGATCCCTGTCCTCTCCCCCAGCAGCCACCGAATTCTCTCTTGTGTTAAATTTTAAGCATTAATTCACAATACTGTAGGATCTTTACTGAGAGAATAACATGTGCAGTATATCAATGCATAACAATCATAATAAGAATCACAAGAATCAAAATCATGAGAGACAAGAGACAAAGAGTTTCCATGGGGAAAACCCTAAGGTGAAAAACCCCACAAATTCCTCAGAGATAGAGAGAGCAATGGCTCAACCAAAGTACAACCAAAATACACTGAGATAGTCTCCTAGTAGCAGATGATCCTCCTCCTCATTAGTGTGCCACTTTCTGAGTGAGAGAAGTGTGAGTTTCCGAGTGATCAAAATAGAGATCTCCTGATCTCTATTTATACATAACCTGTTTTCCCAGGTACACTATGGGGCCGACTTGTCTAGCTAGGTACATCCACAATATAATATATATTTTAGGGCCGACCCCACACATGGTGGTCTAATAACCCATCGGCAAGTACACACACTTGTGACACTTGTCAATACACATGACGACACTTCCTTATAGAGGAATAACACATCTCTTATAAGGATACAATAAATATATATGAAATACATAGATGAAATACATTCCGAAGTTACATATACATCAACACTCCCTCTTAACTAGGAAGGTGTTTCTCGACACAGATCTGCTAGACAAGTCTTCTTCTCGGGATCATCGTCATCATCATCGTCACTGCTGCTACTATCTCAACCAATCTCTGACTCTACTCATCATAGGAAGTTCTACAGAGCCAGTCCTTTTTCATACTGGATGTAGGCCCACCACCTACAGGTCTTCATCATCTGTGCGAACGGTCTGATAGAGGTGGCCTCTCAGGACTAATTTTATGTGCGGATACAATACCATAAAGAGTATCCTATGAACATTTATGCGCCTAAGCACGACCGACAAGATCTCCCCGGACTGATTACATGCATCTCCTCCACAATATCTTTAAAGAGCATCCCAGGAACATTTATGTGCCATAGCACGACCGGAAAGATCTCTAAAGAGCATCCCAGGACTTATTTCGAGCACACAGCTCAACCTCTCGGATCTCCAGGACTGATTACATGTGGATAGAAAAAACCTTTAAAGAGCATCCCAGGAACATTTATGTGCCGCAGCACGACCGGCAAGATCTCTAAAGAGCATCCCAGGAATAATTACGAGCACACAGCTCAACCTCTTAGATCTCCAGGAATGATTACATGTCTCCATAATAATACCTCATCCCAGGACTGATTATGAGCACACAGCTCAACCTATTGGATAACTGAGGACTGATTACATACTACATAGCAATACCGGAAAGAGTACCCCAGGAAAATTTATGTGCCGCAGCACGACCAGCAAGATCTCCTAGGACTGATTACATGATATTTGCACAACCTGCCACATATCATCTCTGACCTCCAAGTATCAACCTAATACTCATGATCCAACGGATCATCATCGCACAAGGCATCATCCTGATGCCCATGATAATACTGATCATCATCACTGTACCATCCTGGTACATATCATCTGGAGCAACATCCTGAAGCTCATCATCATGATCATCCTGATCATACAATGCATCCACTTGATGCATACCAAGTATCTACCTGATACGTATCATCATACATGATCCACCTAATCATACAGTGTATCCACTTGATACAAATACAAATTCATGATACATATCAACATACATTATCTACCTAATCATACAATGTATCCACCTGATACATATACAGATACATGGTCCAAGCATCCAACATGATGCATATACAAAATACATACAAATGATCCAACCAATCATATCCAGCATCCAACATGATGCGTACATACATATACATATAAATGATCCAACTGATCATATCCAACATCCAACATGATGCATACATACATATACATATAAATGATCCAACTGATCATATCCAGCATAAACTTGAACATCATCCTGATGCTCATCATCCAGCGCTTACATCCACAGCCATGTGAATGATCCTCCTTCCAACATGCTTGGAATGGCTTCAGCAAATGTCTCCATCACTTCTTCCTCGAATTGTCATCGATCTGAAGAACACCAAGCCTCTCCCTGAAGTATTCGAGCTTCACCCTGGCTAGTGGCTTCGTCAGTACATCTGCAATTTGCTCGTCCATCGCAACATACAGGAGCTTCACAGCTCCTCTCTGTACCATATCTCTGATATAGTGACATTTGATCACTATGTGTTTCAACCTATCATGAAACACTGGGTTCTTGGACAGCTTCACACAACTCTGGTTATCACAAAAGATACCAGTAGCATCCAACAGGAGATCAAATAACTCAGACAGTAGCTTACGTAGCCATACTGCCTCACAACTAGCTGAACAGGCTGCAACATACTGCCTCAGCTGTACTTAGTGCTACGCAGGACTGCTTCCTGCTAAACCAAGAGATCATACCTGATCCCATACTGAAGCAGCATCTAGATGTGCTCTTCCTATCTGCAGCACTGCCAGCCCAATCTGAATCAACATAACCCTGTAGGTTAAACTTTTGATTCGCTTCATACTTGAGCCCATAATCCACTGTACCCTTCAGGTACCTCAGAACACGCTTTACAGCAATCAGATGAACACTCCTCGGATCTGTCAGGAACTGACTCAATGTGTTCACAGCAAAGCAAATATCTGGTCTCGTGTTTGTCAAGTACATCAAGGACCCAATCATCTGACGATACATAGAGATATCAAATGGCTCAGATGAAGCATCACATAGAAGCTTCAGGTTCGATGCCATAGGTGTGGCCATGGCCTTGCAATCCATCATCCCGAAGCTCTTCAGGATATCTACAGTGTACTTCCTTTGTCCAAGGAAGATCCCATCTGTACTCTGCCACACCTCCATACCTAGGAAATAGTGCATCATCCCCAAGACTTTCATATTGAATTCGGTAGCAAGCTTCCTCTTTGTATCTGCAATCAATCTGTCATCTCCTGTTACAAACAGGTCATCCACATATAGGATTAGAACCATAGGATTCCCTTCCTCAACCTTGTAGTAAAGGTTGGAATCCGCTTTACTCTTGGTAAAGCCCCAACTAGATAGGAAACTGTCCATCCTACCATACCAAGTTCTGGGAGCTTTCTTCAAGCCATACAAGGCTTTCCTCAATCTGCACACATATGACTCCCTGTCATGTATTTCAAAACCGAGTGGCTACTCCACATATACTTCCTCTTCAACTACACCATTCAAGAAAGCAGTCTTAACATCCATCTGGTGTATTTTCCATTTCATTGCTGCAGCTAGGGCAAGTATTGTTCTGATGGAAGTATTCCTGGCTACAGGTGCAAAAGTTTCTTCATAATCTGTTCCCTCTTTCTGAGAGAAGCCATGAGCTACAAATCTTGCCTTGTATTTCTCTACACTGCCATCTACAGCATGCTTGATTTTGTAGATCCATTTAGAAGTCACAACAAACTTCTTTTTAGGTCTTGGGACAACATCCCAAACATCATTCTTCATTATTGATTGGTATTCCTCAACCATGTCATCCTTCCATTCTTTCTTTTCTGCTGCTTCTTCATAACTAGAAGGTTCTTTGTTCATAATGTCATAGAGTAAAGCAACATAGCTGGTATGTGATCTGGTTCTCTTCTTTTCTCTGTGTTCTTCTTCTAGAATGCCAAATATTTCTGCATCTTGAATGAGCTCTCTATCCCATGCAGGTTTCCTCTTGTGAGAGTTATCCTCACAGGGTGGATCTACAGGTTGTTGTGGATCTTCATTTTCACAATCAACATCTAGAATTGCTTCAGTCATGGTAGTGTCTTGAAATCTAGTTTCCTTAGGTTCTTCATAAACTTCAACAGGTGTCTTTCTTGATTTGATGAATGCTGAGTTTTCATCAAATGTCACATCCCTGCTGACATCAATCTTCTTGAACCCTGGAAAGTATATTCTGTAAGCCTTTGAGATTTCACTGTAACCCACAAAGATACCCTTCTTTCCTGAAGGATCTAGTTTAGTCCTCTTTTCCTTTGGGACATTAGTGTTTACTGGAAAACCAAATATTCTGAGATGGCTGACTTCAGGTTTCTTACCAGAAAAGACCTCTTCTGGTGTCTTGTTGTCCAATATCTTGTGGGGTGTTCTGTTCTGCACATATACAGCTGTTCTAGCTGCTTCTGCCCATAGATGCATAGGTATATCCTGGTCATGCATCATTGCCCTTGCTACTTCCATGATTGTTCTATTCTTCCTTTCTGAAACTCCATTCTGTTGAGGATTATAAGGAGCAGTCAACTCCCTCTTAATCCCTGAATCACTGCAAAGCTTCTTGAAGTCACTTGAGGTGAATTCTCCACCATTGTCAGATCTAAATGTTTTGATCTTCTTGTCAGTTTGATTCTCCATCAAGGTTTAGAATTCCTTGAACTTATCAAACACCTCATCTTTGTTCTTCAAGAAGTAGACCCAAGTCTTCCTGGAGAAGTCATCTATGAAAGAGACATAGTAAACATACCCACTTAGAGAACTGGACGACATGGGACCACAAACATCTGAGCGGATGATTTCCAAGATGCCTTTTGCCTTGCTTTCACTGCTTGGAAATGCCTTTTAATGTTCTTTCCTTTTGCACATCCTTTGCAAACACCTTCATGCTTGGTCTTGATTTCAGGAAGACCTTCTACAACCTTACTTGCAATTGGTAATGCTCTGTAGTGTATATGTGCAAGTCTTCTATGACAAAGTTCACTTGGCTCCATGGAATCATGCACCATGGCATGTTCAGGTTGTCCTTTCAATTTATACAAACCTCCCTCTTTCTCTCCAATCACCACTGCATCATCTATGGTCTTTCCCTTTGGCCACATTAGGACTTGGCCATCCACAAATGCAACCCTCATACCTTTTGCACCCAATGCAGAGATGGAGAGTAAGTTCTTCTTGAGCCTAGGTACATAAAGAACTTCTTTCATCTTCAAAGATTTTCCAGAATCTAGGTTGTAGGAGGCTTCACCACTTCCTTTGATTGGGTATTGATAATCATCCCCAAGTTTCACCTTATGGGGTGATTCATGTTCAGATAAGTTTACAAAAGATTCCTTAAACCCAGTCATGTGTTTGGAAGCCCCACTGTCAATTAACCAATCATTACAACCATGGGAGATAGTACTTGTGAGGGCAAAGATTAGAACATACTCTTCTTCACATGATGAGTCATCATCACTATCATCACTTTCTACCCTAGCCTTCTTCTTTGGAGGTTCATCATCTTCGGCAGCATGAGCATGGAACTTTCTTTTGTTACCCTTCTTCTTCTTATTGGAGTTGTTGTTGTTGTGGTTGTCCCTTTTGTTCTTGGGACATTCTGAAGCAAAGTGACCCTTCTCATTACAAGTGAAACGCCTTATATCTTTCTTGTCTTTGTGATAATGATGAGAAGATTTCTTCTTGTGATGGGATGGCTCCCTCTTGAACTTGCCCTTCTTAGTGTGAGCTGTGAGAGCTTGATCTTCATTCCCCATCTTTTCTTCTCTTTCCACAAGCCTTGCTTCTTCTTGAGAACATTCCTCCCACAATATGCTGAAGGAGATTAATTTATTTCTGGCACAGATCCCCTGGATAAAAGAGTCCCATGACCTAGGTAGGCCATTCAAAGTGGTCATGACAATTTCACCATTCTCCACCATTTCATCTACAGCTTCAAGTTGTTCCTTGATCTGAGAGACCTTGGAAAAATAGGATTGAATGGTTTCTCCATTCGACATCTTGACCCCTTTCAATTGATTCTGCAGGGTCATCTTCCGATTTATGTTCTTCCCTTCGAATAGCTTGGTCAAAGAGTCAAACATAGCCTTGGGTGTCTTTAGAGAAGACACATGGGGTATGAGATGGTCCTTTGATAGAATCAGCAATGATTCTCTTTTCCTTGACCAAGTTATTCTTATGCAATACCTTAGCCTCTTCATCCTCTGGGATAGGGATGTCTTTTTTTATATATGAGTCCAACTCATTCTCTTCCAGGATTAACCCAATCCTATACTTCCAAGCTCGGAAGTTATCAGCCCCTTCAAGCTTATCCTCAAGCTTGGTGTGGGTGAGACATCTTTAAAGAGTACTTCAAATGGAAATAGAAAAGATTTAGGTCTTACCACTTGAATTGCTGAAAACTAGATCTAGTCCCAGATTAGGGTTTGTTGGAAAAACCCTAAAAATTCAAAATGTGAATTCCAACTTTCTGAAAGGATAGAAAGATGTGCCTTGATGAGCTGATCAGCCTAGTGTATTCAGAATTTGAGATCAGCAAAGCTTTACCCTTCAGATTTGCCTTTTTGTCCTCCCAGGTTCACTAGGGAGAGCCCTAAATTAGGGTTTGAGTTTCCCGGAGATCTACCCATCCAAAAATATCGATCCAAAGCTCTAAAATTTGATTTTTGCAAGGATCTTCTAGCTATGTCTTCAGATTTCAAAAATTCCTATTTTTCTGAAAACCCTAATGTTTAGGACTAAATCTGAAAATGCTCAGAATTGAATTCTGATTGGATAGATAGATTCTCCTTGATGAGTAGAGTCAATATACTATACTGCTTTTCCAAAATCTGTGGAGAGAAACTCAATAAACAAGAAACTCAAGTTTCCATCACTGCAAAATGTCTTCTTCTCAGGTTAGCTCTGATACCATGTTAAATTTTGAGCATTAATTCACAATACTCTAGGATCTTTACTGATAGAATAACATGTGCAGTATATCAATGCATAACAATCATAATAAGCATCACAAGAATCAAAATCATGAGAGACAAGAGACCACAGAGTTTCCGTGGGGAAAACCCTAAGGTGAAAAACCCCACAACTTCCTCAGAGATAGAGAGAGCAATTAATCAACCAAAGTACAACCAAAATACACTGAGATAGTCTCCTAGTAGCAGATGATCCTCCTCCTCACTAGTGCGCCACTTTCTGAGTGAGAGAAGTGTGAGTTTCCGAGTGATCAAAATGGAGATCTCCTAATCTCTATTTATACATAACCTGTTTGCCCAGGTACACTATGGGGCCGACTTGTCTAGATAGGTACATCCACAATATAATATATATTTCAGGGCTGACCCCACACATGGTGGTCTAATAACCCATCAGCAAGTACACACACTTGCGACACTTGTCAATACACATGACGACACTTCCTTATAGAGGAATAACACATCTCTTATAAGGGTACAATAAATATATATGAAATACATAGATGAAATACATTCCGAAGATACATATACATCAACATCGTGCACCTGCAATACCAATGCCACTACCGCAGGCATGGCTTCCACCTGCGTGACTTCCACCAGCCTCACTCCCTCTTGCGTGGCTCCCTCCTACATGGATCCCATCCGCATGGCATCCAACAGCGTAATTCTGGCCACCAAAGATGGTTTCTAGATTGTTTACCATGGCTTCCAAATTGGCCATATGAGCTTTCATAGTATGGGTAGTGTTCCTGGCCTTGTCCCAGTTATCCTTCGTGTCCTGCATGAGTGCACCTAGCATGTTTTTAACAAGCCAATAATGTTTGATGCAACCATCGTTCTTCCTAGAAGAAAGTTGGTCGGCCAATAGACGGGCTTCCCAATTGTCGATAAGCAGCCGAACCAGAATGGAATGGAGACGCCTTCTCCATATCCCTCCGGAGTGACTAGGTCCTGGTGACTACCAGAGTGGCTAGATATTCCTCTATGACACCTTCCTTTCTGTCTTGACATGGTTTCTGAAATCCGAAGGCCTATATCAGGAGAAGGGAGCACGACGGGGGGAAATCGTCGAATACTACAACAATTCTGGCAGGAGTAGCGAGCCCAAAATTGTTGAAGATGAAGAGAAAATTCCAAGCCATATGCTTTAACCTATGTCCGCGAGAGGCCAGTGGAGCCACACGCTTGAGCTTCATGGTGCTAGTACCAAGAGTCCTGAACCAGGCTATCCAAAATGACAAGGAGCTAATTCCTTGAATGAGCCGGGGGGTAATCCCCACGGCTCATTAAGGTGTCATCACTTCTGTTGCCACAGATCGATCTGATGGGATGGAAGATGGTGAACTCACCAGGCACCCGTGGCTCTAGGACACCCGAATCTAGGTAGCTCACACATTATATTATTCAGCAATAAGATTATAATATATAATAAATCTCTTAGAGAGAATTCGAGATCCTTGGAGGAAAGTTGAAAATATCACATGTTGGCAGGCTTAGAATAGCAAAAATCTCCCATCTAGGCAAAAGCAAGTTCCAAATCAAGGCAAGAGGTCACGAATTGGATAATAAAGCTTAGGTAGGCCAAGACTGACAAAAAATGCTGCAATATGGATCCTTTTCTGGAGAAAAATATGGAATGAGTTGAGGCAACATCATGCAAACTTCCCAAAGACACCAAAGTGCCCTTGCTAAATCCTTAACCATCTGAAAAGTAGGAAAAATAGGCTTTAACTCAGTAAAGCAAGAATAAAGTAGGATTAAAGTAGATAGGGTGCCTTAGTTCATAAAAAATTCTTTAATGAATCCTATGGGTCACACTTGTGGATAAACATCAAGAGATGTGGGTCAAGTATGCACTAGATGCCAAATATTCTACTATGCAACTAGGAAAATAACTAACCATGGTCTAACACTTAGAAACATAAAATAATGTTTTACACTAATGTATAGATGGGCTAATTATTCTAACACCCCCCCTTAATCCTAACATAGGTGAGTGATATGAAAACAAAATTAGGGCCCAAGCAACGAAGGCTTATGGTCACCCTTACAAAATTTATTTGTCCATGTAAAGTGAGGAAAGAGAGAAAACCACTTGGGAGGAAACCCCCCCCCCCCTCAAGAATGGAAATGGTACAGAAATAAACAAAATTTATTCACACTATCTTGATCTTAAGTTGGATGATCTGAATGAACTTCTTATTGTGGATGCCATGATCATGCACCAATGTATCAATGTAGTGTAGGAGAAAAACATGTGGAGAGGCCTCTTGAAACTCATCATCTGGTGATGGAGGAGCATCATATAATGATTATTGTTGTTAAAACATACATGATCTATATAAATACATAATCAATGATGGAAAATAGATATGTGAAAACTCCTTCCCAAAGAGCATTAATGGACTCAACATTATCAGTTTCTTGTGCAACTACAATATGGTGAATCAAACCATGTATCTTCTTTCCAAACTGATGTAGCACCTTCCTAATTCTGCAAAGGATATCATGAGACTTTGAAATATTATAATAGGATTCATATGGAGAATCAAACAACAATGGTATAGTGTTTCCATGATCGAATAAGGTCACAGTAGGAAAAGAGGTGAGCAACTGGATCACACTGACGGTTGAGTGAGTTTGGAGAATCTCAGGACTTGAAATTCGAACCATGGGTGGTGCGATCAGGTCCATATTCGTGGAACAATATTCCAATTATTTCCAAACACATGGCTTTCCAACCAATGAAATATATGAAAGACATAAGAACAACAAAGATAAGTGACACAATGTCGGAAATCATGAAATTGTGAGGTTTCTCAACTAGAAAACTTGGGGGTTGTAGAGTCTTTTGTGCATCTAATAGTTGAATAAATGGTGTGGGAGGTGTCATGACATGCATATCGGATTTAATATCATATTCTAAATCATAATAGGAAGGATTTGAATGGATATGGAAGGACCTTTCAAAAACAAATCAGAAACTAGTGAAAAATGTTATGATATTCCTATACTCCATCCTAGTCCTGCCAGCATTTTCATTATTTTGCATTTCAGTCATGCATGCAGTCATGCAATTGCATGCATCCTAGTCATTAGGTTTGTGTCCTCCAACACCTAGTCCCTAGTTTGCTATCCCCAGGAGCTTCTTTCCACTCATTTTTATCCCTCCTAGTCAGTGATGCGCCCACTTTTCACCTACCACTTGTGAAAGATGCCCTTCTTCACCTACCACTCAATTACACTTCAGTTAGTTGAGTTATTTGTGGATCTCTCCTTGATTTGAGGATTGATTGACTTGTTAACTAACTGAAACACTCCATTGGACCCCCAATGAGACTAGGTTTCCTATTTTGACTCCAGTCAGCTCCCCATGCGCCCTCCACTAAGCCTCCTTCACTAAATTAGTGCTTCCATGTGCTAGTTACACCTACCACATTTAGTTATACTCAATTTGACAAATGGTTGACCGTTACTTGTGCATTGATGACTCCACTGATGATGATTAGGACTCCTAGTGGTGTATTTTTGACACTCCACTAATGATGATGATGACTCCTAGTGCAGATAATCCATGCCCATGCAGGCTAATTCGAATTTCCACCTTGGCATTCGAATCCTCTCCACCATTGTATTATTTATTATTCATATTATGATTAATGAATTAGTGTGTGATGTTATTCTGCTTCTATCCAAGTTCTACTATATCATAATTATGTTGCTCCTTTACACTGCATTGACCACTCTTCTTCTATTTTCCTGCTTAATCTTAATCTTTCTTGTGAGGTATACATCAGCTCTTAGATCTGCTACGAGGATTTTCACATGGTATCAGAGCCTGTTGAGAGTATTGTCTATCTCCATTCCTGAGAGTTTTTTGTAGGTTATTATCAACATTTCAAGTGTAGCAGTAGCAGTTGCAGATATTTTCTATTGTTTTTTGCAGGTCTTCTGAAACAACTTCCATGAATCCGGAAGGAATTCCTCCTCTTTCTCCATTCAACTATGATGAGTCGAAACCAAATATGATAGCACATTTGAAGAGACATGGTCTCTTTGATTATTGTTTTGAAAGAGAGTTCGAATCCTCTGAAGAAGAGAATGATTGGTTAAATGAAGGTGACAGAGCCTATGCAGCAATGGTGTATGCTATGTCTCGTTGCATGGTAACCCACTTCCTTTCTGTTGAATCTCCAAAAGAGCTATGGGCCCATCTGGATGAAATATTTGGAAAACAGAATGAAGGGATTGGTCCAAACCATTTCGAGATCAAACCCAATGATGCATTCGCCCTCCTTGATGGTCTCTTTGATCATGAATCAGTATCAAACATATCTCATAATGAAGTTGTCCACAAAGAAGAATAACTTGCAGATTCTACACTCATTCTCTCAATATCTTCTATTTCGAATTGTGTGCCAGCTCACACTCTAGAAACTGCAAAGGTTATTAAATCCTCTCTTGCACAAGAGTCTGTTGGTTTGCATAATGATGATCTCAAGAATGTTTCGGAGGTTAAATCAGCAATTCGGGGTAATGCATTTGCTCTCCTTAATCACTCACCTCTTATGTACTATTGTATGATCATTTTTACATGCTATCAGAAGTTTATTGAAGATGTAGAGCATTGCCATTCGCTTGGGATAATTTATCATGCATTTCATGGTTTTGATCTCATCTCTAATGGTTCAAAGGAGATATCAAGAAACCATTTTTCAAGTCTTGGATCTGATTTGGATTCCAAGAAATCACTATCATGTGATGGTTCTTTTGGGCATAATCTCACCTATGATGGTTCAAGGATAAAACAAAAGGCTATCTACACATTCATGGATTTGATCCTACCTCAGATGATTCGAATCATAGGTTCCAGGATCATCCTCATACCTCTAGATTTGTTCTTATCACATTCAATCTAAAGAGCAAGTACAAGCACATGTTGTTTGAGCATGATCCACTTCTTCCCAAGAAGAAGATACCTCCATACATATGACCAAGCATCACACCTACTTGAGTTTGGAGCATTTATTTTGGTGTGCCCTGCAATCTATTTTTGAGGGGGGGTATTTTTCCCATGAGGTTTTCCCCATTTCCTCGGTTTATGGACTGTTATTTATTATTCATTGTATTGGGTGACCTTTGGTCTCAATTACCAGGGCCCGGAATGGATTAAGGGGGGGTGTTGAGATATTCCTATACTCCATCCTAGTCCTACCAGCATTTCCATTATTTTTCATTTCAGTCATGCATGCATTTTTGCATGCAGGCATGCAATTGCATGCATCCTAGTCATCAGGTTGGTATCCTCCAGCACCTAGTCCCGAGTTTGTTAGCCCTGGGAGCTTCTTTCTGCTCACTTTTATCCCTCCTAGTCAGTGATGCACCCACCTTTCACCTACCACTTGTGAAAGGCGCCCTTCTTCACCTACCACTCAGTTACACTTTAGTTAGTTGAGTTATTTGTGTATCTCTCCTTGATTTGAGGATTGATTGACTTGTTAACTAACTGAAACACTCTGTTGGACCCCTAGTGAGACTAGGTTGCCTATTTTGAATCCATTTAGCTCCCCATGCTCCCTCCACTGAGCCTCCTTCACTACATTAGTGCTTCCATGTGCTAGTTACACCTATCACTCTCAGTTAGATTCAGTTTGACACCTGGTTGACCATTACTTGTGCATTGATGACTCCATTAATGATGATTAGGACTCCTAGTGGTGTATTGTTGACACTCCACTGATGATGATGGTGAATCCTAGTGCAGATAAGCCATACCCATGCAGGCTAATTTGAATTGCCACTTTGGCATTCAAATCCTCTCCACCATTGTATTATTTATTGTTCATATCATGATTAATGAATTAGTGTGTGATGTTATTCTGCTTCTATCCGAGTTCTATTGTATCATAATTATGTTGCTCGTTTACACTGCATTAACCACTCTTCTTCTATTTTCCTACTTAATCTTAATATTTCTTGTGAGGTATACATCAACTCTTAGATCTGTTGTGAGGATTTTCACAAAAAATAACTAGGATTGGGAGGAGACTTTGGTGATCTGTTTGGAGATCATTCCAAGGAAGGGATGGAGGTTTTTTATTTTGATATTATAGAATGTGAATCAAAATTAGATACATGAGAAATTTTCTTACTTGAGTACTCAGGGCATACATATGATTACCTTTGCGAGTATCATGGAGACAATGTTCTTGTTCAATAGAAAGCTCGCCTTCTTCTTTTCTTGCAAAATCAGGAACATCAATATTATGTTCTTCAAGCACATTGGTCATGATGTCCAATTTATTCCTGAAACAATATTACTCATAATGGGAACCTTTTATGAAATAAGAGCACTTGGATCTCTCTTTCTTGTTCTTCATCTTCTTGTATTTGGAATCTTCATCAATTGAATTGGAGCCCTCTTCATCTAACATCATCTTTTCCTTTCCTTTGGATTTGGAATTTCTATAAATATTTTCTCCATGATTAGCAAGTGCATGGTCCTTGGAGACACTCAAGGCCACCATTTGAACTAGCTTATCCTTCTCTTGAGTGAGTGATTCTGTGAATGTATCCAAGGTTGGCATCTTCCAATTGGGAATTGCAAGCTTTGTAGCATGAAATGTAGACACAAATATTGAGTACTGAGGACTCAGTTTTTATAGAATGGGAAAGGATTAGCTACTCTTCTTTCTTCTCAATGCCACACTATTTGAGCTAAAGCACTAGGTTCTTGAACTTTGAGATGAATTATTCCATTGTATTGAAATTGCTTGGACTCAGTGAGATCAACTCAATTTCCAATAGATGACCTCTGATTGCATATTGCTTTCCAAAGAGGGACTCTAGATTTTTCCACACTTGATTTGTAGTTTTAAAAGTATCAATATGGAATAGAATATCTTGAGAGACAAAGAGGAAAATCAAACCATAAGCTTTAGCAATCCCATTCAACCAATTAGATTTTTGTGCCATAGCTTTTGGATCAGTTTCAAGCTCCATTGTGACTCTATAAAGACCCTTACTTTGAAGTTGGATGATCATGTGGGCCTTCCAGTCAAAATAATTGAAGGGAGTGAGAATCATAGCTTGATTTTGATCCATAATTTGCTAGTGCGCTACTAGATATGGAAATGACCCGCAACAAACACTCAAGAAGAATTTTTACCTCAATGGTTAGCACATTTGGGAGTGCATCACACCTGGGTAGACTCCAAAGGATCAATCCAATGGATTCAAGGAAATTTCCCAGGATTTCTGTGGAACATACACTACTTCTAGTGCAATAACTTGGAGTAAATATAATAGGAAATATCTTTAAATCAAACTAGATCTGATACCATATGAGAATCTAGATTTCCTAGATCTAGATTCAGTTAGACAATTTCACTTAGAAAGAGAATATGAGAAGAAGAATATGGAAGGCAACTAGAAAAACTCACACACTATATTATTCATCAATAAGACTACAATATATAATACATATCTTATAGATAATTCGAGTGCCTTGGAGGAAATTTGAAAAGCTCACATGTGGCAGGCTTAGAGTAGCAAAAATCTCCCATCTAGGAAAAAGCAGGTTCCAAATCAAGGCAAGAGGTCACGAATTGGCTAATAAAGCTTAGTTAGGCCATGTCTGACCAAAAAGGAAGCTAGCTGGAGTCTTTTCAGGAGAAAAATATGGAAGTAGTTGAGGCAACATCATGCAAACTTTCCAAAGACACCAAAGCGCCCTTGCTAAATCCTTAACCATCTGAAAAGTAGGCAAAATCATACTTTAACTCATTAAAGAAAGAATAAAGCAGATAGGGAGCCTTAGCTCATAAAAGCTACTTTAAGGAATCATGTGGGGAACACTTGTGGATAATATCAAGATATGTGGGCCAAGTATGCACTAGAGGCCAAATATTATAGTCTAGACAACTAGGAAAATAACTAACCATGATCTAACACTTCGAAACATAAAATAATGTTTTAAACTAAGGTATAGGTGGGATAATTATTGTAACAAATTTCCACACTCATCAGGGTCATGGTTTTTTGTGCATTCCCTTCAGCCTCTACATTATCTTACCCACATTACACATTCCATCCTTCCATCCCTATACATCCACACTTACCCACATTCCACATTCCATTTCTTTCACCTTCCACATTGCTTATTCCTTCACATTCCATTTCTTCCACCTTTCACATTATTTATTCCTCCACATCTCCACTTCTCCACCTTCTACATCCCACATCCTTCCTTCACACTTCTCTTGAAAGCTACAATGCTTTCCATACTTGGGCTCAATGTGGAATGTGAATGCTAGATCTCATCCACACTCCTCTCAACCTTTGCATTATGTTAGTCTTCACATTAACCTAATATCAATATGGAATGTGTAGGTCAAAAATCCTCCACACTCCTCTCCACCTCAACATTAACATACGATTCCCTCTCCTCATAATATGCACATTTTGATTCCATATATACCTTATTAGGAATGACAATGTGATATGTGACACCCAAAACTAGAATGTGACATGTGGCAAGTAGCTGGTGAGCCTATGGAATGATGAAACTTGTAAAACATTGCTCAACAATTGTGAGGAATTATAATGCTATATGTGGCACCCCAAAATATAATGTGACATGTTGCAAGTAGAAATTCCTATGGAATGGTGACACTTGGAAAGCATTTTCCAAGGTGTTTATAATTTATGTGGTGCCATCCCACCCACTATAGGAACTACCTTAATGATTGTGAACTTGGAAGCCTCTTTAAGATGATCCTAGACTTGCACAATTATCTAGTTAAGCTTGATTGATGAATGCAATACCATTCACAAATATTAAAAAAATAATAATGGAGTCATACAACTATACAACTATTAAAAAAATAATAATGAAAAAACAGTAATTGTAAAATGCTAATGGTCAAAAGGCCGAGTGAAATGGAGTCATAGAGGTGTGAAAAACTTACAACATATCCATTAGTTGTGAAGAAATGATTTGGCCACATGATGAATGAAATTCCATTCACCTGAACCAAGAATACTATGAAATTTCAATGCAATCTAATACATATGAAGATACGAATGTGCCCCCCTTAAAGAAAATGTAGCCCAATAAGATTTATTCATTTCAATTTACTACTCTAGTCCTTGTTAGCATCGTTATTATTCCCATCTTTATTTTGTTGCAAGAGCAAGAGAAGTGAATGATTTTTTCAATATTGAAAATTCAACTACAACATGTTGTCTCATTTTAATGATTGTAGGTACCACCAAATAGGTACTTGTCGGATCTATCTTCCTCAAGTGTGGAAGATAGACTAGAAGAGGTTGAAAGCGAGACGTCTATTACCAGATCTAATAGGTCAAAATCAACTAGAGATAAAAAGGTAAGGAGAAAATTTTGTAAACGCATGGAACTTTTTCTTTATGATGGAGGATCATGTGATTATGATAATGAGATCATAGGTGACATTGAGTTGCCCCTGAGGTATAAACATCTTGTCAAATGATGGCTACCCAAGGAGCTACCCCAAGTGGACACAGATTTCTTCCTCAATGGGAGGATTTATAGCATTGCCCCATCGTCTTTACATGGATTGGGGCTATTTTCCATGGATGGCATAAAGGTAAAATATGGCACTGAAACTGAAGTGATGGAGTATGCCGGACCATGCTACAAATACAATGACTGGTTTTTTTTTGGTCTGATCTACGCAAAGTATGCGGACATACGGAGTGGGAACAAATTATTGTCAACTACTGGAAAGCAATTTGAACAAAGGAGATACTATGTATATTGATGGAAGGACAAAATATTATGAAAATATAGCAAGGTTTATAAATAGTACACGACCAGGGACAACACATAAGATGCCAAATTGCATATTTGAAGGGCGTGAAGGAAATCGTGTATTCATATGTGCAAAAAAATCAATAGTTGCAGGGGAAGAGTTGTTGATGGATTACGGTTTGAATCGAATAGATGCAAGGGTTTCTATTATGGGGGTAATTTTCTTATACAACATTTAGCTCAACCTTTGATCGATGACTTATTATTTTTCTCTTGCAACAAATTTATTTATATGTCATGCTTTTTATAATATACGCATGGTTAATTATATGTCATGATTTTCATTAATAATGTTTAAGAGACATTGTTAAATATGTAATTTTCATTTTTAATATGTCTTAATTATTATATTGTGGCAGGGTGATCGTGGCCATATGCCACAAGTTGACCATGGGGAGTCACCAATGATGACGCATGAGGTAAATGCTAGTTTAATTGTACCTAATAGCGTCAATGTAATAGTAACCACAATTCATGATTATATTACAGTTGTTAACATTTTACCTTTTTAAAGATTATGAGCTCAATATTTCAAGATCATATCATTCTTATTGTATTGTGGCAGGGGGCGATACTCAGAGAACACCTACAACTTCTGCACAGGTAAACGTCACTTCCATATTAACAATAATTTTTTTCTTCATTAATCACGTTTATTATACATGGTTCAATTTTTACTTTTCGATATGAATATGTCTTGCTTCTTGTATTGTGGAAGGGTGACCGTGGGAAGTCGCCAATGTTGTTGCATCAGGTAAATGACATCGTAATAGTAACTAAACATGATTAAAGTACTTATTTATGTTATTATATGCATTTTATTTTTTTTTACGTGATTTTTTGTAATGATAAAAATAAATTAACTACTTTTATTGATTGACATTTGTAGAGCACAACACATTAGGATAATGAGGTGGTCGCTGAGGAAGATATATTTTATTCAACCAACCCAATGGAAATTGTGAGGAAGGCTATGAAAAAGTTCAATCAAGACCTTCTTAGACTGATTGCAATCAAACCCAGGTCTGGAGAAATCAAAGCAAAAATTGATGAATTGAGGCAAAAAATAGAACAATACGGGGTAAGTGGCATCTTTGAAAGATCCTACGAACTATGAAATATATTCATTTATGTTATTTTAGTTCTATTTTTTTGATATGATCTAATCAATTGAAGTTCTATTTTTGTAGGAATTTTTGGAGATAACACCCGTGCATCGAGTATAGTCTGCAGAGGTCGATATTGGTAGTAGCGATGGTTCAACACATTGTCAATCTACCGTACCAACGAGGCTATTTGACTCTCCTAACCAAAAATGCACTTTAGATGCTATGAACTCACCAGATGTTGGAGGTCAACCGGGCCCTTCAACCACCACTACTTCACAAGATGTTAGAGAGGACAGTAGCATCGAATGTGAATGCGGTTATCCTGGCGTAGTACGTATGGTTAGCAAGGGATCATTTCCCATTAGATTCTTGGTGGACCAAGACTGTGTTCCAATCAAGATACCCAAGATTGCAGGTATTATTTAATTTATTCAGTGTTTTTTTCATGTAAATCAAAGACACGTACCTCAAATTAGTCTTAATTAATGATCATATTTGTTTTGCAGGAAATAATGTTTTTTATAAGAACCTGCATGATAAGGCATTGTATATTTTTGGGCCCACCATTCATACATGGTGGAATGCCAAAAATGAAAAATTGAAAGATGATTTGATGAACCACATGGTCAACTTGTTTGGTGAAGCCTTCAGTAGAAAAGGTGTCACCGCAACAGCTGGCTTAAATTTGAAATATGTCGGGGTAGATTATAGGGACAATTTGAAAATTAACCATAAGTATGAGCATTCTCCGATGGTTCTAGAGAAGGAGTGGAAGGTGCTCATGGAGGATGCAAAGGAGAAGGCATTGAGAAAACACGGAAAGACTCGGTGAATCGGTTCAAGGTATGACACGTATCATATTTTCAATGAACAATGTTCATTTTTTTTAACTTTTAAATATATTGAAGTTGTGATATCTAACATATTTGAAACCTTTCATAGGCTCCCCAACACCTCTAAAGCGACAAAGGAAAGAGTAGAAAAACATGGGCAGCACAACCTGGGTCAGGGTGGATATCAGAAACTAAGGGCACGAATTGTAAGAATCAAACAATCATTATTTGTAGCCAAAAAATTTCTAACTGTAGCGAACAATTAATTGATTTATCACAAGCACTTTTCATGGTGTTATGCATTGCAGGGAAATTATTTTTAAGAGGAAGCCATTGAAGAAGACTTGACACTCGGCTTCAAGTACGGTTTTCAACATGTGCTGGAACGTCAAAAAAGCTTGGGGAAAACCCCAATTTCCCCATTGATGCACGCAGAGGTAAATAAAATCAATAAGGCCATCATTATAATGTACTTATGTAATCTATTCATGAATGATTACATCGAAAAATAAATGTATTATTTTTTTTCAGGGTGAGAGCAACAAAAGCAGTGAGGGTAGCAGTACCGAACAGGTACCACGCAATGGTGGGGACCTGCCTAGCCATTTAGGTATGTATTCTATAGAACATAAGTATTTAATATGATTTTAAATACATAATTGATGATGTGTACTAATTAATATTCTTATGTGAATGGAAGAGCATGTACCTACTCATGATCAACCAGAAGAGGAACAAATGGAAGAACCAATGAACACTGCATTTGTCTCAGCTAGTCAACCAACAGGTAAAGATCATTGTAATGATATTGGAAATAATAAAATACGTATCTCAATAATAATTGAGCATTTATATCGATATAGCTGTCTTTCTTTAAGAAAATGATGCCCCTCGCCATCGACCTCCACGCCTTGCTAATCGACGTACGAGAAGTATGGTACAGGAGGGCATGCACACACAATCAATAGAAAGAGAGGGCACAACAACTACAATGGGTCAACACAATGAATATGAAGTCCCCCTCTTTGAATTTCTGAAGAAAAAAAACCAAAACATAAAAAGATGTAGTTGTAAACATTTAAGATTTGTATTTGACTAAGTAAAGGCATGAAATATTTACAGTTTTGTTACAATTTTCTTCATCTAGTCGGTGCATGGTCATATTTTAAAATTGAGGTTTCACACGTCGATGTTATTGCTCAGTTCATATTTTTTAATATGTATGACATCTTTCGAGGACTACGGTTATCCTAAAGGGATTGGCCACCCCTTCCTGATTTAACCTGAGAAATATGAGATGACCATATCATTTATAATTGGTTTAGATCTAAAATATCCATGTTATTGTTATTTCAACATTGTTGTATTTCATTAACAACTTATATATTATATATATTGCTACTGTTATTACTATTTTTGTTTTCAGTACTTTAATGATTATTGCAACCCTCTGTTTGATAGTACTGTGCTGATTACTGTGAAATTTAGTTCACATCAATATCTGATCAAGAAAATTTCAACTCTCACAAGTTATCTCACACAACTAGTCAAGAACACTGAAAAACAGTCAAGTATGATGCAAACAAAATTACTTTCATGAATAATAATACATCATCCAAACTGTTAATTTTTTAGCATTAATTCACAATACTCTAGGATCTTTACTGAGAGAATAACATGTACAGTATATCAATGCATATCAATCATAGCAAGCATATCAATCATCACAAGATGCAATCATAAGAGATAATAGACACACAGAGTTTCCGTGGACAAAACCCTAAGGTGAAAAACCCCACAACTTCCTCAGAGATAGATAGAGCAATAGCACAACCAAAGTACAACCCAACTACACATACATAGACTCCTCCTAGCAGTTGATCCTCCTCCTCACATGTGCGCCACTTTCTGAGTGATGGATAAGTGAGTAAGTGAAGTGATCAAATAGAGAGATCCCGCTCTCTATTTATAGTTGTTCTGAGCATCCTAATAAACCTATGGGGCCGACTTGTCTAACTCATCCTAATAACCCCATGTTAACTTAATTAGGGCCGACCCCACACATGGTGGTCTAATAACCCATTGGCAAGTTATGACACTTGTGACACTTGTCAATACAAATGACGACACTTTTGTATAGAGGAATAATACATCTCTATAGGAGTACAATAAAATACATAGATGAAATACATTCCGAACTTACATATACATCAGCACTCCCTCTTAACTAGGAAGGTATTTCTCGACATAGATCTGCTAACACAAGTCTTCTTCTCTGGATCATCATCAGCGAATCATCGTCCTCGAATCATCATCATCATCACTGCTGCTGCTATCTCAATCAATCTATGATCTACTCGTCATAGGAAGTTCTACAGAGCCAATCCGTTTTCATACTGGATATAGGCCCACCACCTGTAGGTCTTCATCATCACTGGCCATACTGTGGAATACTCAGGACTGATTACGTGCCTCAACAAAACCTCGAAAGAGCATCCCAGGACTTATTACGAGCACACTGCTCAACCTATCGGATCTCCCAAGATCTTTTACATGTTGACCTTCACAAAACCTACTCAAAGCATCCAAGGATGTTACAAGCAAACCAATCTACCTATCTGGATCTCGATAGAGCATCCCAGGCTGTTACGAGCACAACGCTCTACCTATCCAGATTTTAAAGGGTCTTTTCTATGTGAACTTTCGCAAAACCTACTCAGAGCATCCCAAGATGTTACGAGAAAATCGCTCTACTTGTTTGGATCTTGGTAGAGCATCCCAGGATGTTACGAGCACACCACTCTACCTATCCGGATTTTAAAGGATCTTTTCTATGTGAAACTATAGGAAAACCTACACAGAGCATCCTAGGATGTTACGAGCACACCGCTCTACCTGTCTAGATCTCGATAGAGAAACCCAGGATGTTACGAGCACACTACTCTACCTGTCCGATTTTTAAAGGATCTTTTTTATGCTACTTGCACAACCTGTCCACGGCCACAGAGTATCAAAATGATACTCACCATACATCATCCTGATGTACATCATCACATGATCAACTTGATCATCATCATAGCATCAACCTGATGCATATCATCTGGAGAAACATCCTGAAGCTCGTCATCTTTGATCATCCTGATCATCATCATAGCATCAACCTGATGCATATCATCTGGAGCAACATCCTGAAGCTCGTCATCTGTGATCATCCTGATCAAACAATATATCCATCTGATGCATACAAAGTATCTACCTGATACATAGCATCATACATGATCTACCTAATCATATAATGCATCCACCTGATACATACATAATGCATCCACCTGATACATACATAAGTACATGATCTACCTGATCATACAAGTATCCACCTGATACATATACAAATACATGATCTACTTGATCATACAAGTATCCACCTGATACAAATCTATGATCCAATTGATCATATCAAGCATCCAACATGATGCATACACAAATACATGATCACATTGATCAAAGCATCCAACATGATGCATATACAAATACATGATCACACTGATCAAAGCATCCAACATGATGCATATACAAATACATGATCACACTGATCAAAGCATCCAACATGATGCATACATACATATACATATAAATGATCCAACTGATCATATCCAACATCCAACATGATGCGTACGTACATATACATATAAATGATCCAACTAATCATATCCAGCATCCAACAGGATGCATATATAGAGCAGTAACTGGAGCGTCGTCCTGATACTCATCATCCAATGCTTACATCCATAGCCATGTGATGGATCCTCCTTCCACCATGCTTGGAATGGCTTCAGCAAATGTCTCCATCACTTCTTCCTTGAAGTGTCATCGATCTGAAGGACACCAAGACTCTCTCCGAAGTACTCAAACTTCACTCTGGCTAGTGGCTTCATCAGCACATCTGCAATCTACTCATCTGTCGCAACATACATGAGCTTCAATGCTCCTCTCTGCACCATATCCCTGATATAGTGATATTTGATCTCTATGTGTTTCGACCTGTCGTGGAACACTGGGTTCTCAGACAGCTTCACACAACTCTGGTTGTCACAAAAGATACCAGTAGCCTCCAACGGGAGATCAAATAACTCAGACAGTAGATTCCAGAGCCATACTACCTCACAACTAGCCGAACATGCTACAACATACTTTACTTCGGCTGTACTCAGTGCTACACAGGATTGCTTACTACTAAACCAAGAGATCACACCTGATCCCATACTGAAGCAGCACCCAGATGTGCTCTTCCTATCTGTAGCACTAACTTCCCAATCTGAATCAACATAACCCTATAGGTTAAACTTTTGATTCGCATCATACTTGAGCCCATAGTCAACTATACCCTTCAGGTACCTCAAAATATGCTTTACAGCAACCAGGTGAACACCTCTGGGATCCGTCAGGAACTGGCTCAATGTGTTCACCGCAAAGCAAATATCTGGTCTAGTGTTCATCAGGTACATCAAGGACCCAATCATCTGATGATACATAGTGACATCAACCGGATCAGATGAAGCATCACACAGAAGCTTCAGGTTCGATGCCATAGGTGTGGCCATGTCCTTGTAGTCCATCATCCCGAACCTCTTCAGGATCTCTACTGCATACTTACCTTGTCCAAGGAAGATACCATCTACACTCTGCCACACCTCCATGCCTAGAAAAAAGTGCATCATCCCCAAGTCCTTCATCTTGAACTCGGCTGCAAGCTTCCTCTTGGTATTGAAAATCAAACTATCATTACCTGTTACAAACAGATCATCCACATACAAAAGTAGTATCACTGGATTTCCTTCCTCAACCTTGTAATAAAGGTTGGAATCTACTTTACCCTTGGTAAAGCCCAAACTCGATAGGAAACCTTCCATCCTACCATACCAAGTCCTGGGAGCTTGCTTCAAGCCATACAAGGCTTTCTTCAGTCTACACACATATGACTCCCTGTCATGTGTCTCAAAACCAAGTGGCTGCTCCACATACACTTCCTCCTCAACTACACCATTCAAGAAAGCTGTCTTGAAATCCATCTGGTGTATCTTCCATTTCATCACTGCAACCAGGGCAAGTACTAATATGATGGAAGTGTACCTGTCTACAGGAACAAAAGTCTCTTCATAGTCTATTCCCTCTTTCTAAGAGAAGCCACGAGCTACGAATCTTGCTTTGTATTTCTCTATGCTGTCATCTGCAGCATGCTTGATCTTGTAGATCCATTTGGAAGTCACAACAGACTTCCCTTCAGGTCTTGGGACAACATCCCAAACATCATTCTTCATTATTGACTGGTATTCCTCGATTATGGCATCCTTCCATTATTTTTTTTTCTACTGCCTCTTCATAACTGGAAGGTTCTTTGTTCATGATATCACAGAGTAAAGAAACATAGCCGGTATGTGATTTGGTCCTCTTCTTTGCTCTATGTTCTTCTTCTGGAATACCATACCTTTCTGCATTTTGAATGAGCTCTCTAGCCCATGTAGGTTTCCTCTTGTGAGAGTCCTTCTCACAAGGTGGATCTATAGGTATTTGCGGATCTTCAACTTCACGATCTGCTTCTGGAATTGCTTTAGTCATGGTAGTGTCTTGAAATCTGGTTTCCTTTGGTTCTTCATGATCTCCAACAGGTGTATTCCTTGATTTGAGGAATGCTGAGTTTTCATCAAATGTTATATCCCTGCTGACATCAATCTTCTTGAACCCTAGAAAGTATATTCTATAAGCCTTCGAGCTTTCACTGTAACCCAAAAAGATACCCTTCTTTCCCGAAGGATCTAGCTTGGTCCTCTTTTCCTTTTGTGAGTATTTTGATCACAGAATATCGAGGAGCTATGGAGAACCTCACAAAATCGAATTAATTTGCAAAAACTGTGGAAAAACTTGAAAAAAGAGATAAATTTACACACAATGTATGCTGAAACCTTTGATTAACTGACTGTCTAACATGTGAAAATGTTAGTAACAGGTTTTTATTACATCCATGAGAAAATCGAGAGCATTAGGTGGCTCAAGCTGAGTGTACAAGTCATCAATGCCAAATTGGCCTCAATCCCCCCTAGGTGGGTCCAACTCAATCCCAATCATCCCAAACAGCTACGAATTCTGGTGTGGAGGTGGATGAAGCATGCTGAGTCATAAATGAGCTCAAGGCATGCGTGGGTGAGCAAGTAGAGGAGGTTTGGGGGCCCAAGAGAGCATTAAATGCTCCAAATCTAGCCAAAAGTGGGCAAAAATCCACCCTAGCGCCCTTGGTCAACTAAAATTCCCCAAAACAAGGAGAGAGGGCGCACCAGCAATAAATGAGGGCGCACTTGTGGACAAAACTGGAGGCTGGGTGAACTGGTTTGCTTGGAAGTGGGTGTGAACACTCTAAAAGTGGGTTTTTGACCAACTATAGTCACTTAATCCAAAACATGGTTTAATTAAGCACATGGGCAATCAAAAAATTTATGGATTATGGTACTAAGTGTGGTTACTGTTCTAACACCCCCCCTTAACCATAAGTTTGTACATCTCATGAAAGATAAGTGGGAGGCCTTGGAAACAAAGGCTCAAGTCACCTCAATACAACAGAAATTTTATTTGTCCATATGAACCGAGGAAAAGAAGTAAAACCTCATGGGATAAAAACTTCCCTCAAAAATGGACATGGGGCTGAACCTGCAATTAAATTGCAGCAATCACCATCCATCACTCACTCCAAGCAAAGCTCTCAAGTGAGTGAAGGTCTTCTCAGTTAAGCACTTGGTGAAAATATCAGCAGTTTGCTCGGTGGATGGGCAATACTGCAGTGAAATCACCCTGTCATGCACCAAGCCCCGAATGTAATGCATGTGGATCTCAATGTGCTTTGTTCTTTGCCTCTGTACTGGATCAGTAGATATCTTGATGGCACTTTGATTATCCACCCAAATATTGGTTGGAGAATCAATAGCAACACCAAAATCCCGAAGAATGACTTGCAACCAAACACACTGTGTGGCTGCGTTCACTGCTGCCCTGTACTCGGCCTCTGCTGATGAAAGAGAAATTGTATGCTGTTTCTTACTTGACCAGCAAATAGGACCTTCAGCAAACATAAACACAAAACCTGAAGTGGACTTTCTATCGATGGGATCTCCCGCCCAATCGGAATCAGAAAATCCAGCTAGTTGAAGTGAAGAACCAGCTGCATAGTGTACCCCGAAGTTCTTTGTTCCTTGGACATAATGAAGGATCCTTTTGGCTTCCTTCCAATGGATCTCATGTGGCTGCTTCATATACCTTGCTACAGCACTTACAGCATAAGACAAATCAGGTCTTGTATGTGTAAGGTACAGCAAACTTCCGACTAGCTGCCTATAGAGAGTGCAATCCACCACCGGAGAGTCTTCAAATTCACCTAGTTTTATGCCTGAAAGGAATGGGCACTTGGCTGCCTTACATTCAGCCATTTTAAACTTGAATAACAGGTCTGAAGCATACTTAGGTTGACTCAGCAATATACCTCTCTCAGATTGCTCAATTTCCAAACCCAAAAATTGCCTTAGCAATCCTAGGTCGCTCATGGCAAATTCACTGTGCAAAGAAGCTTTAATTGAGCCAATTTGTTTGGTGCAGCTCCCTGTAATTAAGGGATCATCAACATACAGTACAATGACCTACAAATTATCATCACAATGCTGCAAATAAACATTTGGATCAGACTTGCATCGACAGAAACCAATTGAGAGCAAAAAGGCATCCATTTTGGCATACCAAGCCCTGGGGGCTTGCTTGAGTCCATAGAGTGACTTCTTCAACCTGCATACAAGTGTGGGATCCTCTTGGAATCCTTCAGTCTTCTGCATATATATCTCTTCCTGTAGCTCACCATGCAAGAATGCACTTTTGACATCCATGTGGTGAACTTCCCAACCTTTACTAGCTGCCATGGCTAGAGCTAGTCTAATTGAGTCCATCTTTGCAACCGGTGCAAAGGTCTCTGTATAATCCACACCATGGATTTGTGAGTAGCCCTTAGCCACTAACCTAGCCTTATACTTCAGATTAGAACCATCAGCAACAGGTTTGGTTCGAAAAATCCACTTACATTGCACTAGTTTCCTCTTGGGAGGAAGAGGCACCAAATCCCATGTTTTGTTCTCTTTGAGAGACTGGAATTCTTCTTGCATTGCTGCTCTCCACCTTGGATCATGATGAGCTTCCTGATATGATGTTGGATCAGATCCAATCATCATATAACAGTGATCAGCAAGCTCACTCTCATTTTCAAAGGAAGCATTGATTGTTTGGGATCTAGTCTTCCTAGGCTCTTGGGGATTGCCTGCCAATTCACCTGCAGCTTCTATGATTTTTTCAGCTCACTTGGGCCTTGATGGTGACTCATGTACAGCAATGTCATCTTCAGCCATGTCATCTTCAGCAATATCAGAAAAATCAGAGGTAGAATCATCACTAATCTCATTAAGGTGTGGAGGAGAGGAGCTTTCCCCCGGTGCAAGCTCAAAATCTGGAATTGGTTCTTCTTCGAATTGCACACTTCTCTCAATGAAAGTTTTAAGTGTGGATGTGTCAAAGAGCTTGTAGCCCTTTGTGTCCTCACCATATCCAACCATGATACATTCCCTGCTCTGTGGCTCCAAAGCCTTCCTTTTTTCTGATGGAATTCGAGCCCATGCTCTAGACCCAAAAATCCTGAAATTTGACACATTTGGTTTTTGGCCAAACCATGCCTCATAGGGGGTTTTTCCTTTGACTGATTTGTGAAAGGCTCTGTTCTGAATATGAGCAGCACAATTGATGGCTTCAGCCCATAGCTTAGGGCTTAGATCCCTAGCTTCAATCATGCAAGTAGCCATCTCCTTGAGAGATCTATTTTTCCTCTCTGCCACACCATTTTGCTGAGGTGTGTAGGGGATTGAATGTTGCATTTGGATGCCACATTCCTCACAAAGGTGCTGAATGTTATTATTCACATATTCCTTTCCATTATCAGTCCTAAGGATCTTTATCTTATGACCACTATGGTTCTCCACTAGGGCTTTCCAAATCTTCAGTTTCTCAAACACTTCTGACTTCAATTTAAGGAAGTAAACCCAGCAGAATCGAGAGTAGTCATCTATGAATGTAAGTACATACCTTGATCCACCATATGATGGAGTGGGAAGAGGACCAATGAGGTCTGAATGTACCAATCCAAGTGGTTGAGTGGATCTCCTTGCCATTCCCTTCTCATAGCTGCGCTCAGGATGCTTTCCAACTACACACCCAATGCATGCACCATTTGATGATCTGATTTCTAGAAGCCCTTCCACCATCTCGTCCCTGTGCAATTGCTGGAGATATTTGTAGTTCATGTGGCCAAATCTTTCATGCCACAGCTTGGAGGTATCGTTGGCATGAGAGACAAGAGCATGGTCACTAGAATTTGGAATGAAATTTGAGAATTTGTACATTCTCTCATCATGATCTGCATACCCTACTGCCACAACTTGATTTGAGGAAATTTCTGAGATTTCTACCAAATCTGGAGTGAATGTCACTCTCTTGGCTTCTCCTGTATGAGTCATTTGATAGACTGATAGAAAATTTGCAGCCAATGAAGGTACATAGAGCACATCACTGAAATAGCCATGCTCCATGTCAATCCTACCAATCCCCTTGGTCTGGAGTTCTGAATCATCTCCCATTCGAACTGTTGGGCCACCATTCGAATGCAAAGAGGAGAAGAGCTCTCTGGATGAAACCATATGTCTGGAAGCTCCTGAATCAATGATGAAGGAAGAGGGATTCGAAGTACCTGCTACCAAAGCATGACACTTCTCCTTATTGTCAGGGTTTGAGGTGCTCTCTTTCTTCCTTGCACCCTCAGGGACTGGGATGTTGTTCTTCTCCAGCAGCTGCGCCATTGAGTCAATGGTTTTCTTCATACATGAGCTCTCTGGATGCCATCCCCTATGACAATAGGTGCATTTGGTCTTTTCTTTTCCCTTCTTGTCCTTCTCCTTTGACAGATTCGAACCCCCATCTGCAGACTTGGTCTTGTCAAACTTCCTCTTCTCTTGCTGCTTCGAATTCTTGGCTTTCTGCTTTCCTTTGCTTGCATTTGAAACACCCATTGCCAATGCTTGGTCCTTTGATTTTATGGTGCCCATCTGAACTAGTTTGTCCTGCTCTTGAGTGAGACACTCCATGAAGGTAGCTAGTGATGGCATTTGCCAATTTCGAAGGGTCATTTTGGCTGAGTGAAATGTGCTAACAAATACTGAAAACTCTGGGCCTAGCTTCGAAAGGATGGACAGAATCAGTTGTTCCTCCTTCTTAACAATTCCACATTGTTGCAGTTGAAGCACCAGTGACTTGAATTTCGTGAAGAACTCCTGGATGGTTTCAAAATGCGCTGGGCTCAAGCTAATGAGCTCGTTTTCAAGCTGGTGGCCTCTCAGTTCATCAGTTTTCCCAAAGAGTGATTCTAGCTTCACCCATACTTCATTGGGAGTTGTCAAACTGTCTGTATGAAACAAGAGTTCCCTTGAAATGCTCAGGCATATCAATCCATAAGCTTCATCAAGTCGATTGTAGTACTTTGCTTTCTCCACAGCAGAATTTGGCTCCACTTCTGTGCCCATGGTCACTCTATAGAGACCCTTAGATCTCAGCTTGATGACCATCTCAGCCTTCCAATCGAAAAAATTGAAGGGTGTGAGCAACATTTGGTTTGCTTCCATGACTGCTGCGTTAATGGTGAGAAAACTACTGAAACACCTGCAAAAAACACTCAATTTTTATCTGGAAATCCTCTCTAGAATGCAGTTCAACGCTCAGTATTGACCTGCAACTCACTAACTCCACGATGGCTCTGATAACATGTGAGTATTTTGATCACAGAAGATCGAGGAGCTATGGAGAACCTCACAAAATCGAATTAATTTGCAAAAACTGTGGAAAAACTTGAAAAAAGAGATAAATTTACACACAATGTATGCTGAAACCTTTGATTAACTGACTGTCTAACATGTGAAAATGTTAGTAACAGGTTTTTATTACATCCATGAGAAAATAGAGAGCATTAGGTGGCTCAAGCTGAGTGTACAAGTCATCAATGCCAAATTGGCCTCAATCCCCCTAGGTGGGTCCAACTCAATCCCAATCATCCCAAACAGCTACGAATTCTGGTGTGGAGGTGGCTGAAGCATGCTGAGTCATAAATGAGCTCAAGGCAGGCGTGGGTGAGCAAGTAGAGGAGGTTTGGGGGCCCAAGAGAGCATTAAATGCTCCAAATCTAGCCAAAAGTGGGCAAAAATCCACCCTAGCGCCCTTGGTCAACTAAAATTCCCCAAAACAAGGAGAGAGGGCACACCAGCAATAAATGAGGGCGCACTTGTGGACAAAACTGGAGGCTGGGTGAACTGGTTTGCTTGGAAGTGGGTGTGAACACTCTAAAAGTGGGTTTTTGACCAACTATAGTCACTTAATCCAAAACATGGTTTAATTAAGCACATGGGCAATCAAAAAATTTATGGATTATGGTACTAAGTGTGGTTACTGTTCTAACACCTTTGGGACATGTGTGTATACTGGACAACCAAATATTATGAGATGGCTGACTTCAGGTTTCTTACCAGAAAAGACCTCTTCTGGTGTCTTGTTGTCCAATATCTTGTGGGGTGTTCTGTTCTGCACATATACAGCTGTTCTAGCTGCTTCTTCCCATAGATGCATAGGTAGATCCTGGTAATGCAGCATTTCCCTTGCTACTTCCATGATTGTTCTATTATTTCTTTCTGCAACTCCATTCTATTGTGGATTGTAAGGACCAGTCAAGTCCCTCTTAATCCCCGAATCACTGCATAACTTCTTGAAGTCACTTGAAGTGAATTCTCCACCATTGTCGGATCTGAATGTTTTGATCTTCTTATCAGTTTGGTTCCCCATCAAGGTTTTGAATTCCTTGAACTTATCAAACACTTCATCTTTGTTCTTCAAGAAGTAAACCGAAGTCTTCCTGGAGAAGTCATCAATGAAAGAGACATAGTAAGCACACCCACTTAGAGAACTGGATGACATCGGACCACATACATCAGAGTGGATAATTTCCAAGATACTTTTTGCCTTGCTTTCACTGCTTGGAAATGCCTTCTTTATGTTCTTTTCTTTTGCACATCCTTTGCAAACACCTTCATGCTTGGTCTTTATTTCAGGAAGACCTTCTACAGCTTTACTTGCAATTGGTAATGCTCTGTAGTGCATATGTGCAAGTCTTCTATGCCAAAGTTCATTTGGCTCCATGGATTCATGTACCATGGCATGTTCAGGTTGTCCCTTCAATTTGTACAATCCTCCCTCTTGCTCTCCAATCACCACTGCATCATCAATAGTTTTACCCTTTGGCCACATTAGGACTTGGCCATCTACAAATGAAACCCTCATGCCTTTTGCATCCAATGCAGAGATGGAGAGTAGGTTTTTCTTGAGTCCAGGTACAAATAACACATATTTAATCTTCAAGGATTTTCCAGATTCTAGGTTGTAGGGGGCTTCCCCACTTCCTTTGATAGGGTATTGATAATCACCCCAAGTTTCACTTTATGGGGTGATTCATGTTCAGACAGATTTACAAAAGATTCTTTAAACCCAGTCATGTGTTTAGAATCCCCATTGTCAATTAACCAATCATTACAACCATGAGAAATAGTACCTGTGAGAGCAGAGATTAGAACATACTCTTCTTCGCTTGATCAGTCATCATCATTACTTTCTGCTCTAGATTTCTTCCTAAGAGGTTCATCATCCTCAGCAGCATGAGCATGATATTTTCTTTTGTTATTCTTTTTCTTCTTGTTGAAGTTGTTGTCTTTCTTCTTCTTGGGGCAATTTGAAGCAAAGTGTCCCATTTCATTACATTCGTAACATCGAACATGAGATAGATCTTTCTTCTTGTGATGAGGATGAGAATGTTTCTTGTTATGAGATTTCTCCCTCTTAAACTTGCTTCCCTTGGTGTGAGCTGTGAGAGCTTGATCTTCATTCCCCATCTTTTCTTCTTGTGCCACAAGCCTTGCTTATTCTTGTGAGAATTCTTCTCACAATCTGCTGAAGGATACCAACTTCTTTCTTGCACAAATTCCTTGGATAAAGGAATCCCATGACCTGGGTAGGCCATTCAGAGTGGTCATGACAACTTCACCATTCTCCACCATTTCATCCACTGCTTCTAGTTGTTCCTTGATCTAAGAGACCCTAGAAAAATAAGATTGAATGGATTCTCCATTCTGAAGCTCAACCCCTTTCAATTGGTTCCGCAGAGTCATCTTCTGATTTATGTTCTTCCCTTCAAATAGCTTGGATAGGGAATCAAACATCTCTTTGGGTGTCTTCAGAGATGACACATGGGGGATGAGATGGTCCTTGATAGAATCAACAATGATTCTCTTTTCCTTGACCAAGTTCTTCTTGTGGAGGGCTTTAGCCTCTTCTCCCTCTAGGACAGGGACCTCTTCCCTTATGTAAGTATCCGATTCATTTTCTTCCACGATTAACACAATCCTATACTTCCAGGCTCGGAAGTTATCATCCCCTTCAAGCTTATCCTCAAACTTGGTGTGGTGAGACATATTAAAGAGTAATTCAAATGGAAATAGAAAATATTTAGGTCGTACCACTTGATTTGCTGAAAACTGGATCTGGTCTTGGATTAGGGTTTGTCAGAGAAACCCTAAAAATTCAAAATGTGAATTTCAACTTTCTGAAAGGATAGAAAGATGCGCCTTGATGAGCTGATCAGCCTGGTGTATTCAGAATTTGAGATCTGCAAAGATTCACCCTTCAGAAATGCCTTTTAGTCTTCCCGGGTTCACTAGGGAGGAGCCTGAATTAGGGTTTGAGTTTCCCGGAGATTTATCCAGCCAAAAATATCGATCCAAAGCTCTAAACCTTGATTTTGCCAAAGAGCTTCCAGCTATGTCTTCAGATTTTAGAAATTCCTATTTTTGTGGAAACCCCAATTTTTAGGGCCAAAACTGAAAGTGCTCGGAACTAAATTCTGAATGGACAGAAAGATTCACCTTGCTGAGGAGAGTTCATCTATCATAATGCTTTTCCAAAATCTGTGGAGAGAAACCCAAAAACAAGAAGCCCTAGCTTCCGCAACTGCAAAGTGTTTTCTTCTTAGGTTAGCTCTGATACCATGTTAATTTTTGAGCATTAATTCACAATACTCTAGTATCTTTACTAAGAGAATAACATGTACAGTATATCAATGCATATCAATCACAACAAGCATATCAATCATCACAAGATGCAATCATAAGAGACAATAGACACATAGAGTTTCCGTGAGGAAAACCTTAAGGTGAAAAACCCCACAACTTCCTCAGAGATAGATAGAGCAATAGCACAACCAAAGTACAACCCAAGTACACAGAGATAGACTCCCTTAGCGGCTGATCCTCCTCCTCACATGTGCGCCACTTTCCGAGTGATGGATATGTGAGTAAGTGAAGTGATCAAATAGAGAGATCCCGCTCTCTATTTATACTTGTTTTGTGCAACCTAATAAACCTATGGGGACGACTTGTCTAAATTAGTCTAATAAACCTAGGTTAAATTAATTAGGGCCAACCCCACACATGGTGGTCTAATAACCCATCGGAAAGTTACGACACTTTTGACACTTGTCAATACAAATGACGACACTTCCATATAGAGGAATAATACATCTCTATAGGAGTACAATAAAATACATAGATGAAATACATTCCAAAGTTACATATACATCAACACAAACTTGCGCAAATAATAGGATTCAAATATATAATATTACATCATATATTCGAAAGCAAAAGGTTTCCATTTGAATCCTCAGAAAATAGTGCTTACTAAAAATATGCAAAACCCCCCTAGGTGGCAAGTGTGATTTCCAAGTCACCTCTATGGCTCACGAATTTATGAATTAGTGATCAGATGGTGATGTATTATGGAAAATCATGATCAATACAGAATTTGGAAGGAATAAACATTATGGAGGATGAGTTGGCCAAAAAACAGTTAAGACTAGTCAACTAGCTTTCACCTTTCACCAAAAAGTGGTAAAAATCAGTCAAAAGTAGTAAGGCACCTTTTTGTTCCAGGATTGGATAAGATCAGCTAGAAAACTAGGAAATCTTATCCAGAATATTTAGAAATGATCCCAGGTGAGTCTAGGATGCTTGTGGTCCACACAATGTATAATTTAGCCAACTACATAGTCTAACACTTCGGAATTAATAAAAAAATGATCAATAATTATATCCTAAGGTATTAAATGACATGGATGGGTTTAAATATTTCAAAACCCCCCCATAAGCTTGAATTTTTGTGCAAAAAATCAGAAATAAAATAGGGCCCAAAACTAGGCATGGTCACCCTGTAACATACTGCCTTGTTCATGAAATAAGGAAAGAAGGAAAACCTCATGGGAAAAAGCTCCCCTAAAAAATGGACATAATCAAAATTAAAATATTGATGATCAATCCTTCACTCCACCACATGTTCAACCATCCCTAGCAGTGATCTCAGATAGTTGAAATTCTTCTCAGTGAAAGCTTTGGTGAAGATGTCTGCAGTTTGCTCACCTGTTGGGAAATACTGTAGATCAATGATATGATCATGCACTAAAATCCCGATGTAGTGTGTTGGCACGGGATCGATCCGTGGGAAGCGCGGAAGCCGACAGGCGCAAAAGCCGAATCCCGCGAAAGAAGGAATAATCGCGAAGTCCAAAGAAGTGCAAGAATAGTTTAGAATATTTAATTGTTAAGCCGGTCATGTGGACCATTTTGTAATAGAATAGAAGCATATAAATAGAAGTGAATTGTAAGTCTAAGGGAAAGGAAGTTCTGGATGATATCCTAACCTTTGACTTATTTTGTATCCACAGTTTGATGTTCTGACTATTCTTGCGACAGGTTTTCCGCAGCGTTTAATGAATGCATGGAGATGTTTGGTTATGATGCGATATGTATCTTCTGTCTCTTATAATGATGAATGATTGTGTTTTTTTATGATGCTGTGAATTTGATGATGCTTAATGCAATTAAGTAGGATGAGTTTGTCAATGTGAATGGTTTATGTTAAATCTATGAATTGCTTCTGATGCAAATGATGAATAAATAGTTGATTATAGAGTTAGTCATCTCTGGTTCGTGCGATAGTGTGAATTCTAGGTGTAAGAGCATATCCTCCTCGCCACTGCGGAAGCTTGGTTCCTGCAACACCCTTATCCACCTTGGGTGAGACCTCACCTGCTTCACAGGTGTTGCTGGGAAGGGTAACTCCTTTCTGGGCTGGTGAATAAGGGATTGTTGGTGTTTGTTGACGACAATGTGAACCCCTGTCGATAGACCTTGATTCAACAAATGGTTCCGTTTCCGGGACCTTGAGGAGAAGGAAGAGGATATGCTGTGGCATCCAATGAAGCCATAGATCCAAAAGCATATATATATTCGGATATCCATGAGATATTCTTCACCGAGTTTCCAATGATACTACAGGAGTAGTTTGCACAGTTGACATTCGGAGGACATACCAACCAGAACATTGGGCTAGATCAGTGGAATCCAAAATTGATTCGACATCTGAAGCAAGTCAACAATACAGTATCAAGGGCTATTGATTTTTGGGTTGATAGTACCCTAGAAGGGTACATCACTGAATTCGCGGTAGGATACCAACAGTTCTTATAGCGACGCAAAAAGACAATTTTTTAAGGGACCAAGGGGAAGGTTCGTCCTGTCGCTAAACCTGTGGATTAAAATGCTGGCGTGTGGAAAGGGCATGTTGAAAATGACCTCCGATGAGTAGACAGATCGATGTGCAAAGGTTGTAGGTATCGCGTGATTATGGATCCACTACAAAAGATGCAGGGTAGATGGACATGAGCGCCAACGAATTTTTAAGGGAAGTTGAGGAAGACTGTGGCACCTTGAGGAGTGGAATGGTATTCCGGCGTCTGGATAAGAGAAGGAGGACTGAGGAAGAGTCTCTTGAGAGGACCGAAAGGAAAGACTACGAAACAGGGCCACAGAGGATAGAGCTCCCTTATTACAAGGAGGAAGGCGGTGACCAGTTTTCCCCAGAAGAAGGACGGATCGTAATCTACCACGTACCGTCAACCCTGCACACCACTCATCATTTTAAAGGAAGAACCACAAATAGTTCACAGAGTTGTCCCACGTGTAGCGGAGAAAGTAGCGCATCAGTAAGTAACAACAGTAGGAACACCACAATGGCAGACGATACAAAGATGCCGAGCTTTGTAGGAGACGGGATAGAGGATCCTGAGTAGTTTTGGTTTTTATGTGAAGCAGTGTGGACCGTAAAACAGGTCCAAGATGAGAACATCAAAAAGGGGAAGTTGGCGACGACCTTTCGGGGCCGTGCGCTGGACTGGTTCATAAAGTTTACCAAGGCTCCGATGGGAACACTAGGAAAAATGTTGGCAGAAATTAAAACAACGATGATTCAGGAATTTAGAAAACCCAAGTCGGAGGCACAGTACATTACTAAGATCAAGGAGATTAGGCAATACCCAAATGAGCCAATATGGGAGTTTGATTAGAGATACAAGACACTAATGGTGAAAGTAATTTTTTTGATAAACGACATGCAGCATAAGGAGTGGTTTATCACTGGGCTGGTGCCGCATATCCAAGGACCATTAATGTAGCAAAAGGTTGTGGACCAATCTGAAGCGTTAGAAATCACGATGAAGCTGGAGGCTTCACCGATTGAAGAAACTGGAGCTGGAATGGATAAGATACAAGCACAACTGGCTACGTTGATGCTCCAACTGTAGGACCTGAAGCAAGGAAAATATACCCACACAAATGTATGGTGCACAAGATGCAGGATGGAAGGCCACCATAAGGATAATTGTTCAGCGTTTCAGCAGTATTTGAATTCGCGGGTGCCAAACCCCCTTCGCCAGGAAGGTCTGCCATGGTGTCCCGTTTTCCAGGCCAAGGGGCATCGATCGGAGGACTGCATATACTTACAGAAGATAGTGTCAGAACTAGAAAGTCTATATTGTAAATTCTATCGATCGGTGGGGCACGATGAGAAGGATTGTAGGGCCCACGAACTATTGCAAGAACGAAACATGGATGCATATCTGGTGAAGGGAGAAGAGCAACATTTGGGGTCAGAACAAACACAGTTTAACCAAGGACAGTACAGGAAATCGCAGTACCAGCAACCTCAGTACCCACAGCCGTGGTACCAACAACCTCAGTACCCACAGCCGTGGTACCAACAACCTCATTACCCACAGCCACAGTATCAGCAACCACAATATCAGTAGGCACAATATGGACTGCCACAAGGGGGTTTCAGTGGAGGATTCTGCGGAGGATGTGGTGGTGGCACGGGAAGAGGGGGGCCTTCCAAATGAGGTCGAGGACCTCCGACATTTATAATTGTGGAAAAGAAGGACATTTCGCAAGGGATTGTCCAAATCAGGCCTCGTAGTGCACATATTGCAGCGGAGCAGACCATGCTATGGAGGATTTCCCACAGCTCGACGCTAAGTGGAAAACAAAGAACCTACCAACCCCGCCGAACCAGAACCAGAATCAGAACCAGAACCAACCGGTGGTACAGAAAATATCAGGAGAAGTTAGGATACATTCTGCGACAGTAGGAATAGTGACGCGAGGAGGAGCGGTGACAGGAGTTGACAAACCACAGCCCATTGTCTGACCAACAGGAAATAAAAATGTTACGTTTGACACAGGAGCAGAAAATGACACCTTCCTAAAAGCATAGAAGGAGGTGTTGCGACAGATGAGGAACGTACCTCGTTAAGAAGAAATCTATGATATGCCGCCGATGTTCGACCAGACAAAGTCACAAAGAAAGGCCACTACCTTAAGAGCCTTCTTAGACAGTTGCTTAGAATTAGAAAAAGGTGAGGATGCTTTGGAGGAGATATCCAGCCTACTGCATCGACGGGAGGGTGAACGCCAAGAACTCAGGGTCAGTCGCATACATAGGAAAAGAAAGATAGCTAGAGAGATGAGGATGTCGGCACAAATTGGAGAGTTTGATGTCGACTCCATAATGTTGGATTTGGGGTTAGATGTGAATACTCTGACAAAGCAAACATGGGAGGCAATGGGAAAACCATGAATGACCTAGTCACTAGTATAGCTGCAATAGGAAAACTAGAGCAAAGTCACCTCTCTTGGCCGAGTGTGTCAACTTCCCTTCGAGATTGATGGACTTCGAACATACGCTGATTTTGATGTCATTGAGATAGTGGATAACACATGTCCTTATCCCACGCTATTAGGAATCGACTGGGCTTTGGAAAACCAGGTGATTATTAACTTCAAGAAGTGGACCATGTCGTTTGAAGATCGGGAGATGAGGGTTGTTGCACCCCTAGATCCTGCAGAAGGACAACGATATGTGGAGCCCACCAGAGATGAATATGCGGAAGGATGGGATAACCTGTATAAAATTTTTGAATATTATATCATTCCAACTGATGAGGGAGAGTTAGGATGGCACAGTTCTAGTTCAGCATCTTTGGACTTAGATGAGGCACTGGAGAATTGGAAAAACTGACTTCATGAAGTATCGTTTCGCAAATGTGCGAGAATCGCACAGTTAGTGCGATAGGTTGCTACTGAGGAGTGTGCGCTACCAATGTATGAAGGATTACCAAATCTGAGCACCTTCCTGATTGAATTCAAAGAAAAGGTAGTAGAACCACAGAGACTCTTGGCCTTGGAGGAAACCTTGAAGGCTACTCCTGTGCATTGGTGGGCAGCGCATAAGTCAAGGATATCAAACTGGCCACTATGCTGACGCCTCCTGGAAGTACATTTCGGCGACACCACATCATGGAATGGATGAAAGTTTGATGGCTAAGGTAACCCAAATGAACATGTGAAGGCTTTTCAAACCAATGGGCAGCGCGACCGGAGCAGAAGTGGGTGCATGCCTTTGTGCATACATTGGATGAAGTACCTCGGAGTTGGTATGTCGCAACGGAGCTACGACTCGGTACACTTTCTTGGGATCAGTTAACAGTTGGCTTCAGCCAAACATTCTCCTTCTTAGATGAAAATCCCTTCATCCATAATGCACTTTAGGAAATCAAGAAGAATATTTTTGAGGCAGAACCGATAGCGCAGCCATCAGAACTACGATGGACTATGACACCCGAAATGATCATGGACTGCTACAACGTCTTAGGAGAGCCGAATGATGACGATGACCCAAGAGCCACATATGTGCCAGAGTCCGAAGGTAGTCGCAACATGAAGGAACCTGAACTACCATCTGATACATATCACCAACCACTAAAGAGTACAAGAGTTAACTTTGGGTCGGAAGAAAACCCAAACTTCGCAATCATTAGAGACTATTGGGATGAGACGACCATCGCGGATCTGCTGCATGAATTTCAGGACTTATTCCCGATGAGACCCTCAGAGAGGAAGGACATTCACACCTCGGAGGATGATTTCGAGATGGATGGATATGTGAATAGAAGAAATTCGTGACCAAAAATGACATCACTCATCACGAATACCAGACCCTACGATATGGTGTTGACAGTACGTCACCACCTAGTATCGCAGTGCTAATAAAAAAAAAAAGGTGAAGCAGGATGGCAGTGAGCACTTCAGCATAAATTCACATTAACTAGCGGCCAAAATGAAAAGCCATCCTAGTTAATGCCAATGCATGCAGAGGATATAGGTAATCGACGTCGGATTTGGAAATTAATGCCCACAATCGAACAGATGGAGCCACCCTTCTATAAAAAGGCGGTAGGAGCGTCGCTCAGACCACTGTGTTGTTGATGTATTTGTAATTTCGGAAGATATTCACTTGTATATTGTATTTGTACTTTATTGTATCCCCAACGGAGATGTATTATTTCTCCGATTGGAGGTCCGAATGAGGTCGAGGACCTCCGACATTTATAATTTTGGGAAACAAGGACATTTTACAAGGGATTGTCCAAATCAGGCCTCGCAGTGCACGTATTGCAGCGGAGCAGACCATGCTATGGAGGATTTCCCACAGCTCATCGCTAAGTGGAAAACAAAGAACCTGCCAACCCCGCTGAACCAAAACTAGAACCAACCAGCGGTACAGAAAATATCAGGAGAAGTTAGGATACATTCCACGATAGTAGGAATAGTGACGCGAGGAGGAGCGGTGACAGGAGTTGACAAACCACAGCCCATTGTTTGACCAACAGGAAATAAAAATGTTACGTTTGACACAGGAGCAGAAAAGGACACCTTCCTAAAAGCATAGTAGGAGGTGTTACGATAGATGAGGAACGTACCTCGTCAAGAAGAAATCTATGATATGTTGCTGATGTTCGACCAGACAAAGTCGCGAAGAAAGGCCACTGCGTTAAGAGCCTTCTTAGACAGTTTCTTAGAATTAGAAAAAGGTGAGGAGGCATTGGAGGAGATATCCATCCTACTGCATCGACGGGAGGGCGAACGCCAAGAACTCATGGTCAGTCACATACATAGGAAAAGAAAGATAGGTAGAGAGATGAGGATGTTGGCACAAATCGGAGACTTTGATGTCAACTCCATAATTTTGGATTTGGGGTCAGATGTGAATACTTTGACAAAGCAAACATGGGAGGCAATAGGAAAACCACGAATGACCTGGTCACCAGTATAGCTACGATAGGCAAACTAGAGCAAAGTCACCCCTCTTGGCTGAGTGTGTCAACTTCCCGTCGAGATCGACGGACTTCGAACATATGTTGATTTTGATGTCATTGAGATAGTGGATAACACATGTCCTTATCCCGCGTTATTAGGAATTGACTAGGCTTTGGAAAACTAGGTGATTATTAACTTCAAGAAATAGACCATGTCGTTTGAAGATCGGGAGATGAGGGTTGTTGCACCCCTAGATCCTACGGAAGGACAACGATATGTGGAGCCCACCAGAGATGAATATGCGGAAGGATGGGATAACCTATATAAAATTTCTTAATATTATATCAATCCAACTGATGAGGGGGAGTTAGGATGGCATAGTTCTAGTTCAGCATCTTCGGACTTAGATGAGGCACTGGAGAATTGGCAAAACCGACTGCATGAAGTATCGTTTCGCAAATGTGCGAGAATCGCATAGTTAGTGCGATGGGTGGCTACTAAGGAGTGTGCGCTGCCAACATACGAAGGATTACCAAATCTGAGCACCATCCTGACTGAATTCAAAGAAAAGGTAGCAGAACCACAGAGACTCTTGGCCTTGGACAAAGCCTTAAATGCTACTCCTGCACGCTGGTGGGTGGCGCATAAGTCAAGGATATCAAACTGGCCACTATGCCGACGCCTCTTGGAAGTACGTTTCGGTGACACCATAGCATGGAATGGATGAAAGTTTGACAGCTGAGGTAACCCAAATGAGCATGTGAAGGCTTGTCAAAACCAATGGGCAGCGCGACCAGAGCAAGAGTGGGTGCATGCCTTTTTGCATACATTGGATGAAGTACCTCGGAGTTGGTATGTCGCAATAGAGCTGCGACTCGATACACTTTCTTGGGATCAGTTAACAGTTGGCTTCAGCCAAACATTCTCCTTCTCAGATGAAAATCCCTTCATCCATAATGCACTTTAGGAAATCAAGAAGAATATTTTTGAGGTGGAACCGATAGCGCAGCCATTAGAACTACGATGGACTATGACACCCGAAATGATCATGGACTGCTACAACGTATTAGGAGAGTCGAATGATGACGATGACCCAAGAGCCACATATGTGCTGGAGTCCAAAGGCAGTCGCAACATGAAGGCACCTGAACTACCATCCGATACATATCACCAACCACTGAAGAGTACAAGAGTTAACTTTGGATCGGATGAAAACCCAAACTTCGCAATCATTGGAGACTGTTGGGACGAGACGACCATTGCAGATCTGCTGCACAAATTTCAGGACTTATTCCCGATGAGACCCTTAGAGAGGAAGGACATTCACACCTCAGAGGATGAGTTCGAGATGGATGGATATGTGAACAGAAGAAATTCGCGACCAGAAATTACATCAGTCATCACAAATACCAGACCCTGCGATATGGTGTCGACAGTACGGCACCACCTAGTACCGCAGTGCTAATAAAAAAAAAAGGTGAAGCAGGATGGCAACGACCACTTCAGCAATAAATGCACATTAACTAGCAGCCAAAATGAAAAACTAGCCTAGTTAATGCCAACGCATGCGGAGGATATAGGTAATCGACGTCGGATTTGGCAATTAATGCCCACGATCGAATAGATGGAGCCACCGTCTTATAAAAAGGCGGTAGAAGCGTCGCTCAGACCACTATGTTGTTGATGTATTTGTAACTTCAGAAGATATTCACTTGTATATTGTATTTGTACTTTATTGTATCCCCAACGGAGATGTATTATTTCTCCGATTGGAAGTATCGTCAGTTGTACTTGCATGTGTCACAAGTTATATTGTAAGTGTCGTAACTTATACTTGATGGGTTATTAGACCACCTTGATGGGGTTGGCCCTGTATGAGTCTTGTGGGTTAAAGGGTTATTAGACCACCCTAGTCGGGTCGGCCCAGTTAGTATTATGTTAAGTGGTTAAGTTGAGGCCGACCTAATTGAGTAAAGGTCAAGTGAAAGTTAGTGTATAAATAGATAGTGTGTCTCTCTCATTTTACACATTCTATTATTCATTCACTTTGCATTAGTGAGAGAGAGGAGGAGTGCACACAAGTGGAGGAGGAGCATGCTGCTGAATATATCTATCTCTTGGGTTTGATCATTGTGATCCTTGTATCGATTCTTATTCTATCTCTGAGGAAGTTGAGGGATTTTTCACCTTCTTGGTTTTCCTCGATGAAATGTTTTGTGTCTCTTGTCTCTTGTCTCTTATGCTTGATATGCTATACATGTTGTTCTTTCAGTTAAGATCCTAGATATATTGAATTAAATGTTGAAAAAATAGCATGGTATCAGAGCTATCCTGAAGAAAGGCATGCTATGGCATTTATGAGACTTGTTGCACTTGCGACAAATGGCAAGGTAGGGTTTGATATAGCAAAAGCTCGTCATCGTGGCACTTTCTCTATAAATCCATTTTGGAAAATATTTAGGATCTGAAACTTCTACAGGTCGTATATAACATCCCCATGTACCTTTTGTCCGAAGAAAAACATCTAATTCATTGTACTTTATGATTTATGATCTGTACAAGTTAGGGTTTCTACCTCTTCCAGATCTCATCCATAAACAGGTGACCTAGGAAAAAAGGTCCAACTTGGGATAGGAAGCTCCAAATGAAATTTCATAAAAAGTGACAAGTAGGAAATGGAAGGTAGTTTCTCAGGTAAGTTTTCCAGAGGCCGAAGTTGAACCAGAGATAGGGCACGCCGTACAAGTTCGCTCTCCTGCTTTATCCCATAAATAGGTCACGTTGCGACACTTGGAATAAATCTCTCTCAAAGAATCCAATTGAGGTCATACCTATGGGGTTGGAAAGATGACATGTCAGGATACCACAGGCCAATGTTTCAGATCCTTTGGATTTGTAATTTCATATATGCACCAGAAACAATCAGGTGCATATTTCTATCAAAACAGAATTGGATTATGAGTACCTTCATTCTTGGCTTGTCACTGCTGCGAGAATTTAGGGCTTCAGAGAAAGTTGGAATTTTTGGAATCAGAGTCCACGGCTGAATGCTCCTCATCAAAATCAAAATTTAGAGACCAAGATCGAATTTTTTGGTTGGGCAGAAGATCGGGCTTGATCCAATCCTAGTTCAGGATTTCGATCGGAAAGGTGGAAAATTAGGGCTTCTGCAAAAGTTGGAATTTTTGAAATCTGTGACCACGGCTAGAAGCTCCTCAAAAAAATTGAAGTTTAGAACACAAGATCGAACCTTTTGGATGGGAAGAAGACCGGGCTTTATCAAACCCTAGTTCAAGATCCTATCCAAAAGATCCAGAAGTTTCAAAGGCAATTTTGAGGGGTCAAATTTTACATTTTTAAAAATTGAAGTATACCAGCTTGATCAGCTCAACAAGACACGTCTTTCCATCTATTCAGAAATTTGAAATTCAAAATTTGAATTTTTAGGGTTTCTGTGACAAACCCTAATCCAGCTCCAGATCTAATCTCAACAAATCAAAGTGGATTGGGTTGATCCTAGAATAGAATGAATTGGACACCTGCATAAGTGAAGAAGTTCCAGTTCCAGAGGGAGATAATGCTAAGGACTTACATAAGAAGACTACAAGCAATCCCAACAGGTATGACTTGAAGAGATACAGGTATGTTTTGAAATATGTTCATGATTAAGTTTATGATATTTTTGTCTTCATATTATTTAGGTTAGTACAATCTTGATTAATGTTAGACTTGTCTTATCACCCTAGTAAAAGTATGAATGCATGTGAATGATAGAATACATTCATTGATTAGGGTTATGACACTTATGATTGTACTATTGCATTGTGGTGTTGTATGAGGATGATATTGTTCGCTAACATGAAAGGTACATCAAGAAAAACAAATCAAGTTCTAGATCAAGAACATATGACCATGGTGACATGAATACAAAGACTCATCCATAGTCATGGATCACATAGAAGCTCTACTTACGAGGTATGTATAATTTTGGTTCTACAATGATTAACTTATGAGTTGTGCAGGTTACTAAGCACAAGTCATTGAAGAGAACAAGAAGACATTGTTTGGGTATGTTAGACATAACTAGCAAGCATGAAAATCCAGGCATGTTTTTCCTATATCAAGTTAGAATCCTATCTTATGTTAGGATCTCTGATATAAGTATATTTGGCATGATTGATAATGATTATTCATGTAGTTATAAGTTTGGGCAATCATGGGTTTATGCATATTATGCTTCTTAGTTTGATTAATGATATGACAAACTAGAAGACTCCTATGGTCAAATAAGAATATGCATGAGTAATAGAATTCCTCCCTGAAACATTGAATACTAATGCTTGTGATAAATTACCTATGTGTGAAATGATCATGACCATACATGTTAAGATTATTTTGGATCATAATGTTTTGATAGTATTGAGATTATACTAATGTATGTATGGTTATATATGAGATCTTGAGGATGACACAATCATGACACTAGTGCACACTTAAGCATGCATAGTGATTCGGGATGGATATAAGTCCAATGACAGGTAATCCTGGAAGCAAAGATCAACAGGGAGCACACTCCAGTTGTTCCTGCAAGGAAGCAAAGATCAAGAGGGAGCACACTCTAGGAAGCAAAGATTGAGAGGGAGTCCACCCAACAACTAAATAAAGATAAGTATTTGAATTGTTGTTTATTATATATAGGATTACTTAAATGATGTTGTTCAGTTACATACCTACTTATGTTCCTAGATTTAGGATGTGTATTATGCATATTAGGATATTTGCATTAATGAACAGTATACTACTAATATGCAAGTAATAGGTAAGTGGCCTATGGTACTGTACAACATTCCATTGCTACTTATCTAAAATGAAACCTCTTTTCTAACATGTTGGGTGTTGTGCACACTCTTAACAAATGTTCTGGTAGAGATGGAAGGCATCTAGAAAGTTATTGTGTGAATACGGGATATGGATAAATGTTGTATTGAAGCATTGGCTAAGATAATTGCATGAATGTATGACATATATTTTTATGTGTAAGATTTTGTTCTGAAAACTATGAGAAGTTTCTAATCATGCAATTGAACTTGTCTTGTAGGAAAAATCGTGTACAATCACCTACAAAAGAAGGACTACAACATTTGTTCCAGCAACGAAGTTCAAGAAAATTATCTATTGAAGAATCTGAAGTTCCTAGGATCCGGGATGCAGTAATGAAAGAATTCCATGATCAAGGAATACCAATCGATCATGAAGAATGATGTTTGGGATGTGGTCCCAAAGACAGAAGGGAAGTCTGTTGTGACATCCAAGTGGATCTATAAGATCAAGCATGCTGCAAATGGTAGCATAGAAAAATATAAGGTGAGGTTTGTAGCTCATGGCTTCTCCTAGAAAGAGGGAATAGAGTATGAAGAGACTTTTTACCCTGTATCCAGATACACTTCCATCAGAACAGTACCTGCTCTTGTTGTAGTAATGAAGTGGAAGATACACCAAATGGATGTCAAGACAGCTTTCTTGAATGGTGTAGTCGAAGAGGAAGTGTATGTGGAGCAGCCACTCGGGTTTGAGACACATGATAGGGAGTCATATGTGTGCAGGTTGAAGAAATACTTGTATGGATTGAAGCAAGCTCCTAGGACTTGGGTATGATGCATTACTTTCTAGGTATGGAGGTGTGGCAGAGTGCAGATGGAATCTTCCTTGGACAAGTGAAGTATGCAGTAGAGATCCTGAAGCGGTTCGGGATGATGGGATGCAAGGCCATGGCCACACCTATGGCATCGAACCTAAAGCTATTGTGTGATGCTTCATCTGATCCGGTTGATGTCACAGTGTATCATCAGATGATTGGGTCCTTGATGTACCTAATGAATACAAAACCATATATTTGCTTTGCGGTGAACACATTGAGCCAGTTCTTGACGGATCCCAGAAGTGTTCACCTAGTTGTTGTAAAGCATATTCTTAGGTACCTGAATGGTATGGTTGATTATGGGCTCAAGTATGATGCGAATCAAAAGTTTAACCTGTAGGGTTATGTTGATTCAGATTGGGCAAGCAGTGCTACAGATAGGAAGAGCACTTTGGAGTGTTGCTTCAGTATGGTATTAGGTGTGATCTCTTGGTTTAGCAGGAAGCATTCCTATGTAGCACTGAGTATAGCCAAAGCAGAGTATGTTGTATCTTGTTTGGCTAGTTGTGAGGCAGTATGGCTTAGGAAGCTACTGTCTGAGTTATTTGATCTCCTATTGGATCCTACTGGTATCTTTTGTGACAACCATAGTTGTGTGAAGCTGTCTGAGAACTCCGTGTTCCATGACAGGTCAAAGCACATCAAGATCAAATATCACTATATCAAGGATATGATGTAGAGAGGAGCAGTGAAGCTCCTGTATGTTGCGACGGATGAGCAGGTTGCAGATGTGTTGACGAAAAGACTAGCCAGAGTGAAGTTTGAGTACTTCAAAGAGAGGCTTGGTGTTCTTCAGATTGAAGATTCTTCAAGGAAGAACTGATGGGACACATTTGCAGGATCCATTCCAAGCATGGTGATAGGAGGATCCTTCCCATGGCTGTGGATGTAAGCGTTGTGTGATGAGCATCAGGACAATGCTCCAGTTATTTCTTTGGGTATGCATCAGTTGGATGCTTTGTATGATCAGTTGGATCATGTATTTGCATATGGATCAGTAGGATGCTTTGTATGATCAGTTGGATCATGTATTTGTATATGCATCAGTTGGATGCTTTGTATGATTAGTAGGATCATGTATGATGACATGCATCAGGACGGTGCAGTGACGATGATCAGGATGATCATGTGTGATGAGTATCAAGACGATGCTCTGGATGACATGCATCAGGACGATGCACTGACGATGATTAGGATGATAATGTTTGATGAGTATCAGGACGATGCAGTGACAATGATCAGGGTGATCATGTATATCATGATGATGTATGGTGAGTATCAGGTTGATACTCTGTGGCCGTGGACAGGTTGTGCAGATAAGCATATAATAGCACCCTGGGAGGTTTGCAGATACTCTTTTGAGGTTTTTCCTATGGTATATAATAGTTCCCTGGGATATCTAGCAAATTCTCTTTCGAGGTTTTGCTTGGGAGGACATATAATAGCGCCCTGGGAGGTTTGCAGATACTATTTCAAGGTTTTATCCTATGACATATAATAGCACCCTGGGAGATCTGGCAAATTCTCTTTCGAGGTTTTGTCCTATGGCATATAATAGCGCCCTTGGAGATCCGATAGGTTGAGCTGTACGCTTGTAATCAGTCCTGGGATGCTCTTTCAAGGTTTTTCCATGACCACATATAATACGTCCTGGAGATCTGAACAGGTTGTGCTAGTCACGTAAAAGGCCTCGGATTCTCTTTAGACTTCTTGCTAGTCAAGACACACTTTTAAGGTTTTGTGGTGGGTGTCACATGTAATACGTCCTGGAGATCCGAATAGGTTGTGCTAGTCATGTAAAAGGCCTCGGATGCTCTTTAGAGTTCTTGCTACTCAAGACTCTCTTTTAAGGTTTTGTGACAGTTAACATGTAATAGTGCCCTGGGAGATATTTCCAGTCATGCTTAGGAAAATAAAGGATCATGGGATACTCTTTAGAGCTTTTGTTGATGCATGTAGTAAGTCCTGAGGATTCCATAGTATGGCTAGTGATGATGAAGACCTACAGGTGGTGGGCCTACATCCAACATGAAAAAGGGATGGCTCTGTAGAACTTCCTATGACAAGAAGAATTCAGAGATAGCCCAGTGATCGAGATGACGGGTACAACAGCAGTGATGATGATGATGCTCTATGATCCATTGATGATGATCTAGCTCCAGAATTGAAGACTTGTACCTATATGTATTGATGAATTGTGCTAAGAGAATACCTTCCTAGTTAAGAGGGAGTGTTGATGTATTTGTAACTTCAGAAGATATTCACTTGTATATTGTATTTGTACTTTATTGTATCCCCAACAGAGATGTATTATTCCTCCGATTGGAAGTATCGTCAGTTGTACTTGCATGTGTCGCAAGTTATATTGTAAGTGTCGTAACTTATACTTGATGGGTTATTAGACCAGCTTGATGGGGTCGGCCATGTATGAGTCTTGTGGGTTAAAGGGTTATTAGACCACCCTAGTTGGGTCGGCCCAGTTAGTATTATGTTAAGTGGTTAAGTTGAGGCCGACCTAGTTGAGTAAAGGTCAAGTGAAAGTTAGTGTATAAATAGAGAGTGTGTCTCTCTCATTTTACACATTCTATTATTCATTCACTTCGCATTAGTGAGAGAGAGGAGGAGTACACACAAGTGGAGGAGGATCATGCTGCTGAAGATATCTATCTCTTGGGTTTGATCATTGTGATCCTTGTATTGATGATTATTCTATCTCTGAGGAAGTTGAGGGATTTTTCACCTTCTTGGTTTTCCCGGTGAAATGTTTTGTGTCTCTTGTCTCTTATGCTTGATATGCTATACATGTTGTTCTTTCAATTAAGATCCTAGATATATTGAATTAAATGTTGAAAAAAAACATGTGTTCCAAGCAAGACTATGCCAAACTAGTGAATGGCCATTTGCATTTCGAGTGGGAGCAGTGAGAGACCATTACCCACACCAGTCATCGACGAACAACCTGAAGTTATGTCGACTGTTTCACACAAGAAGAAGAGAACTGCAACCCGGACCCTAGGATTTGGCCCTGCTCAGAAGAAAGGGACCTGGAATTCCGCACGAAATGCTGGAGATGACACTGGCACCTGCGCCCATGAGGTTGTGCAAGAGGTACACACAGAACCATCCCTACCCGCCATACCCGTCTATGTCACACCATGAAAGAAAAGCGCACCGATGCTGTGCCTTGACAAGAATGCAAAGTACACCATTGCAATTCCATCCATCCCACCAGGTATCCCTATGGTTGGGGATGTGGCCAAAAAATTGTAGAAGATTACATACGAGGATCATGACCTAGCGGAGTTTGACAAGAGTCATGAAGGATATAATAGAATGCCCCATGAAGGAGGCCTCATACTATATGTCCCTACGGGATGGGTGCAAGGACTGGAGTAATCAGGATTATTAGGAATTACCTACATGTCGCACTTTGGGTAGATTGCAGAGGTAAATGCATGTGTCAAGCAACTACTGGACTGCTTCCATGGGGGCAGCCTTTTGCTACATGAAAGAATCCCAGTTACTATGGAGTTAATCACAAGAATTACTAGGTTACCCAGCAGTGGACCCGACCCTGGTAAATACTTCCAAGGGAAGGACAATGACAAAAAGCTTGTTGAAATTCTGCGACTCAAGTATCAGGTCGACAAGAATTCTAGGGGCTACATCATTGAATCAATTCAGAAACAGGAAGTTAGGGTTGTGTCCAAAATCATCGATGTTAAATTAGTCCACAAGAATTGACCAAAGGAATGCAGCTCGGGCACCCTGGCAACTGCAGACCTCTATGCCAATGGGACCCAGCTGAATTGGTGCAAATTCTTGCTACATGAGCTGGTCGAGGATGATTTCCATGTGTAGGAGACAGGAATGGCATTCACATATCCATGGATCCTCATATTGATCACATTGGTAGGATGGAGAGAGCCACCAGAGTCCCAAGGAATGTACACACCAGAAGCGCAGGTACGAATAGGAGCACGCTACCAGAACTTATGGGCCACTATAGACAGAGAACGACAGAAAGATAATGTACTCCAGTTTTATGTATGGTTAGAAAGATTGCGAATGGATGCAGCCATGATACCGCACATTTCTGAACAAGCAGCACTAAAGTACCAATGGATCGCAAACTTGTCGGTCTAAAACCACACAATTTATATCCAGGCCCGAGATGATCGGTCACATACTTGGTATCCAACGCAGTACAAGCTCATGGAGGCATAACTGGACACCATTATTGACAAATGGATGAAAGAATGGAAAGTCCCCGTAGATGAACAGGTTCTCTTGAATGAGATACCCACCCCTCGAATAAACCCCATTACGGAGGAGAAAGCGTCCAGTAGTCAGAAGGAAGAAATGGAAAAAAAGGAATCCATGCATGATCAATCCAAGGCATCTAGCCATGATGGAGGTTCCTTTGTGCAGACCCCCATAGATTCTGAATTAGAAACACGCCAAGAGGAAAGAACAAAGCACTGAATGGACCATAATGTGGGTCTTCCTGTAGAAAACATTGGAAGGATCCTAACACAGATAACGGAAGTCGTCAAGGATACTGGCGAAAAGGTTACACTACATGCGATGACACAATTTGACACCATCGCGAAGATGTTGTCCACTATAGCGGATATAGTGGTGGCTACACGAACGCCACAGGGACTTGGACACCAGATGTCGTTGTCATATAGAGATGAGGTAGAGGTGGTAACCAACCCAAGAATTGTGCCCGTTCACTCGCACATAGTGACGACAGGAAATCCATCGCTGGATAGAGAGCTGAGGAAGACAGATGAGACTAGTATTGAGTTCAACTTGTTGCCAATATTATCACTACATACGATGTAGTCAGCAGTGAAAGAGGAAATTTGAATCCATGAGAATGCCATGTACAAAAAAATGGTGAAGTGTAAGCAGCAATGGCACAGTAGTGACATTGAGGCAAAGTGCCTCCAGGCAGAAAAAAAGCAGGAAGCAGCCACGTATGCAACAATGGTCGAAGAAAAAAGTAGACTAGAAGCATCGGTATTAAGGGCTAGTGCGATACCGTAAGTGGACCAAACTCTCCAAACAGAGGCGAAATCTACAATGCTAGAGGTAGTCCTCACGCAATTAATCAAAGAGAATGATGAACTGCAAACAGGAATGCAGCCCAGGACACCACTGGAATAGATCCAGCAATGGCATGGTACAATTGATGAGTGCATCACAGAAATCCAACCAATGAATAAAGAAGTTACGAAATTCAATGATGGCATCACAACATTTTGGGGAACCGTCATCCAGGATGACCAGTTGACCAAACTCAAGGGAAATCTTAGCGAAGCTGAGGAACAGTTGGAGGCATTCAAGGGGTCTATTAAAATGATGCCCATACAAATACAAATGTCAAAAGCCGCAGAACTCAAAAATCTGCAGCACCGTCTAACCAAAGCACGCGTAAAACAACATCGATGTATCACCCAGATGGAGGAACTTCAGACAAAGGAAGAATCCCTTGCAACACAAGTAATTATGGCCATGCGATAGATTGAACAACAATTCAAAGAGGCAGAAGAATTGAATGGTGAACATCCAACAGAACAGCAAGTAGAAAATTGCACCACGCTTAGAACAATAGTACAGGAGGCATTTACACAGGTCAAGGATGCATACGACAAGTTCAAGACAGAGGTACATCAACCAGTGGCATCCAGCTGAGGTTGCTCGAGGATGAGACACAAGTTTTTGTTGGGGTCCTATTGGCACAGGATCGATCTGCAGGATGAGTGGAAGTCGACAGGCGTGAAAGCCAAATCCCGCGAAAGAAGGAATAATCGTGAAGTCCAAAGAAGTGCAAGAATAGTTTAGAATATTTAATTGTTAAGCCGGTCATGTGGACCATTTTGTAATAGAATAGAAGCATATAAATAGAAGTGAATTGTAAACCTAAGGGCAAGGAAGTTTTGGATGATATCCTAACCTTTGACTTATTTTGTATCTGCAGTATGATGTTCTGACTATTCCTGCGACAGGTTTTCTGCAACGTTTAATGAATGCATGGAGATGTTCGGTTATGATGTGATATCTATCTTCTGTCTCTTATAATGATGAATGATTGTGTTTGTTTATGATGCTGTGAATTTGATGATTCTTAGTACGATTAAGTAGGATGAGTTTTTCAATGTGAATGGTTTATGTTAAATCGGCAAATTGCTTCTGATGAAAATGATGAATACATAGTTAATTATAGAGTTAGTCATCTCTGGTTTGTGCGATAGTGTGAATTCTATGTGTAAAAGAATATCCTCCTCACCACTGTGGAAGCTTGGTTCCTGCAGCACCCTTATCTGCCTCAGGTGAGACCTCGCTTGCTTTGCAGGTGTTGCTGGGAAGGGTAACTCCTTTCCGGGCCAGTGAATAAGGGATTGTTGGTGTGTTTTGACGATAGTGTGAACCCCTGTCGAAAGACCTTGAGACAACATAGTGCATATGGATCTCTATATGCTTGGTCCTATGTCTCTGTACTGGATCACTTGAGACCCTTATAGCACTCTAATTATCACAAAAGATGACTGTGGGAGTGCTAAAGGAAATCTTAAACTCTGAAAGAATACCCTGCAACCACACACACTGAGTAGCAGCATTTGTCGCTCCTCTATACTCGGCTTCTGCTGAAGATAGTGCAATTGCACTCTATTTCTTACTGGACCAGAAAACGGGACCTCCTCCAAGCATGAAAACAAATCTAGAAGTGGATTTTCTGTCAAGGATATAACCATCCCAATCTGAGTTAGTAAATCCAAGAAGATCTAGGCTAGAATATGGAACATAGTGAATCCCATTAGACTTGGTGCCTTTCACATAATGCAAAATTCTTTTTGCATCCCTCAAATGAATCTCATGTGGCTGATCCATGTATCTTGAGGCCACACTCACTGCATATACAATATCAGGTCAAGTATGACTCAATTACAACAAGCTACCAACTAGATGCCTATACAAGGTGTTGTCCACCAATGGTGTAGAATCTGCTTCTTCAAGTCTGACACCTGAAAGGAAGGAAGTCTTTGAAGGATTGAAATAAGCCATATTGAAATTCTTTAGTATTTCAGATGCATATTTGGACTGATATACCTTATTTCCATTCTCAGTTTGAGAAATCTGAATCCCCAAATATTACTTAAGAATTACCAAGTCAATCATGGAAAAAGATTGATGCAAAGCAGTCTTTAATGAAGTTATTTGATCAGTAGAGCTACCTGTGATTAGTAGGTCATCAACATATAAAACAATAATCATAATTGAGCCATCAATTAGCTTCATGTAAACATTTGGATTAGATTTTCATCTAGCAAAAGATTGTGACAACAGAAAGTTGTCCATTTTGGCATACCAAACCCTGGGGGCTTGCTTAAGCCCATATAAGGACTTATTCAACCTGCACACATAGTTAGGATAAGTTATATATCCTTATGGCTGCTGCATATAAATATCTTCCTCAATATATCCATGTGATGTACTTCCCAGTGCTTGGCTGCAAAAATTGCTAGAACTAGTCTTATCAAATCCTTCTGTGCAACTGGTGCAAAAGTATCATTGTATTCAAGGCCATGAACTTGGTAGAAGACCTTTGCCACCATACTAGACTTATATTTCACTGATGCACCATTAGTTGAAAATATGGTTTTGAGGATCCACTTACACCTTACCAATTTTTTGCTTGGGTTGAGATTGACTAGCTCCCATGTCTCATTCTTTTGCAGTGATTGAAAATCCTCATCCATGGAAGCCTTCCATATTGGGTCCTGTGAGGATTCCTCATATTTATGAGGATCATAATCCACCATAAAAAAAATCTCTCAGATAGGTAAGGATCATTCACATTGAGAGCATTCTCAAATTGTGATCTAGTCCTCCTAGTATCTTGAGGATTTCCCTCTAGTTCACTAGCTACTTGAAGAGTATTAGCAGCCCACTTTGGCATTGTTGGTGAATTAGGATCTATAATAAAATGGTATTCATCATCATAAATATCAGAATTAGAAAATTCAAAAGGAACTTCACTTACATCTTTAGGTGGTGGTGTGGAGGGTTCTCCAATTTCAACACTCTATGAGGGCTCTTCTTCGAATTGAACACTCCTCTCAATGAAGGATTTTTGAGAGGGAATGCTCGGAAACATGTAGCCCTTGGATTCTTTTTAATAGCCAAAAAAAATACATGTTTGGATTTGGGGCTTCATATCCCTCCTCTTCTCAAGTGGAATTCTAGCCCAAGCCTTAGAGCCAAAAATCCTGAAGTGAGAAATATTAGGTTTGTGCCTAGTCCAAGCCTCAAAAGGAGTGATTCCTTTTAGTTATTTGTGAAAAAATCTATTTTGTATGTATGTGGCACAATTTATTTCCTCATCCCAAAGTATTGGATATAAATACTTGGCCTCAAGCATGTATGTGGCCATCTCCTTCAGAGAAATGTTCTTCCTCTCAGCAACACCATTTTGTTGAGGTGTGTAGGGAACAATGTGTTGCATCTGTATGCTTGAAGAGGCACAAAATTGCTCAAACTTAGATTTGATGTATTCCCCACCATTATCAAATCTAAGGATCTTGATATGTCTACTAGACTGGTTCTCAACTAAGGCTTTGAAAACCTTGAATAGACCGAACACTTCTGACTTTAGCTTGAGGAAATAGATCCAGCAGTACCTGGTAAAGTCATCTATGAAGGTGAGGATGTATTTGGAGTGGTTCAAAGACTCATGGGGGAATGGACCTGATATGTCACTATGAATAAGCTCCAGGGTTGTTGAAGTTTGCTCAGTTTTGGCTCTTTCAAACTTATCCTCTGGGTGCTTTCCTAGGTTGTAGCTTTGACAGACACCTTTATAAAACTTGATATTGGGAAGCCCTATGACCATTTATTTCTCATGGAGTTGGGAAATATATTTTTAGTTTAGGTGACTAAATATTTCATGCCATAATTTACTTGACTCATTGGCATGGGTAAGTAGAGCAGAAGGTGAGGGGAATGGCAGAAAATGAGAGAATCTATAGATTTTTAAGCTATGGTCAGCAGAACCTAAGGCAACAATTTGACCTGTTGGCATTTCAAAGATTTCAACATCATTAGGTGTGAAGATCACCTTTTTAGGAGATCAATGTGAGTCATCTTTTATACTGACAATAGATTTGCAGCAAGTCTTGGAACATACAACACATTAGTGAGTGAGCCAAAATCTAGATTAATGTTGCCTTTACCTTTGCTTGAAGTTTCAGAATCATCACCCAACAAAATGGTTGGACCACTAGAAGAATCAAGAGATGAGAATATCTCTCTTGTAGACACCATGTTCCTTGAAGCTCCAGAATCTATGATGAAGGAGGTAGGATTTGATTTTCTTTCCATCAGTGCATGCACTCGCTCCTTATCTTTAGAATTTTGTCTTCCATCCTTCCTTCTTGCGCTCTTAGGAAGAGGAATATTTTTTTTCTCTAGGAGTTGAGCCATTTGATCAATGGTCTTCTTCATGCATGAGATTTCAAGATGAAAGCCCCTGTTGCAATAAGTGCACTTTGCCTTCTCATTCTTCTTATTTGGATTCCTCTTGAAGTTTGAGGAGTCTTCATGGAATTTCTGTTTGTCCTTCTTTTGATCAGTGGGTTTCTTGAAATTTGCCTTCTTCTTTCCTTTTGAACTCCTTGAATATCCAGCCATCAAATAGTGATCTTTTGATGGATTTTTTATTTTTCCCATCAAGACCAACTTGTCTTGTTCTTGTGTAAGAGATTCCATGAATTCTGAGACAGTAGGACTTTTCCAGTTTCGAACTGACTTCCTTGTGGCATGGAAGGTCGAAACAAAGACTGAATAATCATGGCCAAGATTAGAGAGGATGGACAAGATTAATTGCTCATATTTTTTTATCAATTCCACATTGATTCAACTGTAGAACAAGTGACTTGAAATTTGAGAAAAAATCTTGGATTTTCTCAAAATTCTTTGGACTCAATGAAACAAGTTCATTATCCAGTTGGTGGCCTCTTAATCCATCTGTCTTTCCAAACAAGTCTTGGAGCTTCACCCAGACTTAATTTGGAGTGGTAATACCATCTAAATGGAATAAAAGATCCCTGAATGTGGTGAGACACAAGAGACCATAGGCTTCATCTCTTATGTTGTGCCACTTCGATTTCTCAATTGTTGAGGTTGGCTCAGTTTCAGTTGCCATAGTCACCTTGTAGAGGCCTTTGCTCCTCAACACGATCTCCATCTGTGCTTTCCAGTCAAAATAATTGAATGGAGTGAGGATTATCTGATGTGAATGATCCATGGCATATCTTAAATATCTTTTGGATTGGTTTGGGTGCTCCCCAAGATGGTCAATTGCGCCCTATGGGTGATTGAATGCGCCATGTAGGTGACTGAATGCACCCTCCTTGAGACTGGTTGGATCCTGCAAGAAAATAAAAGGAGAAAATAATAGATTGATAGCTCTGATACCATGTGAAATTTAGTTGAAACTGAGATATTATCAATAAAATTGTAACTCTCACAAGTTATCTCACACAACCAGTCAAGAACACTAAAAAATAGTCAAGTATGATGCAAACATAATTACTCTCATGAATAATAATACATTAGTCATCCTTGGGAAAATAATAGGCTGCAAATATATAATATTACATCATAGATTCGAAAGAAAAAGGTTTCCATTCGAATCCTCACAAAAGTAGGCTTACTAAAAATATGCAAAACCCCCCTAGGTGGAAAGTGTGCTTTCCAAGTCACCTCTAAGGCTCACGAATTTATGAACTAGTGATTGGATGGTGATGTATGATTGAAAAGCATGCTAAATCCATAATTTGGAAGGAAGAAACATCATGGAGGATGCGTTTGCCAAAAAACAGTTAGGACTAGTCAACTAGCTTTCACCTTTCACCAAAAAGTGGTAAAAAGTAGTAAAAAGCAGTAAGGCGCCTTTCTATTCTAGGATTGGATAAGATCAGTCAGAATCCTACGAAATATTATCTAGAATCTTCAAAAATGCGCCCAGGTGAGTCTAGGATGCTTGTGGTCCACATAATGAAGACATGTGGTCCACATAATGTATAATTTAGCCAACTACATAGTCTAACACCTAGGAATTAATAAAAAATGATCAATAATGCTATCCTAAGGTATTAAATGACATGGATGGGTTTAAATATTCCAACAATTAGAACAATTAATATAGCTATATTTTTGCTTTTTGAAATTTATATGTGAAATGTTTGTTCACTTTGTTGCATAGCTTATTTTTGAATATGGGTGACATCTTCCGAGGACTATGGTTATCCTCTGTTAGGAACCCATGTCAAGCCTTCTATTTACTTTGTTAGTATATTGTTGTTGGACGCATATGCTTTGTAAGTCGTCTCGTAGTATTTTCTAATCCATAGTTGTGTTATTGTTATTTGGCACATATGCTTTGTAAGTCGCCGATAGTATTTTTGATCCATAGTTTGTATTGGCCCATGGTTTTGACCCATAGTATTGGCTCCTAGACTTAGTATATAAGTGTGTGTTGAGGCCTATGAAGGCACCGTGAAGTTATTTGTATTGATCTTGCTCAAAGGAGGTTGCCCCCTCGAAGTGTCCTGCGATCAATATAAAAGTGATTCTGAGTTCTGTCATTTTTGCTATTTCGCATATTCTTATTAATTAATTGTTGCAGGTTCTTCACATCTGGTATCAAAGCACTTTCTTGGGCTTGCTGGGTGAAATTTCTGCCAATTTTTTTTTTCGTATCTGTTGCAGCTTCGGATCTGGAATAGTCCCTATCCTCTTAACTGTGGGAAGTACTTGGGCATAAGCCTTAAAACTCATTGTGAGGAGTACCACAGGAACCCCAAAGTAGCTGGCCCATTGAGAGGACCTGCGGGCGAAAAGGGCAACGACCCCTACCTGATTGACTAGTTCCCACCCATGAGGTAAACCAAGAGCTGTCGTTTGTGGCCAAGCGGTTATAATTTTTACCTGAGCCATGGAGTGAGAGATACTACCCCAATACGCAAGCCATCAGACAACATTGGTGGCCGAGTGAAACCCATGAACTGTTAGGAAGCCGCACATACATGGGGTCCATATCTATTTTCAACTGAATTGTTGTTGCGTTGATTCAGATCTATTTCAGATCCAGCTGTTTTCGATCCAGTCGGTTCCGTTTCAGATCCCTCTGTTTCTGATCACTTCCATGCCGTTGCAAACTTGTCTGTTTGAGATCCCTTCCACGTCATTGCAGATCCATTCCTGAAACAAAAAACAAAAAAACAAAAAAAACTGTTTTTTGGCCATATCTCCTTTGTTTTCACTCTATTTTCCCTGAAACTTCACTAACACCCCTGCAATCCCATTCTGCATATTTCATTCCTGAGGACCCTATCCCAAATTCCACTTCCCAAAGCCCGAAATCCCACATTTGTCTATTTTTAGGGTTTGCCATAACTTCTTCGAATTTTACCCAATTGCCTTCAATTGTTTCCACCAAGTTCCTTTCTTAATTCTGCTTCTTTATCCCTCTCTGCCAAATTTTCTCATTCTTTCACCCCGCTTCTAAAATCCTCATTTTTTGCTTCCCTATCCATTAGAAAGTGTCCAAAACCTAGTCAAACCCCAATTACCCCTCCGAGTTTTTCCCAAATCCAAATTTTCCTTTACTAAATAAGCTTTTGTTTGTGTTTTCCGATCCATTCCCCCCCCCCCCCCCAAAAAAAAAAAAACTGGTTATGGTTGTCACCCGTGCCGGAACAAAAACCATGGAGGAAGCACTTACAGCCATCCAAACCAAACTCCAAGATCTGGATGAAAAATTTCTCACCCTCCATCTTCAGCATTCAGCCATGAACAATAACCAACAGTAAGAATCTTCTACAGCCACTAGGTTCTCTTCTTCTAGCCATTTCCATGGTCCGAAGCTTGAATTTCCTTGCTTCAATGGTACTAATCCGACTCAATGGGTCTATCATGCAGAGCAATATTTCAGTTTCTATAATACTTTTGATGTCCAAAAATTTCCACTTGCATCTTTTCATTTGGAACAAGAATCCCTTTGATGGTACCATTGGTACATCAAGGCTCATGACGAGCCAAAATGGACAGATTTTTGCCAACTCCTTTTGCAATGATTTGGTCCCAGTGCTTTTGATGACTTCACTGGAGGACTCACTAAACTCCGTCAAAGTGGCACTATGGGAGAGTATCAGACCGAATTTGAGAAACTAGCCAATCACACAGAAGGCTTGTTTGATGAATTCTACAGGAGTTGTTTTATCAGTGGTCTTAAGGATGAAATCCGGTTAGAGGTTAAAATGTTCTGTCCCAACACAATGATGGAATTCCTAGGGTTAGCTAAGTTGGCAAAAGACAAGATTGCAACCCAACAGTGCTCCAAACCCACTTTTGTTCCCTTCCAAAATATGGGTTCTCAATAACCTCCCATTCCGCAAGCAACTCGACCAATTCCTATCAAGCATTTGTCTGAAGCAGAGATGCAGGCACACAGAGAAAAAGGGCTTTGTTATAATCGTGATGAGAAATTCACTCGGGGACATAGATGTGTTCAATGAAAGCTCTATCTCTTGGATATGGGTTCTCCGCCTGCCTCTAAAATTGGTGAAGAAGCTCCAGATCCAATGGATTCTCTTGTCGACATTCAGGAGCCTCCTATTGACCCCCCATATCAGGATGAACAACCAAATATATCTCTCCATGCTTTATCCGGCGTCACCACCCCCCAAACAATGTGGGTCAGGGGTTATTTCAAGAAGCTTCCTCTTACAATACTCATTGATTCTGGTAGCACTCATAACTTCATTAACCCCCAGATCGCCAAACAGGCTGATTGTTTTGTCCATCCTTGCTCCAACTTTGAAGTCATGGTTGCTAATGAAGGCACCTTACCTTGCAAGGGAAAGTGTCACAATGTGCGTATCTCTCTGCAAGATTATAACCTGCACTCTGACATGTTTGCCTTGTCCTTAGGCAGATGTAATGTGGTTTTGGGTGTTCAATGGTTCCGCACACTTGGCCCCATCTTATGGAATTTTGCTGAACTTTGGATGCAGTTTTCAGTCAATGGGACACAACACAAATTTACAGGCTTACAACCAGGGTCTCTCTGCATCATCAGTTCACATCGCCTAGAAAATATCCTTAAGAAGAATTCACATGGTATCATCGCTCAGCTCCATTCCATTCAGATGCACCCATCAATGGTCTCCACTACTTCCTTGGATAGATATGCAGGTGTCTTTGTTGCACCAGTGGGCTTTCCGTCTTCAAGAGACCTTTCCAGTAAGCATTTAGCCATGTCTACATCTCAGCAGGAAATGATGGCTATTTTGCATGCAGTACCGACGTGGCAGCCATCCCTATTAGGGAATTATTTTTGCATCAAGACTGATCTCCAGTGTCTAAAAAAATTCCTGGAATAATGGGTCTCCTCCACAGCACACCTGAAATGGGTTATCCACCTCATGGGTTATGACTATGTGATCACTTACAAGAAGAGTAAGGACAATATGGTGGTAGATGCTCCTTCTCGCACATTTGATGACCTAGTTTCTCTTACAGCTATTTCTCTGCTTGTTCCAAACTGGTTGCAATATGTTCAACATGGCTATCTCTTCTATGAACTCCATGCTTCTTCATCGGAAGGGAACTCTGGGTTCCTCCAAAATTATGACCGGGAAGAATGTAACTTCTTTTGGTAGGGACTGAAACTGCCAATTCAACAGATGGTGGTTGACTGTGATACTTTCCAGGTCAACAAGGGTGAAACGACACTCCTTTCGGGACTACTTGAACCCTTTCCCATCCCTACACAGATTTGGACAACTATTTCTATGGATTTCCTAGAAGCGCTCCAATGGTACAATACCACGTCTACAAGGACACCATATGAAGCAATCTATGGATAGGCACCGCCAGTTCTTCTTCCATACACCATCAGCAGCTCCCCAGTTCAGGCAATTGACTCGGTTCTTCGAAACCGCGATCAGATTCTTCTCATTCTGCAGGACAATCTTCACATGGAAAGAATTCAACTGAAACAACAAGCCGCTTAACACCATTTAGAGTGCACTTTTCATGTAGCTGATATGGTTCTTCTTCAGCATTCCAAGCAATCCTCCTGAACCTCAAAAGGCTTCAGTAGCCCAGAATGCAACCCGAAGATGCTACAGGGGAACCACTCCATCCAATTTTGCATCAATTTCCACATCTAAAGCTTTGAGGACAAAGCTTTTTCTAAGGGAGAGGGGATGTTAGGAACCCATGTCAACCCTTCTATTTACTTTGTTAGTATATTGTTGTTGGACGCATATGCTTTGTAAGTCGTCCTGTAGTATTTTTTGATCCATAGTTGTGTTATTGTTGTTTGGCGCATATGCTTTGTAAGTCGCCTATAGTATTGCCGATCCATGGTTTGTATTGGCCCATGGTTTTGACCCATAGTATTGGTGCCTAGACTTAGTATATAAGTGTGTGTTGAGGCCTATGAAGGCACCGTGAAGTTATTTGTATTAAGCTTGCTCAAAGGAGGTTTCCCCCTCGAAGTGGCCTACAATCAATATAAAAGTGATTCTGAGTTCTGTCATTTCTGCTATTTCGCATATTCTTATTAATTAATTGTTGTAGGTTCTTCACATCCTCAAGGGGATGCCCACCCCTTGCTGAGTTAACCTGAGGAATATGAGATGACCACATGAGCTTCCTTATCTAGGGATGATGATTATGAGCTTCCACTGTTTGCATGAGACACATGAGACGTATGACCACATATAGTTGAGAAGGCCAGGTAACCTACCATGATATTGACTTGATGTGGATGAGCCTATATGACATCGTGTTGCCTTGTTATGTTATGTTGAATTGCATGTTTACTTGTATGTGACTCTTAGCCTTGTGGTGACTCATGATTGACCCTTTCACGGTAACGTTGAGCTATACAAGCCTTAAATGTTGACGTCCAGCTTGTTGATGACTAGCATGACCCCTTAGGATTGTTGTCCACCCTTGCGTTGACCTTAACAGCCCTCCTTAGGTGCCATCCACCATACAACTACCTTATATTACTTTTCTGAGTACTTTGTTGTCTTTTTTTATTGTGAGTTGGTCGTACTGCTATGCTACTACTGTTTTTTTATTTGTAAGGGTTGGATGATCTATTTTAGGGTCTTTTCCAATTTTGGGTTCTCTCCTTTCACAGGTATGTTGGTATAGTTGAGTCTCATGAAAGTAACCTAATTCTAAGAGGTTTAAGTATGACGATAATGGATGTTTTCCCCAACATCTAAAGCTGAGTTTATAGTTGGTTCAGATCGGATAAATATTGCAACTGATATATTTAGATTTCTATTGTTATTACTGTTATTGTTTTTAGTACTTTAATGGTTATTGCAGCTCATTTTTTTTGGGACATGTTGGACTTGAAGGATATTGAGGTATGGTTTCTCTTTTTGACAATAATTACAAAATTGTATTGTACTTTAGTAATACATACAACATGAAAACTGTGCCATACTATTTTTCTTCATAGATCCTCTATCTTGTAGACCCAATTGATGAGGTTGCTATTCAAAATATTCAGATGTACAAAGACATAGGTTTCTATTAAAATTCTATTGTGTGGCACTGTTTGAGAAGCCTATTAGTTGTACATAAGGCATGTAGTGCATGTCCAGAAGCGATGAATATTTTGAGGGATACACCAGGGCCAACAATTTGTTGGAGGCATCACAAAGATTGGAGGTTGGATCACAAGGTTATATTTATTCTATCCTTCCTTGTGGTGGCTTACACGTGGTTTTAAACATTTTTAGTCAATTTTATGAATGCAAACACATTAACACCATAAAAAATTATCTCATCTACCCTAGACTGCATGAAATATCTGCTTGCAGTGCATGAAATATGTAGGTCAAGATCTTACGATAAATTTAGAGATGGGTTCATGTAATAGATCATAAGAAATGGAAAATGCAAAAGAGACCTTAACATTTTCCAAGGTTCCATTTTTTTCACATAGGAGAAGCTATGTTATATAGTATCTTCTAATAACATCTATGGGTAGAAATCATATGTGTTCTTTGAAAGAAGTTTCAATTGTTATATAGTATCTTGGGGTAGCAGTCAGATGTGTTCTTTGAAATTTGAAGATGAGGTACATGTTCCAGTTTGGTTCCATCGAGGTGCACTAAAATCACCACCCACATCTATTCCTATAGTTCTGGTTGGACCAGGAACAGGCTGTGCACCATTTCGGGCTTTCTTGAAGAGAGACCACTTTTAAGGGGAACTTGGTTGTTCTTTCCCAGGGTAGTAGAGGCCTTAGGTAACTTAGTAACTAGAATATACATTTTAGTACTTAGCAATTAGAATATACATATTGATTGTTCAGCCCTAGTTAAATAATGTATTATTAGGACCTATTCCCTAGGGTCTTCATTGTGACTCACATATTTGATGCAAAACAAGAAGTATATCTTCTAAAATTCACTACTCCTTTGTATTCAAATTTATTGGTTGATAGGAAAATAATCTTATGTTTATTTCATGACAGAATAATTAAATTAGATACAAGATGAAACACATAGCTAGAATTTGACTTCTTATCATTTTCATCGCCTATCCAATCAAAATATACATATTTGACTAATTTTGAATATTCTAGTTCTAATATTTGATAGCAAGATGGTATATATCCTTGATATATTGAACAATCCTCTTTGTAGCCTCCAAATTTCTCTCCTTTGAATTCATCATGAACTTGGAGATAAAACTAATAGCAAAGGAAATTCCATGTCTATTGTGAGTCAAGTAAATAAGACTACTAATCAAGTTACTTGTACATTGTGGCATCAAATTTCATAGAACCACATCCCTTAGTAGGTTTCATTCCTATTGAAATGGAGTAGAACACAACTTACAATCTTTCATATTGAATCTCTTCAAAATATCCAATGCATTCTTATGTTGAGAAATAAAGATACCATCATCCATTTGCAGAAAATATATGCGAATAAAGAAAAGGATCATATGCAAGTTTGTCATCTAAAATGTCTACTTCAGCTTTTCCTTTGGACTGTAATTAAGTTTAACACTACCCCTAGTGTTGATAAATTCATCCACATATAATGAATCATATAATATTTCATTAACTCTATGCGAGACATAAATACTATGATCCAGTTCATAGTGTTTGAAACCAAAAATAACAAATCACTTATATATATTCTCAGACCATACCCTAGGGGGCTGTTTCAAAACATACATGGATTTATTCATTAAACACATCGAACTACAATCTTGTATAAAAGTTGGAGGTTGACCCATAAAAATATTCTCAATGAGATCCCCATGTAGGAAAGCACTCTCCATTTCCATCCTATTTACTTCCCAACCAAAAGTATCTATAAAAGAAACAATGAATTGAACATACTTCTTTTTAGCAACAAGAGAAAAGGTATGTCTATAGTAGACACCTTCTTGTTGATAAGATCCATTCACTACTAGTTGAGCCTTATGTCTTTGAAAAACATCATTAGATGTGAACTTAGTCTTATATATCCACCTACATTTAACAATATTATTCCTCCACATCCCTTTATTTCACATTCCCTTTATTTTTCTGATTGAGAAGCTTCAGTCATCTTAGTTACAGAATTAAGTGAGTAACCTTCCTCTATAGGAAAATTTCATATGAATTTTATCACTATCAATGGATTCATTTCCAATGTTCTGACTTGTAGTTCATTCTACAATAGAAATTCATTGAGAAGTTACTTTAGTCAACCTATTTAATTCAAAGAATATATTAGTCAACTTAGAGTGTGGGTGAATCAATTTAGAATTCTCAAATATTTCCACTAAATCCATACTCAATGTACTCAGAGAAGATGCCAATAGAGTAGTACTTTAAGTTTGCTCATAAAACATAACATATTTTCGACAAATCACTTATTGTCTGACTATATCAAAGAGTTTATTGGCTTCCAACTTTTTCATAGTAACCTACCATAATACAAGCATGAGTCTTGAACTACAAGGAACACACTAATTAATGGAGTTTTTAGCATATCTTTTTAGTGTTACAAGATTGGGAAAAATTATCACAAAAAGCTTTGGTAATGAAAGAAAATGTTTTAGCAAATGTGCATAACAAAAAATTATGGGTGGCCAAAGGTTTTAACTTAGGTTTGTTTTATTGGTGCACTTATCACAATAAGTCACACCAAATCACCACTATTTAATATGCATCGATGCATACTATATATTATCAAGCACTAGTGCTCTATATAGGGTGAACCTAGGAAACAATCATGGTGTTACTCACATTAAAGAGTTTGGCATTCAACATCAAAGGTTCGTGAGTACCTTGTGTATACCTTTATTTCATCCCAACCTTGTTCTAGAGTTGCAATGTTTGAGTTTTCAAGATTATTCAGAGATTAGTATTTTAGCAGGATAGCACATGTTTCATTATCTTTAGTAGGTTACTAGTTTAGGCCTGTAAAGATCTATTTTTAACATTTTTTCCCCATGCACCAAATTTACACACAAACTTTGGAGGATGCATCGGGGGGTTGAAGACGTCCAAATGAGAATTTTAATATTCTTGATTTTTTATTTTTAGCAGTTTATATTTTAGATAATTTATATTTTTCGACAATAAATGACATTTTTAGAGACCCAGTATTCCATGATTAAAATGGGCACTTTTAGATTTTCAATATTTCCAATCTTGAAAAAACATATAGCACTTTCATTTTTCTTGAAATGTGAAAGTAGATTTGGATACCCATTGGGGAGATGAGAATGTGGCTTGAATTTAACTGGGTGCAATATGTTTTATAGCTTGTTGTCTAGATTTATTGTCCACATATTTCAAGATTGATTTTTGTATAGTAAAAAGTATATTTCATTGTTTGGAAAATTGTTTGGCTTCCCAAATTAATATTTTGTTTCTAGAGTTCATATGGATTCCTCCCAAGGTTATCAAGCGCTATCCTCAAGTGAAGAAGGATCATGCGAGGTGGCATTGGCACCTTGCATAGTTACCTTTTAACTATAATAGTTTCAAGCATTAACTCTTTAAGAGTCTATATTTGGAATGACATTGTTTTGAGTTGTGTGTGCTTGTTAGAATACACAACAATTTTTTTTTGCTGTGTATGCTAACAAGCACACACAACAATTTTTTTTGTTGTTTGTGCTTGTTAGCATACACAGCAAAACAATTTGTTGTGTATGATAAAAATAATTGCAATGACATGTGTCATGTGGTGACACTGTGACAGACCTATGTATGCTAAAAGCTTTAAACATTTGCAAATAAATTTATAACATTTATTAACTTATTAATCCAATATCATTGGCAATGTGCAATGGCCAATGTGCAGTGAGTCGTGACAACTTTACAAAACACTGAAACAATAAACACTAAGTGAGCTAGTGACCAAACTAGAAATGGCATCACGTCAAACAATTCAGTCTAGGACGTAGGTATCACGTCAACGAATGATGATTCATGAATCTATGATGCATTGAAATTTGATGTTAATTGTTACCTGTAGGGCCTAGGCTGTAAGCCTGTATATGATTTTAAATTTGTGATTTTTTTATAAATAATAAAATTATAGATTTATATTTTTTATTTCTAAATATATATTATTATTAATTTATTATATATATATATTATAAAAAATTAGGGTTAGGGTTCTGAATCCTTGATTCCTAATTTGGACGAGTGTTGAATCCCATATCAGATTCTTCATCTCATTCCAATCGCACCCACCATTCGTGTAACCTTGGTTTTGAGTGCTAACATTCTAAAAACATTTCAAAGGAATGCCGAAGGATTTTGGAGATTTATGGCACCAAAGTACATGACATTGGTGAAAATGGTTTATTGCGGACTCTTGATATGTATTAGTGATGCCACAAAAGCAATTCCATGGAGGGGGGTATCTTGGTAAGGGGTCTTTAAATATTCACATATTAGTTTTCATCATGTTTTCATGTTGCTCCTATGATATATATTGAAAAAGTAGAAGTTATCATAGGAATCTTGGTAGAAAATATGAATATCATGTTCAATCAATTTCATGATCTTAATGATCAATTGGACATATTGGATCATAACCAACAAGTGAACATTAAATATGTGTGAGGATCATGAGAGTGGTGAATAAGGTTAAGGAAATATGAAGACTTTCAAGTGGTTCTAGAGGATAAGGATGTTTAGGATATGGAGCCATATTTGAATCGTGATTTCATGATCCTTTGTTTCATGGATTTCAGATCAGAAGAGTAGGTACAATATATATGCCAAGAAAACTTGAATCAACAAGAAGGGTAATTGATTCTTCTAATGCTTCTTCCAACTTAGGAAGAGAATCATGAGGTTTCAGTAAGTGATAATGGGGTATCTTCTTATGATTTCACATTTGATGATGTGTAAGATTATAGTATTTTCTTCTTCTTATTTTTGTGTTCTGTAGATCAAATAAATTGACAATGTTCCACGAGATGAGGGTTATTGTTCTAAGGATCCATGATTTTATTCCTACCTTTGTTTCTATTAAGCATGCCAAAGAGGTATATTATGCAATGGATTCTTATTCTATTTTTTTTACGATTTATACCTTGGAGACCCTATTTATGACACTAGCCATGAGGAAGATGAGGTGGATTTGGAGCTTGAATTTTCCAGTAGTGGTTCTATATTTTAGTAGGAAGGATAGCCCTTGTTTGTTTATTTTTTAATTCAAAATGAAGAACAATGCTTTGTCATTGTTGATTCCTTGATTGCTTACTGTTCTAAATAGAAACTATTGTTTACAACTATTTTTTCTGGGTTGTATTAGGAAAAGCACATTGATCAATAAGACAAACACATTGAATTGGTAATGAATTCTCAATTTGATTTTATTTCAGTGTCTATTTATGAGTTAAATCATTCTCCATTGAAATATTTATGTTGACCCAATTGAGAAATATATGGAATACTTGTTTTGGAGGTTAACACAATAGAGTTTTTGTTTTACCCTTCTTTCTAGGTAAAATTATGAATATGTTGAATTGCATAATGAGTTATACTTAGTTCCATTTTTTTCTTTGATCTTCAAGTACATGTGGATATATTTTCAAATTAATATATTTCATGGTAGGATTCATCGAAGGTTGGATTCATTGGAATTACTATTGCATAAATAAGTTTTCCATATTCAAACAATTACATGATTGGTTTCATTAGTTCTCAAAGTATATATTAGGCATAAGTGGCATCAAGGTCTAACCTTACTTCCATACTTCCCTTACGGAAGGAACTAATCATCAACCAATATTTCTAGGTGCCTGGATCTGATATATCTCAAAATAGACTTCAATTTTATCCATCCATCTTATACATATTATGTTATCCTCCCCATCAAAATTTGGCACATTAATTTTTATCTTGTCCACGAATGCTTAAAAAGAACCAGAGTTGGATGAATTTTGTGGCTAGCAAAACAATATGTGGGATTTTGGACTATTTACTACTTTGCACCCCATGCTCATAGGGAATAGTTCATCCCTTATGTATATTAAAGTTCTTGTTTCATTCCTTCACTTGAAACTTAGTTCGTCAATTTTTTTGGTAACCTTTTCAACCTCACATGTAAGTTTGGTATTAATATCTGTTGGGCTCCGGAATTGTCGTTTATAATGACGTTATTTACATTAATTTCCCATCCTATCTACCATGATTGAATACATCTATGTTCAATAAGGCTATATTTTACTTTGTTTTATTAATTAACATCTCATAAATATAAAGTGAGCCTAATATGTTATTTTTAGTGTATTAAATGCAATATTGTGCAAATCATAAGCATTTGGGTACTCTATCTGGTCCTTCATCTGACCCTTCTTTTGGTACTAGTTTCCGTAACTGAGCTTAATGAAACGATTCACCAACTTAACTGAGCCTGCTTCTTGTTATTTCGATTTAAACAGCGCATTTACTGTTCTGCTTGCACCATAGACTAGTATGCATAAACCAGTTGGCGTTAGAATCATTTAGTTTGCTTATTTTCATAGTTTATATCATTTTTTGTCATTCGAATTGTCATTCGAACTGTCATCCGAACTTCAATATTTTCACCAAACGATTCACCAGCTTAAATACCTTCGTCTTCTAGTTTTTGATAATCATGTCTTACCTGCACATGCAAATCAAAAGTATGATTTAATGATGGACTTTAATATTATTTTAAAATTTAAACAAATAACAAATAAACAAATACTAAAAAGATTAAGAATTTGTTTAAATTATTAAATAAAACTATTTGAATTAATATTAAAATATATAATAAAAAAAGTTATTTGAATTAAAACATTAAAAGAGTATTTGAATGAAGTATTGAAATACAGTGACGTTGATTTAATCCTACTTCCCAGCCACTTAAATATATAATATGGATTTGCAATACTATGTTGACATAACTTTTCATTTAAGATGATTAATGCTTCATTGTTTGTTTAATGCAGGATGTAATGCATGGAGGATTAACTCACGCATCGTGAGGAAACAGAACGCACATAATGTGAAGAAGGATGACAAGGCAAGGGAACTTAGCACCCAGCCAATAGAACTCAGCCACAATTAGCCATTCAACACGCAACCATCAATTCGACAAACAACCCAGCAAAAATTCAGCTTAGAAACCGAATTTATGAACTAATTTCAATAATGTAAAATCGAGATTTTTAGCAGTAAATATTTCTGGAGTACCATATTGCACCTTGGTTTGCGTGCACATGGAAGCATATCTCGCCAAACGAGGGATTTGGTTTGAAGAAATTCGAGCCAACTACAAAACCCAGAAATCGTTTCGCCAGAATCGCAACCACCAGAGTTATCGAAGGGGCATTTTGCCAACTTTTGCCAAATGTGCGTTTTCTGAGTTGGTCATTTTTCAAACATAGATATTAGTTTTAATAGCTCAGGGACTTGGGGATTCGTTTCTATCCTTCCCCACTGGATTTTTTAATGTATAAATAAAGCCCCATAGGGTTGAGAAAAGGGAGAGAGGTGGTAGCTATTGCCATTGCCACTGTTGCTCACGTTTTTGCTGAAACTCTGTAACTCGATTTTATATTGCAATTGAAGTTGGTTATTCTGTTATGATCATCGGAAGTGTTGAGTTAGCTTAAGGCTGTGACTCTGGGGGGCACCAGAGGATGCACGCTATTTGTGTTTGTGCTGGATCGATCTTGTCCATCTTTGTGTATACTGTCAGCTAAGTAGTTTTTTTTTCTGCACTTCAATTTATCAATCTCAGTTTAGTAGATGTTCAATTGTGTGTGTGCTTTTAATTAAATTTATTTCAGCTTGGTAGATTAGGAGTTTTCCTTAGTTGCAGAGCTCTGCCCAGTCATCCCTTTCCTTTGCATTTATGTTTATACTATGCCCATTCATTCCTCTGTTTCACGTTTTCTGGTTTACCATATTTACATTTTGCCCATATTTTCCTTTTCACTTTTTGTCTCATTACATTGCGTTTTTTTACCTTTTGCCCATATTTTCCTTTTCACTTTTTGTCTCATTACATTGCGTTTTTTTACCTTTTGATGTGTGCATAGATTGTAATTACATTGTGCGTTGCTGTAGATTTTCAGAATTACCTTTGCCAACCTCTCTTTTCACGTCTTTGTTTCTTTAGATTACGTTTTTCCCTCTCTAATTTATATATTGCAGCCACAGTCCATTTTGTTGTAGATAGGTGTTGTACATAATCCTTTCAAACATTTATGCAAGCCAGCCCGACTCTTTGAATTCATTTATATATTTCATTTTCCAATTCAATGTAAAAAAAACAAAAGAACATTTCGTCAATTTCCAGTTTGTTAAAATAAAAATAGGTTGAGAATGGGAATTTAGATTGTAAAATAGGAATTTAGTTCATGTGATTTAGTGGCTTTGATTTAATTTAGCCAATAACGTTTCCTCTAGTTTGTAATTTATAATAGTTAATTTGAAATGATTAGTTTCTGAATTTTTTTTCCTTATTTTATAAGGTTTTTTTTCCTTATTTTATAATAATTTAGTTTGTATCTTGTAAAGTAATTTGTAGTTTTTTTTCCTTATTTTATAAGGTTTTTTTTTCCTTATTTTATAACTAGTATTTGTAAATTTAGTTTGTATCTTGTAAAGTAATTTGTAGTTTGTAAATTAGTTTATAATTTAAAAAAATTTCTTTGTAGTTTGTAGTTTAATTTTTGGTTAGAGGTTTAGTTTGCAATTTGTAGTTTATAATTTAGTTTTTAGTTTGTAATTTAACGATTCCTTTGTAGTTTGTAGCGTAGGATTTATTTTAAACATTTTTAAAGAAAATTAGTATTTAAACTTTTGTAAATGGGATTTTTTTTTATTTTCCAATTTTGATTCTTATAGTTTTGAAGCTAGGATATTTTAACTAATAACGTAGGTTCTTTAATTAGTTCATGAATTAAGTTTATAGTTAACATAGAATTTGTTTGATGTAAATAGAATTGCATTTATGGTTAATCACTTAATTAGTTTATGATTAAGTTTATCAGTTTATGGTTAATAAAGCATTTCTTTAATATAGAGTTCTTTCGTTTATGGTTATCATAGAATTCATTTGATATATATATAATTTAGTTTCCGCTTAACATAGATTTTCTTTTTTAATATTTAATTTAACTTGTAGCTTTGATTTTATTGGAAAATAGAATATTTTTGTTATCATTGAAATGCTTATTAAATAGATTTACTTGCAAGTTGTTTATCGCTTTATAGTAAGACTTTAGGATAGTATTTCAATCGAGTTCTTCCAATTCATAGTTGCTGGTTAGATTAGATTAATTAAATAGTTTGCTTTCAATTACTTCACTACTTTCCGCAACGCATTTGTTTACACTTGGTCCTTAGATTAATATCTGGTTTTCTTTCTACGTATGCACGGTTAGATAGTTAGTTCATAGCTAAATAGTTAGAGTGAATTTCTAGATTAGATAGTTAGCTTGCTCTTCTTTTTAGTAGAATAGATTTATGTCCATAGATTAAATAGATTAGCTTACTTTCTCCAATAGTAGCATAATTTCCCGTTTTAAAGAATAATTAGTTTCCGACT
>BSBM01000053.1:6280000-6287500 GCA_027924585.1 Larix kaempferi
AACTTCGGAATGTATTTCATCTGTGTATTTTATATATATTTATTGTACCCTTAATAGAGATGTGTTATTCCTCTATAAGGAAGTGTCGTCATGTGGATTGGCAAGTGTCGCAAGTGTGTGTACTTGTCGATGGGTTATTAGAACACCATGTGTGGGGTCGGCCCTGAAATATATATATTATAATGTGATGTACCTAGATAGACAAGTCGGCCCCGTAAGGTCACTGGGAAAACAGATCAGTATAAATAGAGATCAGGTGATCTCTATTTAGATCACTCGGAAAAGTAACTCACTCTCACTCAGAAAGTGGCGCACTAGTGAGGAGGAGGATCATCTGCTACTAGGAGACTATCTCAGTGTATTTTGGTTGTACTTTGGTTGAGCCATTGCTCTCTCTATCTCTGAGGAAGTTGTGGGGTTTTTCACCTTAGGGTTTTCCCCACGGAAACTATGTGTCTCTTGTCTCTTATGCTTTTGATTCTTGTGATGCTTGTAATATTGTGATTGTCATGCATTGATATACTGTATATGTTATTCTCTCAGCAAAGATCCTAGAGTATTGTGAATTAATGCTCAAAATTTAACATGGTATCAGAGCTAACCTGAGAAGAAGACATTTTGCAGTGACGGAAGCTTGAGTTCCTTGTTTATTGGGTTTCTCTCCACAGTTTTTTGAAAATTAGTATAGTAGATTGACTCTACTCATCAAGGCGCATCTATCTGTCCAATCAGAATTCAATTCCGAGCATTTTCATATTTGGCCCTAAAAATTAGGGTTTCCACAAAAATAGGAATTTCTGGAATCTGAAGGCACAGCTGGAAGCTCCTTGCAAAAATCGAAGTTTAGAGCTTTGGATCGAGATTTTGTGCTGGGTAGATCTCCGGGAAACTCAAACCCTAATTCAGGGCTCTCCCTAGTGAACCCGGGAGGACAAAAAGGCAATTCTGAAGGGCAAAACTTTGCTGATCTCAAATTCTGAATACACCAAGCTGATCAGCTCATCAAGGCGCATCTTTCTATCCTTTCAGAAATTTGAAATTCACATTTTGAATTTTTAGGGTTTTTTTCGACAAACCCTAATCCGGGACTAGATCCAATTTTCAGCATTTCAAGTGGTAAGACCTTAATCTTTTCTATTTCCATTTGAAGTACTCTTTAAGATGTCTCTCCACACCAAGCTTGAGGATAAGCTTGAAGGGGCTGATAACTTCCGAGCCTGGAAGTATAGGATTGGGTTAATCCTGGAAGAAAATGAGTTGGACTCATATGTGAAAGAAGACATCCCTATCCCAGAGGATGAAGAGGCCAAGGTATTGCATAAGAAGAATTTGGTCAAGGCAAAGAGAATCATTGTTGATTCTATCAAAGACCATCTCATACCCCATGTGTCTTCTCTTAAGTTACCCAAGGAGATGTTTGAATCTTTGACCAAGCTATTTGAAGGAAAGAACATAAATCGGAAGATGACCCTACGGAACCAATTGAAAGGAGTAAAGTTTCATAATGGAGAAACCATTCAATCTTATTTTTCAAGGGTCTCCTAGATCAAGGAACAACTAGAAGCAGTGGATGAAATGGTGGAGAATGGTGAAGTGGTGATGACCACTCTAAATGGCCTACCCAGGTCATGGGATTCCTTCATTCAAGGAATTTGTGCAAGGAAGAAGTTGATCTCCTTCAATAGATTGCGGGAAGAATGCTCTCAAGAAGAAGCTAGACTTATAGCTCGTGAGGAAAAGATGGGAGGTGAAGATCAAGCTCTTGCAGCTCACACCAAAAGAAGAAAAACCAAGAAGGAGCACTCTCGCCACAATAGATCCTATCAAAAGAGTAAGAAGGACCTAAGATGCTTCACATGCAATGAGAAGGGTCACTTTGCTTCAGATTGTCCCAAGAACAAAAGGGATAATAACAACAACTCCAGTAAGAAGAAGAAGGCTAGAAAAAGAAGGTTTCATGCTCATGCTGCCGAAGATGATGAACCCCCAAAGAAGAAGGCTAGGGCAGAAAGTGATAGTGATGATGACTCATCAAGTGAAGAAGAGTATGTTCTGATCTCTACTCTCACAGGTACTATCTCCCATGGTTGTAATGATTGGTTAATTGACAGTGGGGCTTCCAAACACATGACTGGGTTTAAGGAATATTTTGTGAGCCTATCTGAACATGAATCACCCCATAAGGTGAAACTTGGGGATGATTATCAATACCTAATCAAAGGAAGTGGTGAAGCCTCCTACAACCTAGATTCTGGAAAATCTTTGAACATGAAAGAAGTCCTTTATGTACCTGAGCTCAAGAAGAACTTACTCTCCATCTCTGCATTGGATGCAAAAGGTATGAGGGTTGCATTTGTGGATGGCCAAGTCCTAATGTGGCCAAAGGGAAAGAACATAGATGATGCAGTCGTGATTGGAGAGCAAGAGGGAGGTTTGTATAAATTGAAGGGACAACCTGAACATGCCATGGTGCATGAATCCATGGAGCCAAGTGAACTTTGGCATAGAAGACTTGCTCATATGCACTATAGGGCACTTCCAATTGCAAGCAAGGCTGTAGAGGGTCTTCCTGAAATCAAGACCAAACATGAAGGTGTTTACAAAGGATGTGCAAAAGGTAAGAACATTAAGAAGGCTTTCCCAAGCAGTGAAAGCAAGGCAAAAGATATCCTGGAAATCATCCACTTAGATGTATGTGGTCCTATGTCATCCAGTTCTCTTAGTGGGTATGTTTACTATGTCTCATTTATTGATGACTTCTCCAGGAAGACTTGGGTATACTTCTTGAAGAACAAAGATGAGGTGTTTGATAAGTTCAAGGAATTAAAAACCTTGATGGAGAATCAAACTGACAAGAAGATCAAAACATTCAGATCCGACAATGGTGGAGAATTCACCTCAGGTGACTTCAAGAAGCTTTGCAGTGATTCAGGGATTAAGAGGGAGTTGACTGCTCCTTATAATCCTCAACAAAATGGAGTTGCAGAAAGGATGAACAGAACTATCATGGAAGCAGCAAGGGCAATGCTGTATTACCAGGATCTACCTATGCATCTATGGGCAGAAGCAGCTAGAACAGCTGTATATGTGCAGAACAGAACACCCCACAAGATATTGGACAACAAGACACCAGAAGAGGTCTTTTCTGGTAAGAAACCTGAAGTTAGCCATCTCAGAATATTTGGTTGTCCAGTATACACTCATGTCCCAAAGGAAAAGAGGACTAAACTAGATCCTTCAGGAAAGAAGGGTATCTTTGTGGGTTACAATGAAAGCTCGAAGGCTTACAGATTATACTTTCCAGGATTCAAGAAGATTGATGTCAGCAAGGATGAATATAAGTTCAAGGATAGGTAATCCAGGAAGAAAAGATAAAGAGGGAGCACACTCCAGCAGCTCCTGCAAGGATGTAGACTTTCAGAGGGACTTGTCCATATTCCTACATTCCACAACAGAAAGGTGTAGAAGAAGCTACTTCAGCAGCTCCTGCCATGAAGCAAAGACTCAGAGGGAGTCCACCCAACAAACAAACAAAGATAAGTATTTCAATTATCATTTCTTGCCTATTTTTTTAAATAATATTATACTTAGAAGATGTATTGTGCATATTAGAATGATTGCATTAATGAACAGGATACTACTAATATGCATGTGATGGGTAAGTGGCCTATGGCACTGTACAACATTCCAGTGCTACTTATCTAGAATGAAACCTCTTTGCTGACATGTTGGGAGTAATGCAAACTCTTAACAATGTTCTGGTAGAGACTGGAAGGCATCTAGAAAGTTGTGGAACATGGATAAATGTTGTATTGAAGCATTGGCTAAGATAACTGCATGACTGCATGACATATTTCTTTATGTGTAAAGAATTTGTTCTGAAAATTATGAGATGTTTCTAATCATGCAATTTAACTTGTTTTGTAGGAAAGACCGTATATCTTCACCTACAAAAGGACTACAACATTTGTTCCAGCAACAAAGATATCTATTGAAGATATTGAAGTTCCCAGGATCTGGGATGAAGAAATGGAATGCCATGATCCGTCGATCATGAAGAAGATGTTTGGGATGCAGTCCCAAGACCTGACAGGGAGTCACATGTGTGCAGATTGAAGAAAGCCTTGTATGGCTTGTAGCAAGCTCCCAGAACTTGGTGTGATACAAAGAGGAAGCTCACTGCTGAATTTGATATGAAGAACTTGGGGATGATGCACTATTTGTTTTTTTGGCATGGAGGTGTGGCAGAGTGCAGATGTAATCTTCCTTGGAAAAGGGAAGTATGCAGTAGAGATCTTGAAGAGGTTCGAGATGATGGATTGCAAGGCCATGGCCACACCTATGGCATCGAATCTGAAGCTTCTATGTGATGCTTCATCTGATCCGGTTGATGTATCTATGTATCGTCAGATGATTGGGTCCTTGATGTACCTGACGAACACGAGACCAGATATTTGCTTTGTGGTGAACACATTGAGTCAGTTCCTAACAGATCTGAGGAGTGTTCATTTGGTTGCTGTAAAGCATGTTCTGAGGTACCTGAAGGGTACAGTGGATTATGGGCTCAAGTATGAAGCGAATCAAAAGTTTAACCTGCAGGGTTATGTTGATTCAGATTGGGTTGGCAGTGCTGCAGATAGGAAGAGCACATTTGCGTGCTGCTTCAGTATGGGATCAGGTGTGATCTCTTGGTTTAGCAGGAAGCAGTCCTGTGTAGCACTAAGTACAGCTGAGGCGGAGTATTTTGCATCCTGTTCAGCTAGTTGTGAGGCAGTATGGCTACGAAAGCTATTGTCTGAGTTATTTGATCTCCCGTTGGATGCTACTGGTATCTTATTTGATAACCAGAGTTGTGTGAAGCTATCCGAGAATCTAGTGTTTCATGACAGGTCGAAACACATAGAGATCAAATATCACTATATCAGGGATATGGTGCAGAGAGGAGCTGTGAATCTCCTGTATGTTGCGACGGACGATCAGATTGCAGATGTGCTAACGAAGCCACTAGCCAGAGTGAAGTTCGAGTACTTCAGAGAGAGGCTTGGCATTCTTCAGATCGAGGACACTTCGAGGAAGAAGTGATGGACACATTTGCTGAAGCCATTCCAAGCATGTTGGAAGGAGGATCCTTCACATGGCTGTGGATGTAAGAGCTGGATGATGTTCTGGTTTCTACTGGATATGATCAGTTGGATCATTTTTATGTATGTACGCATCATGTTGGATGCTGGATATGATCAGTTGGATCATTTATATGTATGTACGCATGATGTTGGATGCTGGATATGATCAGTTGGATCATTTATATGTATGTACGCATCATGTTGGATGCTGGATATGATCGGTTGGATCATGTGTATGTATTTTTGTATATGCATCATGTTGGATGCTTGGAGCATGTATCTGTATATGTATCAGGTGGATACATTGTATGATCAGGTGGATCATGTATGGTGATATGTATCATGTATTTGTATTTATATCAGGTGGATACATTGTATGATCAGGTGGATCATGTATGATGATATGTATCAGGTAGATACTTGGTATGCATCAGGTAGATGCATTGTATGATCAGGATGATCATGGATGACGAGCTTCAGGATGTTGCTCCAGATGACATGCAGCAGGATGTTGCAGTGATGATGATCAGGATGATCATGTGTACATCAGGATGATGTATGGTGAGTATCAGGTTGATACTCTATGGCCGTGGATCAGGTTGAGTAGATGAGCATATAATTCGTTGCCCTGGGAGATTTGCAGATAGTCTTTCGAGGTTTTTCCTATGGCATGTAATTCGGTGCCCTGGGATATTTAGCAAATGCTCTTTTGAGGTTTTGCTCTGGGAGGACATATAATTCGTTTCCCTGGGAGATATGCAGATAGTCTTACGAGGTTTTTCCTATGGCATGTAATTCGTTTCCCTGGGATATCTGCAGATGCTCTTTCGAGGTTTTGTCCTATGGCATATAATTCGTGTCCCTGGGAGATCCGATAGGTTGGGCTGTGTGCCCGTAATCAGTCCTGGGATGCTCTTGCGAGGTTTTGCCATGACCACATGTAATTCATGCCCTGGGAGATCCTATAGGTAGAGTTGTGTGCTCGTAACAGCCTGGGAAGCTCTTGCGAGGTTTTGTGGTGACCACATGTAATTCGTGCCCTAGGAGATCCTATAGGTAGAGCTGCGTGCTCGTAACAACCTGGGATTCTCTTGTGAGGTTTTATGGTGAGGTCACATATAATATGGCCCTGGGAGATCTGCAGATAGTCTTTCGAGGTTTTTCCTATGGCATGTAATTCGTTGCCCTGGGATATCTGGCAGATTCTCTTTCGAGGTTTTGTGACGCATGTAATAAGTCCTGAGGATTCCACAGTATGGCCAGTGATGATGAAGACCTGCAGGTGGTGGGCCTACATCCAGTATGAAAAAGGACTGGCTCTGCAGAACTTCCTATGACGAGTAGAGTCAGAGATTGGTTGAGATAGCAGCAGTAGTGACGATGATGATGACAATGCATCGATGATGATGATCCCGAGAAGAAGACTTGTCTAGTAGATCTGTGTCGAGAAATACCTTCCTAGTTAAGAGGGAGTGTTGATGTATATGTAACTTCGGAATGTATTTCATCTGTGTATTTTATATATATTTATTGTACCCTTAATAGAGATGTGTTATTCCTCTATAAGGAAGTGTCGTCATGTGGATTGACAAGTGTCACAAGTGTGTGTACTTGCCGATGGGTTATTAGACCACCATGTGTGGGGTCATCCCTGAAATATATATATTATAATGTGATGTACCTAGATAGACAAGTTGGCCCCATAAGGTGACTAGGCAAACAGATCAGTATAAATAGAGATCAGGTGATCTCTATTTAGATCACTCGGAAAAGTAACTCACTCTCACACAAAAAGTGGCGTACTAGTGAGGAGGAGGATCATCTGCTACTAGGAGACTATCTCAGTGTATTTTGGTTGTACTTTGGTTGAGCCATTGCTCTCTCTATCTCTGAGGAAGTTGTGGGGTTTTTCACCTTAGGGTTTTCCCCACGGAAACTCTGTGTCTCTTGTCTCTTATGCTTTTGATTCTTGTGATGCTTTTCATATTGTGATTGTCATGCATTGATATACTGTATATGTTATTCTCTCAGCAAAGATCCTAGAGTATTATGAATTAATGCTCAAAATTTAACAATTGTCTTCATCATCATCATCATCATCATCATCATCATCAACTTCTTCTTCATCATCATCATCATAATCACCATCTTCATCGTCATCATCATCATATTCATTATCATCATCATCATCATCATCATCATCATCATCATCATCATCATCATCATCTTCATCATCATCATCATCATCCTCATCCTCATCATCGTGCTGATATTCATCATCATCGTCATCATCTTAATCATCATCAACTTCATCATCATCATCATCTTGATTATCATCATCATCATCATCATCATAGTCATCATCATCATCGTTGTC
>BSBM01000053.1:6290000-6530000 GCA_027924585.1 Larix kaempferi
CATCATCATCATCATCATCATCATCATCATCTTCATCATCATCATCGTCAGCACCATCTTCCTCATCATCATCTTCATCATCATCTTCTTCCTCATCACCCTCTTCCTCATCATCATCTTCTTCCTCATCGTCATCATCCTCATCATCATCTTCCTCCTCCTCCTCCTCCTCCTCCTCCTCCTCCTCCTCCTCCTCCTCATCATCATCATCACCATCATCATCATCATCAACATCATCATCATAATCATCATCATCATGAAGAAAATGAAGATGATGGTGATGATGATGATGATGATGATGAAGATCATGATGAAGATGTTGTTGATGATGATGATGATGATATGGAAGAAGGTGATGACGATGAAGATGATGATGATGATGATTATGATGATGAATATGACGAAGATGAGGAGGATGATGATGATGATGAGGATGATGATGGTCATGATGACGATGACGATGATGATGATGATGATCAAGAAGATGACGAAGATGATGATGACGAATATGATGATGATGATGAATACCATGATCATCATTGTCATCGTGATCACCATCATCTTCATGGTATTCATCATCATCAGCATCATCTTCATCATCATCATATTCGTCATCGTCATCATCATCATCATCTTCATCATATTCATCATCATCTTTGTCGTTGTCATCACCATCATCATCATCATCGTCGTCGTCATCACCATCATCATCATCATCATCATCATCATCCTCATCATCTTCATCATCATCTTCGTCATCTTCATCATCATCATCATCATCATCATCATCCTCATCATCACCATCTTATCATCATCCATCATCTTCATTATCATCATCAACATCATCTTCATCATCATTTTTATCATCATCATCATCATCATCATCATCATCTTCATGGTCTTCGACATCATCATCATCATCATCATCATCATCGTCATCATCATCATCATCATCATCTCACACTAGTAATGATTCAACAAAATTAGAGAATATCCTTATATCCAAAATTAGAGAAGCTCCTTATGATGATGAAGAAGATGGAGATGATGATGATGATGATGATGATGATGATGTTGATGATGAAGATCATGGTGAAGATGTTGATGATGATGATGATGATGATGAGGAAGAGGGTGATGATGATGGCGATGAGGATGACGACGATGACGACGATGATGATGATGATGATGATGATGATAAAGAAGATGACAAAGATGAGGATGATGATGAAGATATGTTGAATACCATGAAGATGATGATGATGATGATGATGATGAGGAAGATGATGAAGATGATGATGACGAATATGATGAGGATGATGAATATGATGATCATGATGATGAATACCATGATCATCATTGTCGTCTTCACCACCACCATATTCATCGTCATCCTCACCATCATCATCATCATCATATTCGTTATCGTCATCATCGTCATCAGCATCGTCATCATCATCATCATCATCGTCGTCCTCATCTTCATCATCATTTTCATCTCCCTATTCCTCATCAAATCTCTATCATCATCATCTTCATCATCATCATCATCATCATCATCATCATCATCTTCATCATCATCATTGTCGGCGTCATCACCATCATCTTCATCATATCCATCATCATCATCATCTTCATCATCATCATCGTCATCGTCATCATCATCATCATCATCATCATCATCATCATCATCTTCGTCATCATCATCAACATCATCGTCTTCATATTCATCACCGTCATCATCATTATCACCATCTTATCATCATCCATCATCTTCATTATCATCTTATGTTTGACAGACAATCTACCGAGAGCGGACTCAAGGCGTGATCTCCCTAGCTTAACGTAAGTCTAGAACAAATAGGACAGAACACAAAATACTTTCCTAGATCAAATAGAAGTGCAAATGGAAGGACAAATCATTTACCTTGGATTTGCAGATCCCTTTCTCCTTCGTTGATCCAATGCTCCAGCGCTGCCAAATCTTAAACGGCTATACCCTGTTGAACATATAACAGACCAAGAATAGTGAAAGCATACATTTCATATGATAGATCTAAGTTAACAGTTAATGAGGAAAACTCTAAACATAATCAACATGACAACATTTATGGAAAGCAATTATATTAAAGGTATTGAAAAGTGAAGAGTACAATAGAAGAGAGGATTACAACCATTTCCTTAACGTTGCAAGCTTCTTCCGACAAGCCATGCCAAAGCTCCTAGAGAGAAGTGGATGTCTCCCAAGCTAGAGTGCTAAATCTATTAAGCCTAATTTCACCAGCATAAGAGTACCATAGACTTCCCCCCTTTGGAGAGGGGTAGAGCCTCACTTATATAGGGCTAAGTGGATAGGATATGGATAGGGTAGGTTGAGATATGATAGGAGAGAGATAGGCGATCCTTCCATGAGGTTAGGAACCAAATGCCAGCTCCCCCAACATGTCAGGGATAAGGATCTAAGTTAGCAACCTTCGAGAATGACCTCGAAGAAGCTATTTTTTCCCATTGACTATCTTTGTCGCACCCTATAATGGAGTAAGGTGCAACGTCACAAGTTACATGAGTGCATCCTGCGATGACATCTCAAAACCTAGCATAAGCACAATGATGTCCCTTCCAGGTAAATGACTTAGCCAATGGAACTCCAGGGGTGTATACACTAAATCTCATGATGGTAGGATTTTAGGTGTACCAGAATGCCCCCCAAAGCATGAAGCTGTTGAAATATTGTATAGGTGAAATGCTTTGGCAGAAGAAATGGCAAATGGACTTGTCGGATGAAGGACACTGCTGCAGTACAATTGACTCTGAACTGACAATCACATATGATGTACAACATGGTTGTCGACCAATAAAATGCAGATCCATGGTAGTAATGACCGACTGAACACAATTATGGCTACTAGACACAAGCGTAGATCCCTGATGAGATGGTAACACAACCACGACCAATACAAATGTGGATCCGTGTAATATGACACAAATACAAACTCCATTGCAACCTAGGTAAAACATGACTCCCCAGGGTCTTCAAGTTGAACCCGCAATGATACGAATCTAACCATGTGATTACAAATGTCTTGACGTCGAACATGGTAGAAGCCATTTGATTACCTGTCATTGATGTATACCGTTAACAAGTGCGAGGTAAATCACCATTGATGTCAATGACTCCCAAGGTATCACAGTACATATCATCAAGCGTGAATAAATGAGTTGAAGTCGAACGCGAGATGAAATATTTCAATCAAGAGTCAATAATGTAAACTCATGTTGAAAGCGAGGTAACTTTCCATTGAGGCATGGAGGGCCAAGGTACTTGATTGGTTTCTAGATTCAATCCTCGGATGATGAGCTGAATTCGATAAGGCTGAATCCGTCGAAGGAGGGCCATGATGAATCCCCCATCATCGACACGAAACACGACAAAGGATGTGTAGAGTGGATTGGATGGTACAGTAACATGCGTGATTGACTCAGAGTAGACCAACATGATGGAAGGTGTACTGAATGCAGATAATGAATGGTGAAAGTATTCTTGAACATGGGCATGGCATGACTTGGTAGTATTGACATGACGAGTACGACACTAACTCCTAATGCAACTGATGATGGGAGATTTATTTGAATGACTCAAAGGAGTAACAAGACTGAGGAAGTAAGTGGAACTCGAGGACAAACAGATGATCCAAGTACTGTATGCAAATGTAGATGAGTGCCATGTTCAAGAACGACTAAGCACTGCCATAGATAAAGGTGTAATACAAAATATTTCCTTTTTCCCCATCATGAACGATGAGTGGCTCATGTGTTTTTTTACGACCTTGATGATCAGGGTAACCAGATGCTCGATATAGCTCATCTCGTAGACGAGTCCAATTCCAAATATTTTCCGAACCTGGGATAAGAGGGGTTTGTCCCATGGCGGGCCCTTCAATGTAAAAATTTAATGAGTCCATAGAAGGTAAAATCGGTCGTCATTTCATGTTTAGAGAGTCTGAAAAGAACTAAATAAGACTCCAACGGTCCTTTTTCGTAAAGTTAGCCTCATCGCCCGAAAAAGGGTAAAACAACGTGGGAGAGCACTCTTCCAGTCATGATTGGCTGGGGTATACCTTTTTTCGTAAGTAGTGCCCCCTGGTCTGAAAAAGGGGTAAACTATCACCAGGGAGATGACCATTCAAATCCTCTTACAAGCATGAACACGACAAGTTCGCTTGGAAATATTTTCGTATTTCGAGAGCTTGAAAAGAGCTTAATGATAGACTCCGGGGGGGTTCCTTTTCCGTAGGAGTTTAATGAGCCCGGAAAAGTGATAAATCGCAACTCGGTAAAGTGTTCTCATAGTTTCAAGAGCATGAGAAAGAACAAAGAGTAAGCTCATAATCATTAAATAATTAGAATCTAATGAATGAAAAGATAAATGACAAACATTCACAAGGGGTTTTCATACCTAAGATGACCATTCCAATATGAAAATGGCATAAAAAGGCACTTAACAACTCCCGCACACTCGGAAACTAGGTCAAATAGTCAACTGAACGTTCAAATATGATAAAATCGATACAAACTATAGCAAATGGTATAAAGGCATCAAATATTTGAAAACAAAATATTCCATTTTGTTTATAAATAGAAATAAAAACCAAATATAGTCACCATTGTTCTATTTGCCAAATTTGGGAGGAGTAGTGCCATTTGGAGCCAAAACTTCACTTGTCGATTCTAGGATCTATGAGCAGCCATTTGACACGCTGTCCGGAGTAGGTAACCCTAAACTTCATCCAGCATAATTTTAGTGGTTTACATTTTTTAATTTCATTTAGTTTTTGGGTTTTTGGCTTGGTTTGGGAAGGGCCATTGCGCCCTCGGCTCGTCGCAGGCTGGCCTTTCAGGAACTACAACGAGACTGAGTCGTCGTAAGGGTCACATAACTGGACTGCGACAACATCGCACTGTTTGCAAAAATGGGGTGCATCGACGGAAACGTCCATCCCCAAACTCAAGACAAGCTCAAAAAAAGGAACTTTTGGTGGTTGAAGCAAGTTCTAACAATGTTAAAACTCTCCTTTTGGCAGGTTCCAAGCATCCAAAATGGTTTTGGAGTGGCGTGAATGGGAGCATGAGTTAGATGATGAACAAGCTACAAATGATCCACGATGTATGGAAGCACTGAGGAACTATGGGCTCCTCAAGTTCTTCAAGATTTAGGGGATGAGGTCCTAAATCCCACTACTGACCCATATGCTCCGATGTTGGGATGCGGCCCAACAGTATTTCGTGATCGGTGAGCATGTGCTTACCATAGATGTTGAGGAAATCTATTTCTTGACTGGATTGTCCCGAAGAGGGGACAATGTGCTTCTGACCGGATCACATGGGAGTGATCGGACTGTGGGTGACATGATCCTGTAGCATTGTACTCCCCACACTACTGCTTCTAGTGGGAGAATTCCCATAAAAGACGTGCGGGAACATCCATTGCGTGCCATACTCTTCACCATTAAGAGGATGGAAAGGAGCCAAGCTCCTCACTTAGCCACCAGATCACAGATGTTATATGCAGAGGACTGTATGTCTCCGAATATATTTAACTGGTGCGAGGGACTCCTCACAAACATGCGAGCTCAGCTGACCAAGTGTCGGCAGGGATAGCTCAAACAATTCGGCTATGGTTCGATAGTGATCTTGTTCTTACTGGAACGGGTTCCCCTCTTGCATCCTCAGGTACTACTAGATGACAGGGATCCCAGGGATCCACACATGGCCAAATGGACGGCGGTGATGTCCCGTCATGGTCGGGGTCCCATCTTCTCATATGGAACTAAGTTTTTCACTTGGCTGGAGGGCTAGTTACTGATGGTGGAGGACTTTCCATACAGTGGTACGGACTTTAGAGATGATCCATACTTGCCGCTGCTAGAAGGAGCAGCATGGGGAGACCTTGGTAAGAACAAATAATCCTTGTACTTTTTAAGTTTTGTGTATTTATGATTTTTTTTTTATGTAATGTTGACAAGTAAACAACATGTGTGTGCATACATGGGACCTGTATGACTGGTGGAAGTCTCTCTTCTTGCTAGGAGAGAGAGAGGAGAGGGAGAAGTTGTGGGACCTACAGTGCATGCTGCGATTGTGGATATGGATGGAGTTTATGCCAACCTGAGTGGGTTGACATTAGACGTTCCTGACCCGACGGTGGATGAGGTGCCGCAACCCATGTAGGTATACACGGTTGGAGCGACTGCGCGCTTCAACGTGCTGCTTCATAGGGTTGTGAGAGCAGTTGACTGTTTCCACACTCAGCAAGCCAGAGCTGTTAGACAACCTAGGGTTGTACGGGCCAGGCACTAGGCCTTACGTTGTTACTATGTATGTAGCGAGAGCTTAGAGGCCTCATATTTTGTACTATTGAAAGCTACGAGGATTCAGATTTTGTAGAGACTCATTGAAATCCATCGTGCTTCAGATTTTTGTACCAGCACTACTTTTTGAGATATATTTATATACAGACATTCCGGTGATTTATACATTATGTTTTTCAAATGGATGAATGATGTGGTCTTGTTTATATGTTTGCTTATATATAAAATGAGTTATTTACATGTTATGTCTACTTTTAACAATTCATAAATATGCTTATGTGTGTGCAATGTACCAATCTAAGATGAAGTTGGCCATAGAGTCGGCAACTGTGTTAACATCTTGTGGAATGTGCAGGTACTGAATGGAATCAAAGGACCTTTCTAGAAGATGGACTCGTCGATAGAAACGGAGTAAGGTAGGATCGCGGATGACATAGACTCGGTTAAGATGAGAGACCACTAGTTGAGAATCCAGGTGGATAACAACATGGTCCATACCCAGAGAAATGGCATCAGTTAGGGTTCCAATGACTGCTTGATATTCTGGAGCATTGTTGGTTGCAAAATGTAATGTCCCTTGTTAGGAATTTTATTAAAAATGGCAATTTTTCACTTTTTTCCCTAGTTAGGCCTTTGACTAGTTTTGAGCTCTAGGTCCCCAAATTGCTCCAATTGCTCCCAAATATTCCGAGAAGGTATATGGATGATTTTAGAACATAAATATTTATTTCAGGGATGCTTTTGGACCTTTAAATTACTTCTGCAAATCCCTTTCAATTCTAGCCAATGTAGGGAATTTTACTAGTAATTTCCCTTTGACTAGTATTGGTCTCAAGGTCTCAAATTGACTCCAAATGCATTAAAATATTCAAGGAAGGTGTATGAATGATATTAGGACTTTAATATGATGTTCAGGGATGAGATATGGTCACCAGAATACCTCTACAAACTCTCTTAAGATTCTAGACCAAGTATGTAATTTTACTAGTAATTTGGGGTTCAAATCCCCCTGGGGTAAGTACTGAAAATGGCTTCCCAAATGCCTCCAAACCCACTCAAATTTATGAAAATAGGTAGGGAATGTATTAATGATGTTATTAATTTCTCATGTGAACCAGTAATTGATTATTATATCTGTTCCAAACCTCTCCCATTCAGCTGCAAAAATCACCCATTCGACCCTTGGGGAAATGACACTATTTCTTCTCCCAATGAAATTAAACTGAGTAAAAATACTTCAAATGCTCAAGTACAGTACATGAAACTTGTAAAATACATCCTTGTTAGTCTATTAATCACAAATGTATCATACAATCATCCATTCATTCAAAATCATCAGCATTACATTGGTTCACAACAAGGTAGTGGGGAAATGACACTGTTCTTTCATTAAAAATGAGATTTATACATTTCTACTTGGAATTTCGACCTGAAAATGTTTGGAGATTAATAAAAGAGTATTTGATTCATATTACAAAATAAATTTGGCATTAGAAGCACCCCCAAAGAGTACAATAGCTCACCAAAAAAGCCCTCCCTCAAGGATCAAGAATATGCCATCAAAACTGGAAATGGTTGAAGGAGTGAGATGCAATAGAAGAAACCATGAGATTCCCTATAGCTTAAAAATACAAATAAAGACTCAATTAAATCTCCAAATGAAATTTTTGAATGGCCTTTCCAATTATCAACTTGTATGGGAATCTTTCACCCTCAAAATTGGCTAAGGCAAGAAACTAGTCATCCACTAGCTCTCCCTCTTCACAAATGCAATTGCAAATTCTAAAAATGATAAAAATATGGTTTTATTCTTTGTTATTTACATTTATAAAGTTCTAATGTCCTCCATGGGTCGAAATCATTCCAAGAGACTCATGCCAACTCAAGTTGGGAAGAGATTCCAAAGAACGCCACTTGTACAACAATTCCTACTCTCCCACTTCCACCAAATCACATGTGGAATCATCTTAGCTGACCTAACACCCTTGAGTGCCCTCTTGGAGTCTATTTTTATCCCTGACATGTCATATATATCATATTTCAGCCTTCAGGTCTGATTTGTGTCATAGGTTTCATAGCATCTTCATCATTGTTGTCACAGAGCCAGGGAATCTAGCCCAAGTGTCTCACTAGCTCCAAATTGCCTCTTCCTTTTCCATGGGAGTTACTCTTCCTCTATATTTCAACCTCATTGACTCATGCCAAGTATTATTGACCTTATAACTCATCCCAAGAACATTAGGCTTCCCATGGATTCGAAATTGCAAGAAGAGGATGCCATGTGGCACATAAATTCTAGCTTGTGTGGGTCCCACTTCCTCCATGTGTCTTCATGATCAAATGCCACTTTTATTTTCACTTGTATATATTTATTTATCTCCTTTATTAAATATTTATGCCATCCCAATGTTCCAACATCATTTATTATCCCCATTATTCCAAATCCCAAAGCTTCCACCCCAAACCTAGGAAACTAGTAATTTTCCTCCTTGGCAATTATTTGACCTTTAGCATCAATTTGACAAACTCTAATGATTAGGGCCAATTTTCTTAGGCCATTGTGACCCAATGCCAAATTTGGGACATGACACGAAACCTAGACACATTCCCACTGAGCTGATGAGCTCGCCGGTAGGTGAATAAAGTACCCAGGCTGTCGAAGCAAGGTTACGGGTATGCCGACTGGCGCTGTCCGCGAATCCATAATACATTGCCATCTGCACATGCTGACAGAACATGGTATAAGAAACAAAAAAAGACCTAAATACGCAAGAAATCAAAGCATCACACCGCACATAAAACACACACTCACACCATGTATAGTATATACAAAAGTACTCATGCATGAAAGACTCAAGTATAGTACTTCTTCAGGTAAATCCCATTGCAGGGTTCACCCAAAGATATCCCGTCATAGTCTTCAAGCTCATAAGCTCCCTTCTCTAAGACGTGCTTTACTACGTAAGATCCATGCCACATGGACTCAAACTTTTCTTCCCCCATCTTATCATGCTTTTGGTCATATGTGAGGACCAAATCTCCCTCGCTGTAGGTGCGAGGTTCTACCAACTTTTCGTACTGCGCTTTGATGCATTTCTTATGAGCCATGTTGGCGAGAGCGGCATCTTGGCGAGTCTCATCGAGCTTAGAAAGTTAGAGGAAGCGTTCTTCCTTGGCAGTGGTGTTTGGGAGAAGTTCGATGGCGAGCTTGAGAGACGGAATCTCGCACTCAATGGGAAGGACTGCCTCCAATCCATACACTGGTTTGAAAGGATTAAATCCGGTGGTGGTTTTAACGGAGGTTCTATAAGCCCAAAGCATGGAGAAGGGCATATTATGCCAATTGGCCTTGTGCGTACCCACCATCCGTTGGAACATAGTTTTCAAGACCTTGTTGATGGCTTCGACCTGTCCTTTCAACTGAGGGTAGTACAATGTTGAGTTTTCATGGTGAAAGCCCAATCTATCGCTCAACTCGTCAACCATGTGGTTCATAAAGTGTGAACGATGGTCAATAACTATCGCTTGAGGGACTCCAAACCGTGCTATTACATGATTAAACATGAAGAGTGCGGTGGTCTTGCCATCGTTCGTGTATGTAGGCATTGCCTTGGCCCACTTTGTAAAGTAGTACATAGCTACAATGACGTAACTATGGCCCCCGACCGAGGTAGGCTTACAATGCATGAAATTGATGCCGCACTCAGCGAAGGGGCCAACAGCAACAACCGGGTGTAACAGGGCGGGATGGGTGTGCTTTTTCGTATGAAAATGTTGACATGGAGGACATTTTTTTACGGCCTTGATACAATCTTTGAAGATAGACGACCAATAATATCCTGCACGCAAAATCTTCTGGGCTATAGCTATCCTAGAGAGGTGACCTCCACATGCCCCAGCGTGACAGTCATTCAAAACGCGTTCAGCCTCATCATGAGTCAGACAACGTCAAAGGATAGAATCAATGCCATGACGGTACAAAGTATCACTAATAATCAAATAATATTTTGCATGGTGGCGTATTCGACGACAGTCGTCACGAGACAATTCAGGGCTGAAACGTTGGGTTTGAAGATACAATGTGATATCTCCATACCATGGATCAGACATACTGATAAGAAACAATGACTCACCTGGAAACGAGTCATTGGGCTCAGATTCTGTATCAGTGCGGGGGAGGTCGCAGATGAGCTCAGCGAACACCAAAGAATTTTTTGAAAAGAAGATCGAATTCTTGCAGTATCATGATCCAGTGTGAATACTTTCCCTCAAGCACCTGACGAATCAGAACGTGGTACATGGGGTTCGAATCAGCAATGATAGTGGTGGTGCAGAGCAAAATGTAATGATGAAACTTCTACATGGGAATGACTGTCGCGAGAGCAAGCTTCTCGACATATGAATAGCGAGTTTCAGTGTCAATGAGACCTTTGCTTGCATAGTGTATCACATGTTCTTGGGCGTTCTGGTCTTCCTGTACCAAAACCATGGCGATGGTGGTGTCGAAAGCTATGAGATATAAAATGTAATCTCGATAGTAATTCGACGGTTGGATGACAGGGGCATGCGTGATGGCATGTTTCAAACTTTCGAAATATTGTTGAGCTTGGTCATCCCAAATGAATGGGACGTCTTTTTTCATCAATCTCATATAACCCTGCGTCTTTTGTGCGAAATTACAAACAAAACGCCTTAAATAAGTCGCACATCCTTGCAGACTCTGAAGTTCCGTAATGTTGGTCGAGGTGGAAGAGCGACGATAGATTCCACCTTCGAGGGATCAATGCGGATCCCATCTTTCGAGACGATGAACCCTAAGTGGCATCCAAACTCGACACAAAAAATACTCTTGTGAGGATTTAGACGGATATTGTACCGCCTGCATCTGAGGAAAACAGTCATTAGATGATCTAAGTGGAACTCACACTGCTTTGAGTGGGTAGGGAGGTCATCCAAGTAAGGTTCCATGAAGTCCTACACATCATGGAAGGCGTACAACATGGCCCGTTAGAATGTGGCACCAGCGTTTTTAAGACCGAACGGAAGTTTATGATACGCAAACGTTCCCCAAGGGCAGATGAATGCAGTTTTGTGTTGGTCGGCGGGGTGGATCTCAATTTGATTGTAGCTGGAAAAGCCATCCATGAATGCAAAAATGACACTTCCAGCACAATTATCGATAATCTGGTCGATAAAGGGAGTCGGATAGTTATCCTTGGGACAAGCTTTGTTGAGATCTCAATAATCAACAAAGATGCGGATGGTACCCTATTTTTTATTAACAGGGACGACATTTGAGACCCACTCTATCAATGGGACAAGGTAAATGAAGCCGACCTTCAAGAGTTTCTTAATCTCTTCCTTGATTGCCGTAGTCTTCCAAGGGTGTACCGGTCAGAGCTTCTGGCGAACAAGTTTGACATTGGGATAGGTTTTAATCTCATGTAAAACAATGGAGGGGTCTATCCTAGGCATCTCCTCGTAGGTCCAATCGAAAACGTCTCGAAATCGCTTGAATAAGGCCGTGGAGGCGATGACTTCTTCAGGGGAACACTTCTGGCCTAAATGAATGTGTTCCACTACACCAGGAGTAACTGAAATGTCTATTAAAGTGGTCGGCTCGATGTTGGCAAAGTTTTGTACAGAGTTCGTTTGACACGAGTGTATCAAAGACTGAGAGCCTGAGTAGACATTCGGTGTAAGCATGGTGTGAATGTTGTTCTCCACAATATCCAACAAGGGAAGGAAAGACGAACAATGGTGGAGGTCTTCCCACGACGGATCATCTGCATTCATGATTTCCATAATGGACTCGTCAGAATGAAAAGTCCGTAGCAGAGGATCAGATGATGCCCATTGTAGAGAAAAAGAGGTGGAGGCTACAGCTAAGTGGTCCTCCAGTGTTGACTGGATATCCTCATACATGATTTCAGTGGCTGACAGAGGCATAGTATCTCCAATCAGGTGTGTGGTGGCTTCATCAGGTACAAGCCATGAATCAATGGAGTTGGGGATAGATGAAATCTACGAGGAGATCATGTTCATTGTAACAACATGGTTTGGGGTATCCGAATTAGGAAAGACGCCCATAAGGGATGAATCCTCAAGAAGGCCAACCCCCACACTCTCATACTTCTGCGAATATTTTCCAATCGAAGGAACGTTATCGCCCGGGTGAGAAGTGGTGTCAGGTGTGGAGAAATCCAGTTGGTCGACTGTGACAATTCAGCCTTGATGGGGGAATTGTACTATGCGGAAGACAAATGATGCAACCGTAGTCATGGCATAAAACCAATTGCGACCAAGCATAATTTTATAATCCAATGGGGCAGCAACTACCTCCACGTTAATGGTTGTGGTCTTGCCCCCTAGCTCGACTAGTAAAGCTTGTGTTAGCACCAGATTTGTGCTAAGTTAAAATCCACCACCTAGGAGGTTTACATGTCAACCGATACACCCGCCACCTCAGCACCTAAGTCCCGAAATTCAAATTTCAAGAAGAAAGCCAAATCCAAAATTAAATGTGATATTACATGAAGGGTGGGCTTGTTTTTACCGAAAATGACTGTTTTAGTCATTGTTTTGTAGAAGTTGTCTCTGCCAAACTGGGAGGAATTTTGAGAAACGAAGAGACATTTTTCTTCATAACAAACCCATATACAATAACCTATCTCATAATTTACACAGGTGTTTCATTTTGGGAGAATCAGGAGGATCTTCGCAGGGTAAATTTCCAGAAATTACAATTTTTGCGTGAGTCATCAACTTCCGGAGTAGATCCCAGCTAGATGGAGGAGAATCGAAGGAACCTGAAAGAGGTTTTTCTTCAAAATGGTCCAATATACAAAAACCTCTTTCAGTTTTCACACATCTATCACCGTTTGAGATATACAACAGTGGAAACGAGAGGCAGTTTTGAGCCGTCCGCGGCCAAAATTGGGGAAAAAGGTTGTTGTGGCCGACTCCTAGGTTGTTGAATCTTCTTGTGCAGGTGTCCATACAGTTGTAACAGCTTCCTATTGAGACAATCTCGACCCTAGGGCCATATAAGATCTATAAATGCATTGTAATAGAAGAAGAATAGGTTGGAAAATCATTTTTGGCTGAGGCCTTGGGGAAACCTTGCTCTGTTTCTTGAAGCATTTTCTTTAATAAAATTGCAGTGTCTGAAGCTGGATTTGGACTGAGATTTTCGTGTAATTGGTCCTGTAGTTCGTTCTTTATTCTTCTCCTATGTATTTTTTATCTTTCATTGTTATTTCCAGTCTGTAACATTCCTTCATACTTGGTGCAGTTTGATAGTTAAGTAGAATTCATATAAATTATGCTCTGCTTGACTCTTTCCAAGTACTTGATCATTATTCTCTGCTAAAATTGCTGTAGGATTCATCATAGTAGGCCTTACATCAATGGACTGTTCTTTTCTCCTCTGTTTCATCAATTAAATTCACTTTGACTACAAGTTGATTGCTACCCTGCCTCTGTTTGGATATCTCATACAGCAGTATTATATTTGTTTCATGTTTCATGTTTTGACTGCATTTCCCAATAGTTTCTTATGATCTTCTCTCCAAATGTTTAAACCATTTTGTTTCCAGCAGAAATCTGATCTTCTGTGTGTTGTAATTGAATATTCTTGATGATGAATGCTGGTGTGTGTTTTCATTGTTGACACCTTTGATTATTCCAGTCTTTCATATGTTTGTAGAGAGAGCCCTCTCGAACTAAGCTGGGTCAGTAGCTTAAGTCTAAAGATTGGTTAGTGGTTACCCCGAATTGCCTTCTCCACAACCTTGGGGGTTAATTTGGGTGTTAACAAATTGGCACCGTTGTTGGGGAAGCAATTGTCTTATCATCCCTGGGAGAACGACAAAGGTTTTAGAACTGAATGTTGATGGTGAACAATAGGCAGACATTGAGAAGGTTGTATCATTCACCTGGCGACTCCACTCAGCAAATTCCAGTATGAAGGTGACTCCATTGGGAGGATCGGTGACTCCATATCAGAATGTTGAAGGTTCCATGGTGACTCCACTATTGGGAAGCTTTAAGGTTTGAAGTGTTGATTCAGTTTCTTCATCAAAACAAATGGCAGGGTATGTGGCAAATCTTGTTTCTGTTCATGGTTTTAAAGAATATTTTTATATGTATGATGATGATGAAATCAAAGAATCTTTCTCAATATTTATACCCAGATATTTGAAGTCATGTAAATGTTCTTATGAAGATAAGATTAGTTTCTTGAAGGAGTTTGCTGAAAAACTTAATGAAGACCTTGAAGCTCTAGAACAGAAAATTCAATACCGAGAGCTTCATTTGTCTTTTGAAAAGCCTTTTCAACCTCCTTTAGATGTCAATATGGGAGAATGTTTTGGGCCTAAAGATGAGTTTTATGATCCAAAGCAATACATCAAGTAGAAGACGCATATGAGGAGTCAATGTGCGATGGCCAAGTTAAAAACTGTTGTAGGAGGCAGCCAAACATTAATGATTTTTATGACCCTGTTAGTGAATACATTGAGAGGTTTTTCAGTTTGAATTTGCAGCCATGTTTCTAGTTTGAAAATGAAAAGAATCATTGTTGTCCCATGCTACCATATCCTCTGTCATTGGCTGATTTCAAGCAGAGTGGAGGAGTCAAATTGTTAAACCATTTGATGGATTGGCTCTACTAGCATTTTTGTGTTACCTGATTGAGCAGAGGATTTGGCATCTTAGAGTAGGTAGGCAGTTTGTGTTAAATTTTCAGAATTTACTTCAATCTGATCTAGGATCTTAACTGAGAGAACAACATGTACAGCAAATATACAGCATATCAATCATGGACACAATAATGCAAGCACACAAGAGACACAGAGTTTACTTGGGGAAAACCATAATGGTGAAAAACCCCAATAACTTCCTCAGAGATAGATAGAGCAATGATACAACCAGAATACAAGAGATAGTCTTCTCCTAGCAGCAGAGCCTCCTCCTCCACAAGTGCGCCACTCTCCCAAGTGTGAGTGAGAGAATAGAATGTGTGTAAAATGAGAGAGACACACTCTTTATTTATACACTAACTTGACTTGACTTTTACTCAACTAGGTCGGCCTCAACTTAACCACTTAACATAATGATGACTGGGCCGACCCCCACTAGGGTGGTCTAATAACCCTTTGACCCACATGGCCGACCCCCAATAGGGTGGTCTAATAACCCTTTGACCCACATGACTTATACAGGGCCGACCCCAACAAGGTGGTCTAATAACCCATCAAGTATAAGTTACGACACTTACAATATAAATGACGACACTTCCGTATAGAGGAATAATAAAATCTCTATATGAATACAATATACATATATGTGAAATACATTCCAAAGTTACATATACATCAACACTTCCTCTTAACTAGGAAGGTATTTCTTGACACAGGTCTTCTAGCACAAATCATCTTCTCGGGATCATCGTCACTGCTGCTGCTATCTCAATCAATCTCTGAATCTACTCATCATAGGAATTTCTACAGAGCCTGTCCTTTTTCATATTGGATGTAGGCCCACCACCTGCAGGTCTTCGTCATCACTGGCCATACTGTGGAAATCTCAGGACTTATTACGTGCGTCACAAAACCTTAAAAGAGTCTCTTGACTAGCAAGAACCCTAAAGAGCATCTGAGGCCTTTTTCATCCTGTCCAGATCTCCAGGACTTATTACATGTGACCCCACCACAAAACCTCGAAAAAGAATCCCAGGACTGATTACGAGCACAAGGCTCAACCTATCGGATCTCCCAGGGCACAAATTACATGTGGTCACCACAAAACCTTGAAAGAGCATCCTAGGACTGATTATGAGCACAAGGCTCAACCTATCGGATCTCCCAGGGCACAAATTACATGTGGTCATGGCAAAACCTCGAAAGAGCATCCCAGAACTGATTATGAGCACACGGCTCAACCTATCGGATCTCCTAGGGCACAAATTACATGCCATAGGACAAAACCTCGAAAGAGCATTTGCCAGATATCCCAGGGCACAAATTACATGCCATAGGAAAAACCTCGAAAGACTATCTGCAGATCTCCCAGGGCACAAATTATATGTCCTCCCAAGCAAAACCTCGAAAGAGCATTTGCCAGATATCCCAGGGTACAAATTACATTCCATAGGCAAAACCTCAAAAGACTATCTGCAAATCTCCCAGGGCACAAATTACATGCTTATCTGCACAACCTGTTCCACGGCCACAGAGTATCAACCTGATACTCACCATACATCATCCTGATGTACACATGATCATCCTGATCATCATCACTGCAACATCCTGCTGCATGTCATCTGGAGAAACATCCTAAAGCTCATCATCCATGATCATCCTGATCATACAATGCATCTACCTGATGCATACCAAGTATCTACCTGATACAAATCATCATACATGATCCACCTGATCATACAGTGTATCCACCTGATACAAATACAAATACATGATACATATCACCATACATGATCCACCTGATCATACAATGCATCTACCTGATGCATACCAAGTATCTACCTGATACATATCATCATACATGATCCACCTGATCATACAGTGTATCCACCTGATACAAATACAAATACATGATACATATCACCATACATGATCCACCTGATCATACAATGTATCCACCTGATGCATATACAGATACATGGTCCAAGCATCCAACATGATGCATATACAAAATACATACAAATGATCCAACCGATCATATCCAACATCCAACATGATGCGTACATACATATACATATAAATGATCCAACTGATCATATCCAACATCCAACATGATGCATACATATATAAATGATCCAACTGATCATATCCAGCATCCAACATGATGCTTATACAGAGCAGTAACTGGAGCATCATCCTGATGCTCATCATCCAGCGCTTACATCCACAGCCATGTGAAGGATCCTCCTTCCAACATTCTTGGAATGGCTTCTGCAAATGTGTCCATCACTTCTTCGTCGAAGTGTCATCAATCTGAAGAACACCAAGCCTCTCCCTGAAGTACTCGAACTTCACCCTGGCTAGTGGCTTCGTCAGCACATCTGCAATCTGCTCGTCCATCGCAATGTACAGGAGCTTCACAGCTCCTCTCTGCACCATATCCCTGATATAGTTATATTTGATCTCTATGTGTTTCGACCTGTCATGAAACACTGGGTTCTCGGACAGCTTCACACAACTTTGGTTATCACAAAAGATACTAGTAGCATCCAACGGGAGATCAAATAACTCAGACAGTAGCTTCCGTAGCCATACTGCCTCACAACTAGCTGAACAAGCTGCAATATACTCTGCCTCAGCTGTACTCAGTGCTATGCAAGATTGCTTCCTGCTGAACCAAGAGATCACACTTGATCCCATTCTGAAGCAGCACCCAGATGTGCTCTTCCTATCTGTAGCACTGCCAACCCAATCTGAATCAACATAACCCTGCAGGTTAAAATTTTGATTCGCTTCATACTTGAGCCCATAATCCACTGTACCCTTCAGGTACCTCAGAACATGCTTTACAGCAACCAGATGAACACTCCTCGGATCTGTCAGGAACTGACTCAATGTGTTCACCGCAAAGCAAATATATGGTCTCGTGTTCGTCAGATACATCAAGGACCCAATCATCTGACGATACATAGAGACATCAACTGGCTCAGATGAAGCATCACATAGAAGATTCATATTCGATGCCATAGGTGTGGCCATGGCCTTGCAATCCATCATCCCGAATCTCTTCAGGATATCTACTGTGTACTTCCCTTGACCAAGGAAGATCCCACCTGTACTCTGCCACACCTCCATACCTAGGAAATAATGCATCATTTCCAAATATTTCATATCGAACAAGCTTCCTCTTTGTATCACACCAAGTTCTGGGAGCTTGCTACAAGCCATACAAGGATTTCTTCAATCTGCACACATGTGACTCCCTGTCAGGTCTTGGGACTGCATCCCAAACATCTTCTTCATGATCGACGGATCATGGCATTCAATTTCTTCATCCCAGATCCTGGAAACTTCAATATCTTCAATAGATATCTTTGTTGTTGTAACAAATGTTGTAGTCCTTCTTTTTGTAGGAGAAGATATACGGTCTTTCCTACAAAACAAGTTAAATTGCATGATTAGAAACATCTCATAATTTTTAGAACAAATTCTTTACACATAAAGAAATATGTCATGCAGTCATGCAGTTATCTTAGCCAATGCTTCAATACAACATTTATCCATGTTCCACAACTGTCTAGATGCCTTCCAGTCTCTACCAGAACATTGTTAAGAGTTTGCACTACTCCCAACATGTCAGCAAAGAGGTTTCATTCTAGATAAGTAGCACTGGAATGTTGTACAGTGCCATAGGACACTTACCCATCACATGCATATTAGTAGTATACTGTTCATTAATGCAATCATTCTAATATGCACAATACATCTCCTAAGTCTAGGAACATAAGCATAATATTATTTAAACAAAAATAGGCACGAATTGAAATACTTATCTTTGTTTGTTTGTTGGGTGGACTCCCTCTGTCTTTGCTTCCTGAAGTAGCTTCTTCTACACCTTTCTATTGTGGAATGTAGGACGATGGTCAACTCCCTCTGAAAATCTGCATCCTTGCAGGAGCTGCTGGAGTGTGCTCCCTCTTGATCTTGGCTTCCTGGATTACCTGTCCTTGAACTTATATTCATCCTTAATCACTATGCATGCTTATTAGTATCATCATTGTGTTATCCTTGAGGTCTCATACATAATCACACATTTATTAGTATAATCTTAATACTATCAAAACACAATAATATTAAACATGTATATTCATGATCATTCACAGATAATAAACATTAGTATTCAAGGTTTCAGGGAAGTCTTCTTTTACTCATACATATTCTTATTTGATCATAGGACTCTTCTGGTTAGTTGAATCATCAATCAAGATAAGAGATATAATATGCATAAAACCCGTGATTATTCAAACCTATACCTTCATGATTCTTCTGGTTGGTCATATCATCAATTATGGTAAGAAACATAATATGCATCCAACCATGATTATTCAAACCTATGACTTCATGAATAATCATTATCAACAACACAACAATATAAGATCCTAACACAAGGTAGGATTCTAGCTTGATATAGGAAAAACATACCTGGATTAGCATGCTAGCTAGTTATGTCTAACATACCCGCATAATGTCTTTTGATTCTCTTCAGTGACTTGTGCTAGTAACCTGCATGTCTCATAAGTTAACCATTGTAGAACCAAGTTATACATACCTCGAAAGTAGATCTTCTATGTGATCCATGACAATGGATGAATCCTTGTCTTCATGTCACCATGATCATATGTTCTTGAAGTAGAACATGATTTGTCTTTCTTGGTGTACCTTTTATGTTAGCAGACAACATAAACTTCATACAACACCATAATGCATTAGTACAATCATAAGTGTGAACACCCTAACCAATGAATATATTCTATCATGCATTCATAATTTTGTTAAGGTGATACGACAAATCTAAAATCAAGATTGTACTAACCTTAATAACATGAAGAAAAACATACCATAAACTTAATCATGAACAAATATCGAAACATACCTCGATGAGTCATACCTGTCGAGATCGCTTGCAATATTCTTATGTAAGGCCTTAGCCTCATCTCCCTCTGAAACAGGAACTTCTTCACTTATGCAGGTGACCAATCCATCTTCTTCTAGGATTAACCCAATCCACTTGTTTTTGCAAGAACTAGACCTGGAGCTGGATTAGGGTTTGTCAAAGAAACCCCAAAAATTCAAACTTTGAATTTTAAACTTGTGAAAGGATAGAAATATGCGCCTTGATGAGCTGATCAAGTTTGTATATTCAGAATTTGAAAACTGCAAAGTTTCACCCCTCAAAATTGCCTTTTAGATTTCCGGATTCACTAGGGAGGACCCTGAATTAGGGTTTGAGTTTCTCGGAGCTTCACCCAACCAAAAGATTTGATTCAAAACTCTAAGATTCGATTTTTCTGAGGAGCTTCCATCCGTGGTCACAGATTTCCAAAAATCCAATTTTTGCAAAAGCCCTAATTTTCCATCTTTCCGATCAAAGTCCCGAACTGGGGTTTGATCAAGCCCGACCTTCTGCCCAACCAAAAAATCTGATCTTGGTCTCTAAATTTTGATTTTGATGAGCAGCATCCAGCCGTGGTCTCCGATTACAAAAATTCCAACTTTCTCCGAATCCCTAAATTCCGGAAGCCATGAATGAAGGTACTCAAAAATAATTCTGTTTTGACATAAGTATGTACCTGATTATTTCTTGTGTAACTCTAAACGTTTTGATCCACAGGGTCTGAAAATTTTTCTTGAGATAGCCCGAGCTGTTATCTTTCCATCCCGATAGGTCTGACCTCAATTGGATTCTCTGAGAGAGAGTTATGCCAAGTGTCGCAACGTGACCTTTTTATGGGATAATACAGGAGAGCGAACTTGTACGGAGTGCCACGTGTCACTGTTTCAACTTCGGCCTCTGAAAAATTTTCTTGAGATATATCGCCCTGTTATCTTTCCATCTTGACAGGTCTGACCTCAATTGGACTCTCTGAAAGAGAGTTATGCCAAGTGTCGCAACGTGACCTGTTTATGGGATAATACAGGAGAGCGAACTTGTACTACATGCCACGTGTCACTGGTTCAACCTCGGCCTCTAAAATTTTTTTCTGAGATATTAAATTCTGTTTACTACCTTTCACTTTTTATGAAATTTCATTTGGATCTTCCTATCCCACGTTATGACCTTTTTCCCAAGGTCACCTGATTTTGACTCAGATCTGGAAGAGGCAGAAACCCTATATTGTACAGATCATAAATCACAAAGTACAACGAATTAGAAGTTTTCCTTTGGACAAAAGGTACATGGGGATTTAATCTTCGACCTGTAAGGATTTCAGATCCGAAAAATTTGCCAAATCGGATTTATAGCGAAAGTGCTAAGATGACCGGTTTTTTCTATATCAAGCCCTAGCATCGTAAGTGCAACAAGTGTCATACATGCCATATCATGCCTTCTTTCAGGCTAGCTCTGATACCATGTTAAATTTTCAGAATTTACTTCAATCTAATCTAGGATCTTAACTGAGAGAACAACATGTACAGCAAATCTACAGCATATCAATCATGGACACAATAATGCAAGCACACAAGAGACACAGAGTTTACTTGGGGAAAACCATAATGGTGAAAAACCCCAATAACTTCCTCAGAGATAGATAGAGCAATGATACAACCAGAATACAAGAGATAGTCTTCTCCTAGCAGCAGAGCCTCCTCCTCCACAAGTGTGCCACTCTCCCAAGTGTGAGTGAGAGAATAGAATGTGTGTAAAATGAAAGAGACACACTCTCTATTTATACACTAAATTGACTTGACCTTTACTCAACTAGGTCGGCCTCAACTTAACCACTTAACATAATGCTGACTGGGCCGACCCCCACTAGGATGGTCTAATAACCCTTTGTCCCACATGGACGACCCCCAATAGGGTGGTCTAATAACCCTTTGACCCACATGACTTATACAAGGCCGACCCCAACAAGGTGGTTTAATAACCCATCAAGTATAAGTTACGACACTTACAATATAAATGACGACACTTCCGTATAGAGGAATAATAACATCTCTATAGGAATACAATATACATATATGTGAAATACATTCCAAAGTTACATATACATCAACAGTTTGAATAACCTCACAATGAGCATCTTCTTCAGCATTTTTCAGCGTGTACAGTTTCAATTCTGGTTTGATTTCAAAGCATTTTTCAATTTTCAGTCTTCAGAATGTACAGTTAGTTTTCATTCTCAAGGTTTCAACTCAGAAAATTTTCAGTAGAGTTTTCAGTCAATGGTTACACATCAAGGCGGTAAAGGGTAGATTCAAGCAAATGGAATAAAGAAACTCTAAGCAAAAGAAAAGGGCCTTCACAATTTGGCAAAAAAGGATTTTATGAGCCCATGTTGGTTTTATATTTTAGCTAAGGTTTTTAATTTTTATGAAAATGAAAACAAAGCTTTTAAATTCTTATAGAGGCAAGGGGTGTGATTTTTATGAAGGCCCCGAGAAGCATACCGTAATTTTCCACCATGGACATGGAAATTCCCAACAACCAAGTGCCAAGCTCACACAAGAGCCCAGCCTTCTTTGTTACTTGGCATACTGTATATAAAGACCAGAACTATTTTTCTCCCTTTGCTTGTGGGATTATTCCCAAAAGTTAAAGAATGAAAAGAACACAAAATGGAGCGCAGGTTTTTTTTAATTTGCATATATATCAGCATCCTATTCCACGCCAGGTGCTAGGGCGACTGCATGGAGGATCCAATAAATGTGCAGGGGTCGAAGGGAAACTTTTCCAGCCATTGGGGAATCAAGTCACCAGAGAATTGGAGCATGCTGTCAGATTCATCCAACCGTAGCATTTGAGGGAATGATTCGAAGTTAAAAGATAATTATTAAATCCAGGCGTGTCATGATATGGTGCCTCCAGATGCGGTTGAACCATTATTGAAGTGATTGGTTAATCATTTTGTGCATAGTCTAGCTCATGTTGAGGTTTCATGTTGCATTTTGCCCCAGGTCATGTTACAAAATAGCACAAGTTTCTTCCTAGTTGCATGTGTGTTGGCATCCGTTTCTGCATTGATTTTTCTGGGAAATGAAGTGGTAGCTAAGGTGGCAAGGCATGGGTCGCAGAAGTGGCCTGCACTCTCTTCGAAGTAGAATTTCCCTCCGATTTGGCACAATCAAAATTGACAGTAGTAACGCAGCTTCTATCTGTGAGTCCTTGAAATTGATTAAAGGGGTTGAGGTCATTAGATATTCTGCTAAGAAAGTGGTCAGAAGATCAAGCTCCAGCTCCAGTGAACATGTAATCAAGTTAGCACTCAACCCAATGCATGACATAAGTCCCATAGAGTCCGTCAGTTTTGACCATCCTCGAAGAAAAAGAGACAACAGCCGAAAAGAAGTTGAAGAGAGCACCATTTAGTCCCATTCGCGTCTTGGGTCCTCCAACTACATTTCCAGACATAATCTTCCCATGGGTTAACTTCGGGGCACAATGCAAAGCAACGAGAATGTGAATCAACGGTGTTTCAGTAGATCTACGGCTGCCATAAGGTTCGCGATTTCAACTTGCTCGAAAAAATACAATTTTTCAATTAGCGAACTTTTGGTACTGGCCTCACCTTTCAACGGTAGCGATCTGGGCATGAGAGTGATCCACGGCTGCCACCAATAGAGGTGATATTACTCGTGCACTTACCCGACAGGGACAAAATCTCCACCATTTTAAAGGGCTCACTTTGATACTGTTTTTTGTTCATCACCACTCTATCTGGTTGTCTAAGACCCGCGCAGGCATCAAGCATGGGAAGGCATCTCAATCTACTAAGACCTATAGCAGCATCTTCATACGTGCAGTTGGATTTGCTGCACTCACTTCTGAAATTTTCCAGGGCATTGCTTCTTATGAAACTCTCTGCGATTCTCTCTATGCACCATGTTTTCGCTGGGCAGAGTTCCCATTTCTATCAAAGTCAAAGCTAGCAGTAGGAATCCATCCCTTATCTGCGTTTTCTTGGGGATAAGCAAAAGTGGATTTGATTGGCCAATGAGGCTAGCAGACCCGTCATTGTTTTGAAGGAGCTTCGATAGCCAACTCAGGTGAAAGATTCCAGCTAGCCCCATCAGAGTATACAAATGAAGAGGTTGCCCTTCATTATGATGAATTTTATGAAGATGCACGCGCAGAATTTTTGAAGTTTGGAAAACTTGTAAATTTCAAGGGAAGCATCTACTACCTCCAGCTTATCGTATGAGTCAAGCGAGAGAGAGAATAAAGGCAATAAAGAAAGAGTGAAGTTAAAGGAGTTGATGTAAAAGAGATAAGTAAAGAAGTAAAGAATGAGCATTAATAGGAGTAGAGGAGGTGAAGAGCGAGAAAGATAAAGGGTGAATACAAAGAAAATAAAGGGGTGAACAGAAAATAGAGATATGCAAATAAAGAGTCTGAAAATAAATTCGAAACCCTCATTGAGAGCCTATTTCTATAGGTAAAGAAGTTCAAAGTTGGAGAAGAATTAAAGATCCTTTCAAGCATACGAGCAGTGCTTCGCTATAGGAATGTGCAAATCATAGTCAATAGCAGTGTCCCCAAAGGTACTGTGTTGTTAAATGAAATGTTTTTCAATGTTCATTAAAGATGCCTTTCCTAACCTGAGCACAAGGTAACTTCCATATGGAGAGCAGGAGCATAGTATTTAGTAGCCAAGATAAGTACTAATTGGTATTGACACCAGTGCCAGCTATGAAGAGAGTTGAATCCTGTGCTAGATGAATGGATTGTAAATATTGTGCACCGAGATTTTTCAGCATACAATTAGTAGGTATGAAGGGGTCGAATGTTTCCACCAGGACAACCTGGTGTCAAGAAAGCAGGGATTGAAGACATAACTCATTCAAAGAGGTGGCTTGTTTGTTCTTTGTAAGCAGAGGAGATTGTTTTCAGTGCAGATTGGGTTCAATTGCAGGATCAGGAAGGGCTAGTAGGTTGCAGGTTTCAGTTCAAAGTTGGGAGCCGCCCAATGGATCAGGCACTTGGTCTACGGTGTTCTTTTCTACCTCGCAGGGAGGATAGCATCCCCGGTTGGAGCCAGTTGCTAGCACCAGATTTGTGCTAAGTTAAAATACACCACCTAGGAGGTTTACATGTCAACCAATACACCCTCCACCTCATCAGCTAAGTCCCAAAATTCAAATTGCAAGAAGAAATCCAAATCCAAAATTAAGTGTGATATTACATGAAGGGCGGGCTTGTTTTTACTGAAAATGACTGTTTTAGTTATTGTTTTGGAGAAGCTATCTCTGCCAAAACGAGAGGAATTTCAAGAAATGGAGAGAGGTTTTTCTTCACAACAAACCCATATACAATAACCTCTCTCATAATTTACACAGGTGTTTCAGTTTGGGGGAATTGGGAGGATCTTCACAGAGTAAATTTCTAGAAATTGCATTTTCTGCGTGAGTCATCAACTTCCGGAGCAGACCCCGGCCAGCTGGAGGCAAATTGGAGGAAATGAAAAGATTTTTTCTTCAGAATGGTCCAATATAAAAAAACCTCTTTCAGTTTTAACACAGCTATCACCGTTTGAGATATACAGCCGTGGCACCGAGAGGGAGTTTTGAGCAGTCTGTGGCCAAAATTGGGGAAAACGGTTGTTGTGGCTGACTCCCAGGTTGTTGAATGTTCTTGTGCAGGTGTCCATACAGTTGTAACAGCTTCCTATTGAGATAAGCTCGACCCTAGGTCCAAATAAGATCCATAAATGCATTGTAATAGAAGAAGAATAGGTTGGGAAATCATTTTTGGTTGAGGCCTTGGGGAAACCCTACTCTGTTTCTTGAAGCATTTTCTTGAATAAAATTGCAGTGTCTGAAGCTGGATTTTGACTGAGATTCTCGTGTAATTGGTCCTGTAGTCCATTCTTTCTTCTTCTCCTGTGTATTGTTTATCTTTCATTGCTATTTCCTGTCTGTAACATTCCTCCATACTTGGTGCAGTTTGATAGTTTAGTAGAATTCATATAAATTATGCTCTGCTTGACTCTTTCCAAGTATTTCACCATTATTCTCTGCTAAAATTGGTGTAGGATTCATCATCATAGGCCTTACATCAATGGACTGTTCTTTTCTCCTCTGTTTCACCAATTAAATTCACCTTGACTACAAGTTGATTGCTACCTTGCCTATGTTTGGATATCTCATACAACAGTATTATATTTGTTTCACGTTTCATGTTTTGACTCCATTGCCCAATAGTTTCTTATGATCTTCTCTCCACATGTTTAAACCATTTTGTTTCCAGCAGAAATCTGATCTTCTGTGTGTTGCGATTGAATATTCTTGATGATGAATGCTGGTGTGTGTTTTCATTGTTGACACCTTTGATTATTCCAGTCTTTCATACGTTTGTAGAGAGATCCCTCTCAGACTAAGCTGGGTCAGTAGCTTAAGTCTAAAGATTGGTTAGTGGTTACCCCGAATTGCCATCTCCACAACCTTGGGGGTTAATTTGGGTGTTAACAGCTTGTAACATCCCATGAGGTTGAAATCCACGTCCGTCGAAGGCTCTCAAAGTGGTAGGGGAACGATTCAACTCGGGAGAACCAATGGCTCTCCAACAGGCGATTGACATGACTGACGTAGAGGCTCCTTCATCCAAAACGGTATGATGGATTATCTTCCCAGCAATGTTTGTAGCAACTTGAAATGCTAATTGGTGGGAGAGCCTTGTTTTGAAATACTCCAGCCAGAACATAATGGTGTTCGATGAATCTGGGTCAACTGCATCGATGGCAGCGAGGAGAGTCTTGCGCTGATTTGGATAGTTTTGCAAGACCTTGAGCGTCGACATGGCATAAGGAGCTTGTGCTAGGTCCTCTACAATGTTGTAGTTTTGAGCAGCCTGAGCATTAGGATTGAAAATTGATTTTCTAATCATGCTCTTGGGTGGATGCAACAAAGACTCGAGAGAGGGCTTCTCTATGGTGAGAGGCGCAACCGGTACGGTGACGTCGGGCATCAAAGTGGAATCTTTTTCAGTATTACTTCCAACATGTTTCTTAGCTGGAACAGAGTCATATGAACGAGAAAGGGTGTTCAAGTTGATGGTCTTGTTACGCACCATGAGAACATGTGCGGTGGTGGATGATTCTCCTTGGGAAGAAGAAGTGTGAGCGATCGAATGCTAATTTTGAGCAAGGAAGGGATCATTGAGAACTGTGGATGTGGGTTTACCCTTAAGAAACTTTTGAACTTCGTCTCTATGGTGGCACTCTTTAGAAAAGTGATCATCACCACATAGTAGGAAAGGATACTTCAACTTCCTTTTCTGTTTGGTATCATCAGGGGTGCTCTTTTGTTCCTGCTGGGTGGGAGATTTCTTAGGTTTCCCCTTGTTTTTCTTCTTACCACTAGACTTTTGAGGTGAAACTGATGAAACAAAATTCACTTCTTCGGTGACAACAGGAGTGGATGATTTGGTTGTGCCATGACCAGCCTGAGTTGGTGATGGGGAAGAACCCGAGGGGTTCGACGAACCAACAGTTTGAGAAGAAGGCTAGGTGGTAAGGGATCCAATGATGCCATCAATTTGGGATCCCTTGGGTGGTTTTCCGGGTTCATAAGTGTTACAGGGTACGTCAGGAAGGATATCAAACAATGTGCTAGACTGAGCATAGACTAATTATAGTAAGTGGGCACGTGCGATGGATTTTTCTTCAGTGACAGCACCTCCCATGGAAACATCTCGTGCTATGGTCAGGATGAGAGACTTCGCGAACCAGTCTCCTAGGAGCTGATTTGGAATAGGAGCCTTAATGAGACTTTTCTCCTTCGCCACTCATGTATATGATCTGATATATGAGTAGCGGTATTTTGACGGAGTGAGGTTAAAATCTCTGTACCAATTTCATACCGTATAGGCAGCTGGAAATGAGTCAAGAAGTTCATAGCAAGAGAACCAAAATCAGGAAAAGAATGGGGTCGTAGTTCAATGTACCACTTGGCAGCCGAACCAGTGAGAGTCCGTTGGAATAACCGAAGACGGATCGAGTCGTCCATTAGGGAGTTGGATGAACACCATAAGTGGTATGTCATCACGTGGTTTTTAGGATCCTCACCTGGCTTACCATCAATTTTGGGATATCTGACGGAAGTTTCACCGGAATGGGTGGCCAATTAGTTCTGTGGTAAATGGGGTCATTAGTTAAATGAGACAGGTCAGGTAGATCCAAATTAGCCAAAAAGGGCAGCTGTGGATTACGCTGCGAGTACTGATAGTAAGGATAAGGCGTGTAAGGACTTGTAAGACCTTGTATCAACTGACCATAGCGTGTTCCAGGAGGAAACTGGCCATAGGGGTACTGGCCGCCTGGACCAAATGTAGGTCCGCCTTCATAGTAAGGAGGTCCATAACCATAATAAGGTGGCCCATTACCATAAGGTGGGGGTCCTCCTCCGCCGCCAGGAGGGGGTTGGCTACCTCCAAATGGTGGGCATCCGCCACCACTGCCAGGGTAGGATGGGCCGCCACCGCCTCCGCCGTGAGGAGGTGGTGGTCTGATACCACCACCGGAATAGGACGGACCTCCACCGCCTCCACCGGGAGGGGGTGGTGGGACATCGCCACTGCCGAAAGGGTAAGAGCCTCCTCCGCCACTGCCACCATAGTAGGGTGGGGGTCCACCACCACCACCACCAGGATTAGAAGGTTCTCCACCACCACCACCGGGAGGGGGTGGTGCTCACCCACCACCATCAGGATGGGATGGTCTTCCCCCACCTCCGCCAGGAGGGGGGGTGGTCCTTAACCACCGCCGCTAGGGGGTGGTGGGCCATGATGACCGAAGTGGGGCGGTCCTCCGCCAGAAGGTAGACGTCCGCCTCCTCCAGATTTATGTGGGGGCCTGCTGCCTCCAATGGGAGGTGGGGGTGGACTAAACAAGGGTGGAGGGACTTGCAAGACTGTAAGTGGGGGTCCATGTTGTAAAACATTTTTCTTTCCCCATAGAGTGTAAGGTTTACCGAGGTAAGGTACCCCGTAGAGTGCATTTCTGGGATTAAGTTGACCCAGCACAAGGTTAAGATGACCTGGATACACTTGACTCGATGGAGGTTGAATTACGTTGGATGGTCCCCCAACATGGGATAGTCCTGAAGTGGAAGGTCTAGGAGGTAAGGAATTTCCAACGGAAGGCCCGATGGGAACCCCTGCTGCAGGATTATGGTTGAGAGACGGGGGTTTCCCCCAACAACAACTTGCTGACCACTAGGTAAAGGTTGACCCAACACTGGTTGTTGATTATTCACCGCAAGGTTACCACTACCTGTAAAGAAGGTAGGGGGTAAAGAGTATCCTCCCCGTGAAGTTTGGGGTGGGGGAGGAACATGTGACGTAACTGCGGTAGTCATGGGTGTGTTGGACTGTTGTCCTTCAACGGTTTGGGTTATGGGGGGTACTAAGCTGGTCTCCTGTCTAGGAGATACATGTGCAAGAATGGATGGTTGACCAGTTTCAGTAGTGGTCACGTGTTGCGTGGATGATTCTGGTGACTCAAAAGATAAAGAGCGACCTGGGATTGGTCTGTAAGGGGGGTAACGATGGGTCTTCAACCCTTCATTGGAGACTTGAATTCTAACACCTCTCAGCCATAGACCGAAAGTGATCCAATTGGCTATGATAGTAGGCCAAGGGATCATCTAGAGTAGTCTCATTGGGTCGGGGTGCAATGGCAAAATGGGCCACTGGGTGACCAATAGAAGATGTCCAATAAGCTGTTGATGGACCAGCAGCGGCTGTAGGGTCATCCTAGGGTTGATTTATCAATTCCAACGATCCATGCTCTCCCGGTGCAACGGGAGGTAAGTCTTGTGAAGTGGGGATTTTTGCTTCTTCATCCTGCAGAGGATTGAGAGGCAAGTGAATATGGAGGAGTATGAGGAAACAAGAGTCCTCTAGCATTCAAAGTGGGGTTTTCCACTTCATGTGACCCGACCCTAGCATGTGGATCCATTCTTACCGTCGAAATTACCTGCTGATTAAGGTGATATTCGGGTGGCAAATTCTGAATCCTGCGAGACCTTCTCCAAGGAAAGTCAGCCAGAGTGACTGAAACGAAAAGTTTCTCCTAAGGGAAAACTAAAAGAAAAGCAGACCAGACAAAACCCTACACAAACTAAGGCCACAAGCAAACTTATGTTATAAGAGTGGATTCAATGGTCTGGAACCTCACAGGATTGTCAAGGCTTCGCAACTCGCGATATACCGCAGGGTCCAACAATATGATGCAACAAGGAGGATTGGGACCATACCCTTTCCTGCATACCTGATTACCTGGACGGTATGTGCGTAGTAGCTCCCCGAGTGTTGTTCTCAGTGTATTGCTCCGCCAAGATGGCCAAAAAGTTAACTCAGTTGGTTTCAGGAATCCTAAGGGTGTCTCCCGATATACGCAAGGTACGTGGGAGCTCAAATCCGTAGTGGTGTTGTCTAATGCACAACCGTTCAGCAAGAGACCTTCCAATATACTACCGAGTACGTGATACACCCTTCGATATACGCCAAGTACTCAAGGTGACTTGGTGGGTATGTGAAGGAGCTCGATATACCGATAAGTATGTGGAACACTACAATATCCCCGGGATACAGTGCTGGCAAATAATGACAGCTGCCACACTTAACGATGCCGAAACACGTCTCTAACTTACACACAAGTTTCTAAAGATTTTACCCTAGTTCTACCGTTAATTTTATCTGGACGGTTAGGTGAATGCATGAGGTGAGTACATAATCGTAAACATAATGTAGTTCCTAACTACATGCAAACATACACTTTTCTTTCAATGAACTCTATGTATGGGAAGCTGAAATTTTCTTTTTCTTTCCAAAAACTTAACCAAAGCAACGCAATGCAAGACAATCCCAAATCTACCAAAAAATGACTATGAAGTATTCTTTTTCCTTTTCAACGAAACGCAAAAAATTTCATAACACTACTAAGCCAAATCAAAGCATGTTTTTTTTTTCATTTTGTCTTTTCAAAACAAAAATGATGTTAAGTAATGAAAAGAGAGAATTTCTAAGTAAGGTATGCAAACTTTTCACTTTCACTATGATATCCTAAAAGCACAAAAGCCAAAAGATACAATGCAATTTCCAAAGCACGAAATTACTTTTGCAAAACTTGATTTATATTCGAATTTTCCAAGAAGATTAGCAACTCATAATTCATGAAAAATGCAAATAATGCAACTTTCTTTCAACTTATCCAAAATATCTATGAATGAGGTATTCCAATGCTTATGCAATTCTTCAAATGATCTTGAAAAATAACAGAAATAAAGTACTTTTGATCTTTCAATGAGTGCATCAAAATGACAAGTTGATAACAACTGTGCTTTTAAACATAAATGATTGAACTGAAAAGATGACTCGCAGTACTCTAATAACTCAGAAAATATCAAGAAGAGATGAGCACAAAATGGACTGAAAATACAGACAAACACTCAAAATCAAACAGCAACAAGCAAGACTAAAAGCAAGCAAAACTCAAAAATGAATGCAAGTGAGGTCTGGAAACTGATCCAACAGAATGGTCAGATATGGAAAGGAGAGGAGGGAATGCAAGGGTGAGTGGATGCAGGTGGGGGAGACAAGAGTATCCGCCACTACCAAGTCTCAGACTCGTCCAAGATGGAACCCAAAACAACTCCAAACAAAAACCAAAGAACTCAATCACACAAAGAAAAAAGGATATCTGACTGGATCATACAGTACAGAGGGAGTCTACACAAAAACCAAACTCACAACAGAACTAGAGAGGGCATGCCTGTATGGAAAAAATGGTAGATCGGTGCACTCTGTACTTATACAGAGTGCGACGTCGCAGTTCACCAATGCAGGGAGTGTGACGGCGTCCCAGTAGACCAATGGAAGGGCTGCAAAGATAGAATAACAGACAAAGAACAGAGATCAAAAAACACACAGTGTCTCTCTGGGTACACTGACCAGGTGCGACAGGTAAGATTTGAGTTAAAAAATGAACCAATTCTCTAGCTAATGAGCAATAAACAGGTCTGCAAATGAGATGTGCAAACTCAAAGGAAGCTAACCAGACTCTTCAAAGTGAATATCTGATGGTGAAATCCACTTCAAGAAGGAAATGACAAAATAGTATGACTTGGCAGGGAATCAACTGATAAAAGACATTCAAATTGACAACTATAAAGCAATGTTCTCCCCAGTATGGTCGCCAGATTTGTTTGACGAACAATCTACCGAGAGCGGACTCAAGGCTTGATCTCCCTAGCTTAACGTAAGTCTAGAAAAAATAGGACAGAACACAAAATACTTTCCTAGATCAAATAGAAGTGCAAATGGAAGAACAGATCGTTTACCTTGGATTTGCAGATCCCTTTCTCCTTCGTTGATCCAATGCTCCAGTGCTGCCAGATATTAAACGGCTATACCCTTTTGAACATATAATAGACCAAGAATAGTGAAAGCATACATTTCATATGATAGAAAGGAGGAAAACTCTAAACATCATCAACGCGACAACATTTATGGAAATCAATTGTATTAACTGTATTGAAAAGTGGAGAGTACAATAGAAGAGAGGATTACAACCATTTCCTTAACATTGCAAGCTTCTTCCAAAAAGCCATGCCAAAACTCCTAGAGAGAAGTGGATGTCTCCCAAGATAGAGTGCTAAATCTATTAAGCCTAATTTCCCTAGCATAAGAGTACCATAGGCTTCCCCCCTTTGGATAGGGGTAGAGCCTCACTTATATAGGGCTAAGTGGATAGGATATGGATAGGGTAGGTTGAGATATGATAGGAAAGAGATAGGGGATCCTTCCATGAGGTTAGGAACCGAAGGCCAGCTCCCCCAACAGGTCAGGGATAAGGATCTAAGTCAACAACCTTCGAGAATGACCTCGAAGAAGCTATTTTTGCCCATTGACTGACTTCGTCGAACCCTGTAATGGAGCAAGGTGCAATGTCGCAGGTTGCATGAGTGCAGACTGTGACGACATCTCAAAACCTAGCATAAGCATAATGATGTCCCTTCTAGGTAAATGACTTAGCCAATGGAACTCCAGGGGTGTATACAATGAATCTCATGATGGTATTATTTTAGGTGTAACATGTTCATCATCTTCTTCATCATAATCTTCATCAGCATCATCATCGTCATCACCCTCTTCCTCATCATCATATTCATCATCATCATCTTCCTCATCACCCTCTTCCTCATCATCATCTTCTTCATCATCATCATCACCATCGTCAACATCATCAACATCTTCATCATCATCATCATCATCATCATCATCACCACCACCATCATCATCTCAAACTAGTAATGATTCAACAAAATTAGAGAAGCTCCTTATATCCAAAATTAGAGAAGCTCCTTATGATGATGAAGATTGGTAGATTTTTATTTTTATATAACATTTAACCCCATAACTTGCCTACAATCCCTATAACCTTTAACACCTAACCTACAATCCTTATAACCCTAACCCCAAAACCCCTAAACACTTAGAAGGACTTATGCACTTAGGGATTATGGTTTAGAAGAGGGTGTAAAGGCCTTAATGGGGAAGGGCCTCTAGGAATAAACCGACACATATCAATTTATTGGGAAATAAATGAAGTAAACGTTACCCACCGAACTATGCAACGTTCAACAGGGGAGCGCAGGTGCTAGTAGCGTGCATGCGCATCTAGTGCACACACGCTAGTAGTGCATGCACGTCCATGCTGAGCATAAAAATCATAAAATACCCACACTCGTCTCCCTTATTTTTTCTCTCATTCCACGCATGGTTTTCTCTATTTTCATGCACAGTCTGACAACCATTTGCATTTTGGATTGAATTCACACACCATTTGGTGTTTCTTTGACAATTTGGATAGAATACAAGACAGTTGGGGCTCTATTTGGCTCTTTGGATTGAATACACACCAGTTGGGCTCTATTTGGATCCTTTGATTGAATACACAACAGTGTTGGAACATTTAAAAAACCAACTATGTCATTCTAGACTTAGGATAAAATTAATTAATCATTTATGATTAATTTCCTGAGTTTTGACTAGGTAGAATAGGCCAGTTTTGTCTTTTAGTGGACCACATGCTATCCTCATTCACAAAAACGAATTTGGATAGATTCTGGATAAGATTTCCTTGGATTCTATCTGATTTTATTCCATTCGTGAATTAGAAAGACACTATCCAGTTTTAGTTAGCTTTGTCCTGTTTTTTCTGCTTTCTAGTGGAAAAGATAAAGCTAGTTTACTTGGAATCTTTTGGCACTTGACCAATTCGACCTCCACATCATATATAACTTTATAAATCCATCATTACATTCCATTTACCTCACTCATGAGCTTCTATACCATACTTTCCAAATTTGTGAGCCTCTAGCACAGTTTTGGAAACTGCTTTTGCCACCTGGGGGGTTTTTTGTCTTTTCTAAGCCTTTCTTTTTTCTCTTTCCATATTGCTTCAAAGCAATTCGATTTTCTCCATGGAGGATGTATTATATATTTTTATCATATCAATGAATAAGATACATAGTGTTTTCCATAATTTATTCTCTCTATTCTTCTTCTCTCATTGTCTAAAATATTCCATGGTGAAATTGTCTTATGAATCTAGTTCCTAGTAATTGAAAATATCACAAACAGTTGGACTGTATTTGGCACATTGGATTGAATTCTCATGTTTCTTGGACACACTTGAACTCTTCTTACATATAGTGGATACATCAAAAGAGAATTTTACATTTGAAGCAAAGAGCAATCATAATCCTTGTGGTATGGTGACCGCTTCCTCTTGTTAAATGTATTTTAGTATTCATTCACTTTGTTTGAATTGTCTCTATTTTAGTTCTTCCTCATGAATTGTATGATAGATGTATTTTAGTCTTCTTAATCTTCAACATAGACAATAAAAAAATCTTACCACAAAAAAATACAAGATGCACCAAGCAATGCTTTCAACCTTTCATGCAGATAATAAAAAAAAACTGCTTGCATCACCACCAATAACCTTTCATAATCACATAACTCCATCTATTACACAAACATTTGTTGAATTCCTCATGATTTCACTACAACAACTCACACAAACACCTAAAGAATTGAAAACTCTTAATATTTTGGGGCTATTTTGCTTCATCCAAAACATGAAAATGAAGTGAGTAGGAGCTTCGCCTTTTGTAGGGAATGTGCTCCTACTAACATCCCATACCACCATCCAATTGAGTTCCTAGAGGTGATGTTTTTGTTATATCTAGGGAATTCTCAATAGCTTTTAAGATTATATGAAAACATTCTCACTAGATGTTGTTGTACATAATCAATTTCTACATCGAATTCTAATAATAATGCACATCGAGTTTTAATATCTTATTTGTTGTTCATTCTTGCACGGGTGATATTTTTGTTTTGTTAAAAAACGTAATGAATATGGGAAACAAACGTAATAATAAATGAAAGTCTAGAAGGAAGGAGCCACCCCCTGGAAAGGCCAACTTGTACATGGAAAATCATAGACATCAAAATGTTAGTGCCTTAGATCCATCAACAAGCAATGATGAAGTGGTTGAAGTCAATCAAATATTGCTTGATGTCGAGTATGAAGGGATGGATGTTGAACAAGTTGTTAATTGGCAACATCCTCAAGAATATCACACACATGTCGAACACACTCTCTTGCAAGACCAAATTGTGAACGAAGGGCCACAAAAAACCGGTGACGAGACTCATACTTACTTTCTGACTCCCTTGCCTCGACTATGAAGCAGACAACAAAGAACTCCCAGAAGTATTCATGTGGATGAAATTTCATTTTCAGGACTTGAAGGTAAGTTTCCAAATGCACTATTGAATTCCATTGTAAAATGATAATCAAAGAATTTTTTGAATCCAAAACCGATGCAGCAAAATGTCAATTGTTTCTGGCTTTGTTAAAATCGCATTGTCTAGCTCATGTTAGGAGATGTTTTCACATAAAGGTAGTTAGAATTTCATAGGCCAACAATCATGTTGTTAGAAATCTACAGTCTGCATTTAATTTGATTGGAAAAAATTCTCGTACAAAATATTTTAATGCGACCCATCGTGTACTGTCGGAATCGATTGTAGACAAATCCACAAGGCAACATCACCTGCTATCACACACATGTAAAATATTTAAAGTAGATAGAAAGAATGTTCAAAAGTATTCTGTTATTAGAGAAAAACTTGAGACCCTAGGCCAAAAAGATTGTTGGGCCTTTGTTGGTAGGTTACCTCATTCATACATGAAGCTAATTGATGTTGTTAAAGAACTAGTACAAAAGTTTTGGCATGATAATACTAGACCATCATCGAAGCAAAGAGATGTGTTAAAGTTGAGAAAAGGTGTTAAGGGGTTTGAAACCCATGTCAATCACTTCCTTGACATGACACAAACAGAACTCTATGAGAGGTTCAAGAATGAGCACACACAATTGAACTTGGGCCAAAGGTCCTTTGAAAAATGCAAACCCTGGTATGTTAGAATTTGCATTGATCGCAACACATGTTGTTGTAGATACCATGTAGAATTTGAGTACTATTATGATACATATAGACATATATTTTGTGATTTGCATACTAACATTGTGCAGGACTACCCATCGTTACAACCACCGAATGCATCCAGAGAATTTATACATAGCATAATGTGTCCAAGACTTGAAGGACAAAAATATTATAAAAGATCATGTTTATATGGGACATGTTCCAGGTGCAGTGGATTTTCATTATTGAGTCGATGCATCCATGAAACTGAGCACAAATTTGGGAGGATGTCAGTAGAAATGCAGAACTTCAATTACATAACATATCAAGTAGATAGTGTGAAGGAAAGCAAAAAAATTGCATTGGTGAAGTCATAGGTAATCTAAGTTTGCATACTTTCATACTGTACATGTTGAATTTGTATATATATATTCAGATTGAAAATGTCATGTTGTATTAATGCCCTTGGTTTTGTGGCACCAAGTACAAATTTGCGATTTCATGAAGGAATTCTACCAAAAGACCGAGTAGTATGTACAACATGTCCATGTAGCACAATGGCAAGATGAACAATACAGATAGTGTAGGGACACCTTTTCCAATGGCACAATATTGTCGGTTGTGGAATTTACTGAAAACTACACCCTGCAACCACAGATTGAGATTGAAAGTCAATACTACCATTCATACCAAGTTAGCATAATGGTCCATATCACATATAGGCACGCACCAAAGAGAAGCAATGACATGAGGATAATATTGAAAGATACCAACTTTTACATCGGTGACGACATGTGCCATGACCTGCATTATGTGCAACATTGCTTTAGAAGTTTCTATGATCAGCTGAAGGAGAGAGGTATACAGATGGATGAGCATTGGATATGGTCAGATGGTTGTGCAGGCGAGTTCAAAAATGTACATGTATTCTAGTGGTTGAGTATTTTTCACAAGACTTATGATGTGCTACATATATGGAACTATTTTGAGACCAGACATGGAAAGGGAGAGCATGATGGGGTTGGAGCATGTCTCAAAACTGACCTACGAAGGGAGGAGATGAGGTGCATGAAAAACACTCATATTCGGGATGTAGAATCCATAGTTCAATGGTGCTCTGCAAAAATGTCATATCAAACCACGGAGCAGCACAGACCAACATGTAGAGGACATGTTGTCAGAAATTTCTGGCATGTGGTTGATATAGATCGATCGCATTCTTATAGTTGTGGTACTGTGCAAGGCACTCATGGATTTCATTCGGTTTGAAGCTCAAACAATCCCTTATTTGAAATATGGATGCAAAAACTTTCTTGCTTTTGTGGGCCTTGCAGTAGTTGTGAGTGGGATGAGTGTGAATCAATGGATTGGGTTGATGAATGGGATCATGTATCACTTGCAGTGGACCCACATGCAGTTGTTGAAACAATCCATTTAGAGGAAGGCCAATCCTCTATTTTGAATGAATATGATCATATATCTGATCTTGTACAACCAGGTAAACATTTCTACATGCATATCCCAGTTCCCTCCTTGTTTTTGTAATTATCCAAGTTATCAAACCACTACTTGTTGGAATATGACCGTAAAATGCATTTTTGCAGGACACATCTACGCAGTTGTCGCCCCGATAGACAGTGCAATTGGAACAAATTATTGGTTAGCACGATGCATCCAGGGGAAGCAAAACATCCTCGCATCATTAACCAATAGTGAAGGCATTACCTTTCCGACTTGATTGATGGTTTTTCAGGGGGAATATCTTATAGTAGATGGAAAAGGACCAAAGAGCAATGGCTATAGATACACAGATTATAGACTAGGTTCACGGGTGTATCACTTTACGCACTTGATTGTTGGTACAAACATCCAACTACAAACAATGTCAATGAAGACATCAAACAAGGTACACTACTTACTACCTCATGCAGAGCATGAGAGGTTATTTGAGACAATAAAAAACTAAGAGGATCCAGAAGGCCTGATTGATTGAGGTACATAGTATAGTCATGTGATTGTTTATTCATGCATATCTAATGTTATTCATGTTAGATAGTTTATTTGATATCGTTATCCTATATCATTATTTTGATGTTTGAGTTATGATTGTAATATTTTAGGATTAGGATCACTGAGCAGTAGCAGAACTCACTAGAATTCACTCATGAAGTGCAAAAAGAAGAAGAAGAAATGCTAAATCAATAATCACTCATTACATAGAAAATGGAGAAAAAATTGTTGTATCATACATCAGTTGTAAGCTGGCACTCTAAATAGTGAATAATAACTGAATACAATCAAATGAATTCGAATGACTCTAAGTTCATTCTAATTCTCCTCAAAGTGTTGCTTGGATAGCATTGGAGACATCATCCAAACCAGTGTCAGTAGTCACAAAAGTCAAATAGTCAGTCAAATGAGTCTAACTGAGTCTAACTGAGTGCATGGGAACTGATGTAGGGAAGGAGACTCGAATGTGGGTGCATGAGGAGCTTTCAGTAGTCAGAATAGCTGATCTAGTCTCTCTGGAGGTCTATCTAAGTGGTTCAGTCAGTTAAACTAGCAATCAATCCCCAAAACAAGGAACACATCCACTAATCATGGAACTAAATAAAGTAACTCCTAAATAGATGGAAGAGGGCGCACTTGTAATCCAATGATGAAAACAAGGTCGCATCAGTGGCTAGGAGGGCTAAAAATGAGCAAAAACAGGCTCCTGGGGCTGTGTAATGTCCCTTGTTAGGAATTTTATTAAAATGGCAATTTTTCACTTTTTCCCCTAGTTTGACCTTTGACTAGTTTGGATCTCTAGGTCCCAAATTTGCCCCAAATGATCCCAAATATTCTGAGAAGGTATATGAATGATATTAGAACATAAATATGTGTTTCAGGGATGCCTTTGGACCTTTAAAATACTTCTGCAAATCATCTTTCAATTCTGATCAATGTCGGTAACTTTACTAGTGATTTCCCTTTGACTAGTATTGGTCTCTAGGTCTCAAATTGACTCCAAATGATTTCAAATATTCAAGGAAGGTGTATGAATGATATTATAACTTTAATATGATGTTTATGGATGACATATGGCCACCAAAATACCTCTAAAAACTCTCTTAAGATTCTGGACCAATTATGCAATTTTACTAGTAATTTGGGGTTCAAATCCCCATGGGGTAAGTACTGAAAATGGCTTCACAAATGCCTCCAAACCAACTCAAATTTATGAAAAGAGGTATGTAAGGTGTTAAGTATGTTATTAAAGTCTCATATGCACCATTAATGGATTATTACAATTGTTCTCACCCTCTTCCATTCAACTGCAAAAATTCCCAATTCAACCCTTGGGGAAATGGCACTATTTCACCTCCCAATACAACTAAACTGAGTAAAAATGCTTCAAATGCTCAAGTACAGTACATTAAACTTGTAGAAGACATCCATGGAAGTATATTGATCACAAATATATCAGAGAATAATCCATTCATTTTAAATCATCGGCATTACATTGATTCACAACAAGGTAGTGGGGAAATGGCACTGTTCTTTCATTAAAATTGAGATTTATACATTTCTACTTGGAATTTCGACTTGAAACTTTCTGGAGATAAAGAACAGAGTATTTAATTAATATTACAAAAGAAATGGGGCATTAAAATCTCCCCCAAAGAGTACAATAGCTCACCAAAAACGCCCTCCCTCAAGGATCAAGAATATGCCATCAAAACTGGAAATGGTTGAAGGAGTGAGCTGCAATAGAAGAAACCATGAGTTTCCCTGTAGCTTACACCTGCAAATAAAGAATCCATTAAATCTCCAACTTAAAGGTCTGAATGGCCTTTCCAATTACCAACTTGGATGGGAATCTTTCACCCTCGAAATTGGCCAAGGCAAGAAACTAGTCATCCACTAGCTCTCCCTCTTCACAAATGCAATTGAAAATTCTACAAATGATCAAAAGCTGGTTTCATTCTTTTTTATTGACATTTATAAACTTCTAATGTCCTCCATGGGTCGAATTCCTTCCAAGAGACTCATGCCAACTCATGTTGGGAAGATATTCCAAAGAACGCCACTTGTACAACAATTCCTAGTCTCCCACTTCCACCAAATCACATGTGGAAGCATCTTAGCTTCCCTAACACCCTTGAGCACCCTCTTGGAGTCTATTTTTAGCCCTGACATGTCATATATGTCATATGTCAGCCTTCAGGTCTGATTTGTGTCATAGCATCTTCATCATTGTTGTCATAGAGCTAGGGAATCTAGCCCAAGTGTCTCACTAGCTCCAAATTGCCTCTTCCTCTTCCATGGGAGTTACTCTTCCTCTATATTTCGACCTTGGATGAGTCATGCAATGAATAATACCTTTTGGACTCCCCCTAAGTATGTTACCATTCACCTTGAATTCAAATTGGTGAGAGAATGATGCCAAATGTAGTGGGGAAATCTAGCCATATGTGGATCCCACTTCCTCCATGTGTCTTCATGATGAAATGCCACTTTGATTTTCACTTGTATATGTTTATTTATCTCCTTTATTAAATATTTATGCCATTCTAATGTTCAAACATCATTTATTATCCCCATTATTCCAAATCCCAAAGCTTCCACCCCAAACCTAGGAAACTAGTAATTTTCCACCTTGGCAATTATTTGACCTTTAGCATCAATTTGACAAACTCTAATGAATAGGGCCAATGTGATTAGGCCATTGTGACCCAATACCAAATTTGGGACATGACAAATCCTCCCTTCCCAATATTGATTGTCCTCAAGCAATTTTAAATGTGGGTGTTGAAGAACCTGCTTTCTGTATAATTCTTTGAAGTTGCCATTGAATTGCCCAACCTTGAGTCTTTGAGTTTCCATGAAGATTTTAGAGAGGAACCACCATGCTTGCTGCTGCACTACTCTGATTAAAATCACTTTATTAAGTGGGGAATCCATCTCCCATACTGTTTTCTTCCCCAAAAAATATGAAACCAATGAGATAAAAATTATTCCAGGGTCCCATTGCTTGTATTGCACCCCAATAATTAAGAGTGCTCTCCAACCCACACCATTAGTTAAGAGGATTCCTGGATCCCATTTTCTTGTATGCATCCTTCCAAACATCATGAGTACCAAATATATATCATCAAAGTACATAACAACATAATGAAAATGTACATCAAGGATATGCTTCATCAAAGAGTCATGAAAGTGCTTATACCTCCAAGCAAGTAGACCACCATTTTCCAAGTGCATACAAGCTTCAAGTGACCAATCAAATCTGCTCCAATGACATAGGTGAGGATCCCATGTCCTATAATGCTGCTCCAAAAGGATGTGATATGAATCAAAATATTCAACCATGTATTCTTTCATCCAAGAAGTGAATGAAGAATCTCCACTAAAATCTAAACCAAATAATGAGCAGAAAAAACAAGGAGACTTCAAATGACTCAGAGAAGTCTCACCCATACATCCATGAATGTGAGAATCATAAAAATATAACAAAGTATGTGGCTGCCAACAAAAATGTTCTCCAATCATAAATCTATTCTCCCAAGTGTCTGATGAAGTTCGTCCAACATCAAATGAATCAAGTGTTGAGCAAGAAAAACCATGAGTCTTCAAGTGACTCAAATGCATATCATAGGTGCATCCATGTAGATTTGCATCATCATAAAGTGACAAATAATGTTGCTTCAAATGTGAAGAAGAATGTGCTCCAACCATGTCATCATAAAAGGTAAATCTAGGAGTTCCATACTCCTCATGTGGCACCATAAAAAAGAACCCTTTCACCCATACTTCATTGAGACTAATACTGCAAAACATGGAATTGTAGGATGTAGGAGAATGAACTAACTCACCCAAATGATCAAAAAGTGCAGAATTTTCATCATGGAAAGGATCCATGTGGATAGTATCATGCAGCTCCTTCAAAAGTGGGAAACCTTTGTCATAGATTGGTTCCAATGTAGAGGAATCATGCTCTTCTTTAAAAATTGCATAACCTTCATCAAGAGACAATTCAAGTTCCTCTTCCACCACATCAAGTGTTTGGATCTCTTCAAGTTCATCTTCAAACACATTAAGCACATTCAAATTCCCACATTTCTCATGATCCACCATTTCATGAGAATCCTCCAAATAATCTACCATTTGACAATCTGAAACATAGGAGGAAAAACAAGTATCTTACAACTTTTCAAGAAGTTGCTCATTTTGAATTGTGAGCTTATGAATATCCTCATTATTCTTCAAGTATGCATCATGTAACAATTCATTAAGCTCAAACAAATGGTTTCTATCAAAAAGCAAAGACATGAAATTACCTTTGATGTTGCATATTGCTCTTTGAATCTTCTCCATGTCTTCAATGAAGGATGTTTCCTCCAATGAAGTAGCTCTCCAACAAGAATTTGACACCAATGCTTGAGTGTCATGGAGAATGCTGAGGAAATATTGGATCTTCTTTTCATTCATCTTTAAGGACCCTTCAAGAAAATGAGGCTCTTGCAAATGAACCTCCACATCTTCTTCATTTTTTCTTGGACCAACTTCATGAAGCTCAAGTGGTGATGGGGAAGTTGATCTTGGTTATTCTTCAACTGCTACAAGGTCTTCATTATCATGCTTAATGGAACTTGGGCTTGCAGCAACACTTTCAAAAGTGATCTCTATGTCACCAACATAGAGGTGTGAGCACCCATCAGTAGGTACTCCTTCATAGTTTAAGCATCCATCAGTAGATGCTCTTTGGTTCCTGTCTAAGCTAGAAGGTGTCTCGAAATGATCTTCCATATTTTCAATAGAATCTTCTTCATGCTCTTGTGATGTCTCTTCATTTTTCTCCTTCAAGCAAGCTGATGCATTTTTCCCCTTGTTTTCCTTAGGATCAATATCTTTGGAATCTCTTTTTGAAGAATTCCCAAAAGCTCTCCTCAAGTGGGACATAATTTCATGCACACATGTATGATACTCACTCCAAGGTTCTTCACAAGAAGGGCATAAACCTTTCTTTACTAACTCCACATCTTCATTTTTGGGCCTATTTTCAAAAACATGTTCAGCAAAGTACTCAAAAGACATGGCATTTTGTGTATTTTTGCTAAAAGCAAGATATTTTTGATATTGTTGGGGCAAGGTTTTATATTTTGCTCTCCATCTTTGGAACTCACTCATAGAATTATCCTTGGTTGGTGTGACACACTCATATTCATCAGATTTAAATTCATCAGAATAATCTTCATTTCTCTTGAAATTGTAAGAAGTGTTGCATGATGGCATCTCTTCCTTGTACCATTCACATTCTGCTTCATATTGCTCATAAGCATCTGCATATTCCTCTTAAGAATTGTACTCATAGGATTCATCATAATAGTAAGACATGGCTGCCTATTATTCTTGAATGTATGTACCTAATCCACAGGTGCAAGGACCATGCTCTGATACCACTGTAATGTCCCTTGTTAGGAATTTTATTAAAATGGCAATTTTTCACTTTTTTCCCTAGTTTGACCTTTGACTAGTTTGGATCTCTAGGTCCCAAATTTGCCCCAAATGATCCCAAATATTCTGAGAAGGTATACGAATGATATTAGAACATAAATATGTGTTTCAGGGATGCCTTTGGACCTTTAAAATACTTCTGCAAATCCTATTTCAATTCTGATCAATGTCGGTAACTTTACTAGTGATTTCCCTTTGACTAGTATTGGTCTCTAGGTCTCAAATTGACTCCAAATGATTTCAAATATTCAAGGAAGGTGTATGAATGATATTATAACTTGAATATGATGTTTATGGATGACATAAGGCCACCAAAAGACCTCTGAAAACTCTCTTAATATTCTGGACCAATTATGCAATTTTACTAGTAATTTGGGGTTCAAATCCCCATGGGGTAAGTACTGAAAATGGCTTCCCAAATGCCTCCAAACCCACTCAAATTTATGAACAGAGGTATGTAAGGTGTTAAGTATGTTACTAAAGTCTCATATGCACCATTAATGGATTATTACAACTGTTATCACCCTCTTCCATTCAAATACAAAAATCCCCAATTCGACCCTTGGGGAAATGGCACTATTTCACCTCCCAATACAACTAAACTGAGTAAAAATGATTCAAATGCTCAAGTACAGTACATGAAACTTGTAGAAGACATCCATGGCAGTATATTTATCACAAATATATCAGATAATAATACATTCATTTGAAATCATCAGCATTACATTGATTCACAACAAGGTAGTGGGGAAATGGCACTGTTCTTTCATTAAAATTGAGATTTATACATTTCTACTTGGAATTTCGACTTGAAACTTTCTGGAGATGAAGAACAGAGTATTTACTTAATATTACAAAATAAATGGGGCATTAAAATCTCCCCCAAAGAGTACAATAGCTCACCAAAAACGCCCTCCCTCAAGGATCAAGAATATGCCATCAAAACTGGAAATGGTTGAAGGAGTGAGCTGCAATAGAAGAAACCATGATCTTCCCTGTAGCTTAAACCTGCAAATAAACAATACATTAAATCTCCAAATGAAAGTTCTGAATGGCCTTTCCAATTACCAACTTGGATGGGAATCTTTCACCCTCGAAATTGGCCAAGGCAAGAAACTAGTCATCCACTAGCTCTCCCTCTTCACAAATGCAATTGCAAATTCTACAAATGATCAAAAGATGGTTTCATTCTTTGTTATTGACATTTATAAACTTCTAATGTCCTCCATGGGTCGAATTCCTTCCAAGAGACTCATGCCAACTCATGTTGGGAAGAGATTCCAAAGAACGCCACTTGTACAACAATTCCTAGTCTCCCACTTCCACCAAATCACATGTGGAAGAATATTAGCTACCCTAACACCCTTGAGTGCCCTCTTGAAGTCTATTTTTAGCCCTGACATGTCATATATGTCATATGTCAGCCTTCAGGTCTGATTTGTGTCATAGGTGTCATAGCATCTTCATCATTGTTGTCATAGAGCTAGGGAATCTAGCCCAAGTGTCTCACTAGCTCCAAATTGCCTCTTCCTCTTCCATGGGAGTTACTCTTCCTCTATATTTCGACATTGGATGATTCATGCAATGAATAATACCTTTTGGACTCCCCCTAAGTATGTTACCATTCACCTTGAATTCGAATTGGTGAGAGAATGATGCCAAATGTAGTGGGGAAATCTAGCCATATGTGGGTCCCACTTCCTCCATGTGTCTTCATGATGAAATGCCGCTTTGATTTTCACTTGTATATATTTATTTAGCTCCTTTATTAAATATTTATGCCATTCTAATGTTCAAACATCATTTATTATCCCCATTATTCCAAATCCCAAAGCTTCCACCCCAAACCTAGGAAACTAGTAATTTTCCTCCTTGGCAATTATTTGACCTTTAGCATCAATTTGACAAACTCTAATGAATAGGGCCAATGTGATTAGGCCATTGTGACCCAATACCAAATTTGGGACATGACATGCTGAAATACTGAGCACTAGGTGCTAGGAGACTACCATACTGATGAATGGATGCATGCAATTGCATGCAGATTACTAGATGCATGAAAAATTAAAAAATGATGGTGAGAATATTCCAACACCCCCCGCAAGCTATACTATGAGAAAAAACTGAAATGGTAGGGCCCTGGTAACTAAGACCAAAGGTCACCCCGTACAACAATCTAAATAAAAAAAGTGAGGAAAGAGGGAAAACCCAGTGGGAAGAAATCCCCCCCTCAAGATAGACTGTGGTAGGATGATCATTCATGTACATCAGTCACCCCAAATGGTAAATGGACTTCTCCACCGAAGAATTATCTATCATCAAGAAATGGATCAGTAATGTGAGAAGGATGAAACCTTCCATTCTGGAAATCAGATCTGGTCCTCCTCGGATCAAGTGGATCTCCAACAAGATCTCTGGAAGATCTAAGTGTAGTGGCTTCCCATATAGGAAGAGGAGGATCATCAAGTGTAAGATCATTAGGTTCTTGTGGATCTGGATCTTCCATTCGCTCATATTCACTGATAGGTGCTATATCTTCAGGTTCTTGTGGATCTAGATCTAGCATCCACTCTTCATCATCTTCACTGTCATACTCTGAATCCAAACTATCATGTGATGAAGATTCTCTCTCTTGGAGCTCATCAAGTAGTGGAGGTGTGGTAGGAAAGCTCTCTTTCTCAACAGGATGAGCATCATGAAGAGGCCATTCTTCAAACTATACACTCCTATCAAGGAATGCAGTCATAGTAGAAGGATCAAGAATCTTGTAGGCATTTGCATTCAATGCATAACCCACCATGATACACTCTCTGCTTTGTGGATCCAGGGCTCTCCTTTTCTCATTTGGAATCCTTTCCCATGCTCTCGGTCCAAACACTCTAATATGAGACACATTAGGTTTGTATCCCATCCATGATTCAAAACGAGTCATATCTTTGATTCCTTTGTGAGGAACTCTGTTATGAATATAGGTGGCATAATTAATGGATTCTTCCCAAAGACTAGGGTGAAACCCTTTCGAATTTAGCATGCAGGTGGCCATCTCTTTCAATGTTCTGTTCTTTCTTTCAACAACACAATTTTGTTGTGGTGTATTTTGCATATAAATGCCCTCTTCAGCAAAAAAGGTTTGAAAGTCACCCTTGATGTACTCACCTCCATTATTAGTGCGAATGGCCTTGATCTTTCTATCTGAAAACATTTCTGCAGAAGACTTGAAAAACTTAAAGAATCCAAATACTTCTGACTTTAATCTGAGAAAGTATACCCATGTAAATATTGAATAATCATCAATAAAAGTAAGAATATACCTTGCCTTGTTCAAAGATAGATCTGGAAATGGCCCTGCAACATCACTATGAATCAAATCTAGAGGATGAGAGGCTCTCCTTGCCTTCCCCTTCTTAAATTTATTTTCAGGATGCTTTCCAATCAAACAACCTTGACAGTTTCCCTTGGCAAACTTGATCTTGGGCAGCCCTTCAACCATCTCTTTAGTATGCATGTATTGCAAGTATTGATAGTTAAGATTCCCAAATCTTTCATGCCACAATCTACTCTCTTCATTGGCATGAGTGTGAAGAGCAGATTTCTTTGAGAGAGGTAAGAAGTGGGAGAACTCATACAGTTTTGACTTATAATTTGCAACACCTTTTGCTATGGTAGAACCTGATACCATGTCCTGAATTTTGACCTCATTTAGAGAGAAGATCACCCTCTTGGGCTCTCCAGTATGGTTCATATGATATAATGAAAGTAGATTAGCAGTGAGAGTGGGGATATAGATTACATCCGAGAAGTATCCATGATATAGTTTGATTCTTCCAATCCCCTCAGAGGAGACTTCAGAATAATTCCCCAACATAATGGATGGTCCAACAGTAGCTTCGAATCCAGTGAAGAGATTATTGGAGGAAGACATGTGTCTTGATGCTCCATAATCTATGATGAAGGAGGATTGAGTTGATGCACCTGCCATGAGGGCATGTCATCTCTCTTTGTTCTCAAATCCAGGTGGTTCACTCTCTTTATTTCTACCACATGCTGGTACTAGAAGATTATTTTTTCAAGAAGTGAAGCCATGAGATCTATGGTCTTCTTCATACACAAGCTCTCAGGGTGATATCCTCGATTACAGTATGTGCACTTGGATTTTCCCTTCTGAGCTTGCTTGTCCTTCTTAGGATTCAAGGCTCCATCTGACTATATGGGAGCCTCCTTCTGCTTTGGGTCATTCGACTTTCTATCAGAATTTTTTTGTTTTCCTTTTCCATTCGCTCTTCTTGAATCAGTAGCTGCAAGAGCTAAATCCAATTTGGATTTCATCACTCCCATGTGCACTAGATTCTCCTCCTCAAGAGTTAGATATCGGATGAAGTCTTCAAGCGAAGGGAATTTCCATTTTGGAATGGAAAAATTTGTTGACTGGTGTTGAATTTTGAGCATTAATTCACAATACTCTAGGATCTTTATTGAGAGAATAACATGTAAAGTATATCAATTCATAACAATCATAATAAGCATCACAAGCATCACAAGAATCAAAAGCATGAGAGACAAGAGACACAGAGTTTCCGTGGGTAAAACCCTAAGGTGAAAAACCCCACAACTTCCTCAGAAATAGAGAGAGCAATGTCTCAACCAAAGTACAACCAAAATACACTGAGATAGTATCCTAGTAGCAGATGATCCTCCTCCTCACTAGTGCACCACTTTTTGAATGAGAGAAGTGTGAGTTTCCAAGTGATCAAAATAGAGATCTCCCGATCTCTATTTATACAAGTCTGTTTGCCCAGTGACCTTATGGGGCCGACTTGTCTAGCTAGGTACATCAACCATATAATATATATATCAGGGCCGACCCCACACATGGTGGTCTAATAACCCATCGGCAAGTTCACACACTTGCGACACTTGTCAATACACATGGCGACACTTCCTTATAGAGGAATAACACATCTCTTATAAGGGTACAATAAATATATATAAAATACATAGATGAAATACATTCCAAAGTTACATATACATCAGCACTCCCTCTTAACTAGGAAGGTATTTCTCGACACAGATATGCTAGCACAAGTCTTCTTCTCGGAATCATCGTCATCGATGCACCGTCATCATCACTGTCACTGCTACTGCTATCTCAACCAATCTATGAATCTACTCGTCATAGGAAGTTATACAAAGACAGTCCTTTTTCATACTAGATGTAGGCCCACCACCTGCAGGTCTTCGTCATCACTGGCCATACTGTGGAATCCTCAAGACTTATTACGTGCGTCAGAAACCCTTTAAAGAGTCTCTTGCCTAGCAAGAACCCTAAAGAGCATCTGAGGCCTTTTTCATCCGGTCCAGATCTCCAGGATTTATTACATGTGACTGTCACAAAACCTTAAAAGAGTGTCCTAGGAACGTTTATGTGCATAGAATGACCGGAAAGAACTCTAAAGAGCATCCCAGGAACATTTATGTACCTAAGCACAACCGGCAAGATCTCCAGGACTGATTACATGTGACCTCTGCTACAAACCCTCGAAAGAGCATCCTAAGACTCATTACGAGCACACATCCCAACCTATCGGATCTCCCAAGTCTTACATATAGCAGCCCACCACAAACCCTCGAAAGAGCATCTCAGGACTTATTACAGGCACACAACCCAACCTATCGGATCTCCCAGGTATTACATGTGGTCCAATATCACAAACCCTCGAAAGAGCATCCCAGGATGTTACGGGTACACAACTCTGACCTATAGGATCTCCCAGATCTTACATGTGATACACAGTGCCAGTCCTTTTTCATATTGGATGTGACCTAGAACAAATCTAGGATTTCCTTTGCATAACCTATCCATGGCCACAGAGTATCAACCTGATACTCAACATACATCATCCTGATGTACACATGATCATACTGATCATCATCACTGTACCATCCTGGTACATATCATCTGGAGCAACATCCTGAAGCTCGTCATCATGATCATCCTGATCATACAATGCATCCACCTGATGCATACCAAGTATCTACCTGATACATATCATCATACATGATCCACCTGATCATACAATGTATCCACCTGATACGTACATAGATACATGATGCACACAATGCATCTAACTCATATGTATCAACATACATGATCTACCTAATCATACACAGTATCCACCTGATACATATACAGATACATGGTCCAAGCATCCAACATGATGCATATACAAAATATATACAAATGATCCAACCGATCATATCTAGCATCCAACATGATGCGTACATACATAGATGATCCAACTGATCATATCCAACATCCAACATGATGCGTACATACATATACATATAAATGATCCAACTGATCATATCCATCATCATCTTGATGCATATACTGAGTAGTAAGTGAAACATTGTCCTGATGTTCATCATCTAGTGCTTACATCCACAGCCATGTGAAGGATCCTCCTTCCAACATGCTTGGAATGGCTTTAGCAAATGTGTCCATCACTTCTTCCTCAAAGTGTCATCGATCTGAAGAACGCCAAGCCTCTCTCTGAAGTACTCGAACTTCACCCTGGCTAGTGGCTTCGTCAGTACATCTGCAATCTGCTCATCCGTCGCAACATACAGGAGCTTCACTGCTCCTCTCTACACCATATCCCTGATATAGTGATATTTGATCTCTATGTGTTTCGACCTGTCATGAAACACTGGGTTCTCAGACAGCTTCACACAACTCTGGTTATCACAAAAGATACCAGTAGCATCCAATGGGAGATCAACTAACTCAGACAGTAGCTTCTAGAGCCATACTGCCTCACAACTAGCTGAACAGGCTGCAACATACTCTGCCTCAGCTGTACTCAGTGCTACGTAGAACTGCTTCCTGCTAAACCAAGAGATCACACCTGATCCCATACTGAAGCAGCACCCAGATTTGCTCTTCCTATCTACAACACTGCTTGCCCAATCTGAATCAACATAACCTTGTAGGTTAAACTTTTGATTCGCTTCATACTTGAGCCCATAATCAACTGTACCCTTTAGGTACCTCAGAATATGCTTTACAGCAACCAGGTGAACACTCCTCAGATCCGTTAGGAACTGGCTCAATGTGTTCACTGCAAAGCAAATATCTGGTCTCATGTTCGTCAGGTACATCAAGGACCCAATCATCTGATGATACATAGAGACATCAACCGACTCAGATGAAGCATCACAAAGAAGCTTCAAGTTCGATGCCATAGGTGTGGCCATGGCCTTGCAATCCATCATCCTGAACCTCTTCAGGATATCTACTGCATACTTCCCTTTTCCAAGGAAGATCCCATCTGCACTCTGCCACACCTCCCATTAGAGAAATTTTGAGGTCAAAAAATGGCCTTAAAACAAAGAAAATGTACTATAAAAAATAACCAATCACATTCTAGTAGATGATATCATCCCCCTTGGTGAGGTTGCATTGCATGCGTTAAGAATGTTTATTTGTCAAATTTTCTATGGTGGATGAAAACACATAGTTAACCAAGGTAGTGGTGTAAGTACTTTTAAGTCATAAAGTAAAGTAATTATAATGATAGCTTTTCATAAAATAATATTATTGTCATTTTCAAGTAAAGTACTCATAATGAATGTCTTTTCACACTTTCTCATAAAATAATATTATTGTCATTTTCAAGTGAAGTACTCTTAATTCATAAAGAAAGTCCTTTCACATTTTTTTATAAAATAATATATTATCATTTTTATGTTTTTAATTTTAAATTATATATTCACTCCATTCTATTTAATAACATAATGTCAAACTAATAAAGAGTAATAATAGATTTAATAAATAATAATAATAATAATGCAATGTGGATTATAATAATATTATTAATATTTTACATGTAAATAAATTTTCAATTAAATAACATTATATTAAATTCATGAGAAAAGTACTAAATATAAAAAGTCAACATAAAATTAAAAAAATAGCTCTTAAAAATATTTTTTATTATTTAATGTCATTTGCAAGTTCAAGACAAATAAATGCTAAAGGACAATAAATTTTTGGGAATTTACAATGAATCTTAGTCACATCAATGTAGACTTATTTTATTAATTTTATTTCTAGTGAATTTTGAAAAGCAACTCAACCATGGTTATTTATATTGTGCATAGAAAATAGTGTGGGAGGTGACTTGTCATATATACCTACCCCATAAAACCCCCAATTCATAATATTTTAATATATCTCATATTTTTGTAGTACATCTCTTAGGAGGCCCTTTTTTTACCTCAAAATCTCTCTAATGATACCTAGGAAATAATGCATCATCCCTAATTCCTTCATATCAAACACAACAACAAGCTTCCTCTTTGTATCTGCAATCAATCTGTCATCTCCTGTTACAAATAAGTCATCCACATACAGGAGTAGAATCACAGGATTCCCTTCCTCAACCTTGTAGTAAAGGTTGGAATCTGCTTTACTCTTGGTAAAGCCCAAACTAGATAGGAAACGGTCCATCCTAGCATACCAAGTTCTGGGAGCTTGCTTCAAGCCATACAAGGCTTTCTTCAATCTGCACATATATGACTCCCTATCATTTGTTTCGAAACCAAGTGGCTGCTCCACATATACTTCCTCTTCAACTACAGCATTCAAGAAAGCAGTCTTGATATCCATCTGGTGTATTTTCCATTTCATTGCTGCAGCCAAGGCAAGTACTGTTCTAATGGAAGTATACCTGGCTATAGGTGCAAAATTTTCTTTATAATCTATTCCCTCTTTCTGAGAGAAGCCACGAGCTACGAATCTTGCCTTGTATTTCTCTACGCTACCATCTGCAGCATGCTTGATTTTGATAGATCCATATGGAAGTCATAACAAACTTCCCTTCAGGTCTTGGGACTACATCCCAAACATCATTCTTCATGATCGACGGATCATGGCATTCTTACCATATACTGGGAACTTCAATATCTTCAATGGATATCTTTGTTGCTGGAACAAATGTTGTAGTCATTCTTTCGTAGGTGAAGGTATGCGGTCTTTCCTACAAAACAAGTTAAATTGCATGATTAGAAACATCTCATAATTTTCAGAACAAATTCTTACACATAAAGAAATATGTCACACAGTCATGCAATTATTTTAGCCAATGCTTCAATACAACATTTATACATATCCCGTAACTTTTATAGATGCTTGCCAATCTCTACTAGAACATTGTTAAGAGTGTGCAAAACTCTCAACATGTCAGCAAAGAGGTTTCATTCTAGATAAGTAGCAATGGAATGTTGTACAGTGCCATAGTCCACTTACCCATCACATGCATATCAGTAGTGTATTGTTCATTAATGCAATCATTCTAATATGCACAATTACTTAAACAAACAAATATGCAAGAAATGATAATTGAAATACTTATCTCTGTTTGTTTGTTGGGTGGACTCCCTCTAAGTGTTTGCTTCCTTGCAGGAGCTGCTGAAGTAGCTTCTTCTACACCTTTCTATTGTGAAATGTAGAGGGATGGTCAACTCCCTCTGGATATCTGCATCCTTGCAGAAACTACTGGAGTGTGCTCCCTCTTGATCTTTGCTTCCTGGATTACCTGTCCTTGAACTTATATACATCCTTGGTCCCTATGCATGCTTATTAGTATCATCATTGTGTTAACCTCGAGGTCTCATACATAATCATTAGTATAATCTTAATATTATCAAAACACAATAATCTCAAGCATGTATAGTCAGGATCATTTCAAACAGAAATAATAAGCATTCTTATGGTTAGTCATAAACATAATATACCTAAACCCTTGATTACTCAAACCTATGACTCTTCTGGTTAGTCATATCATTAATTAAGGTAAGAAACATAATATGCATAAGTCCTAGATTACTCAAACTTGTAACTTCAAGAGTAATCATTATCAATCATACAAAAGTATACGATATATATAACAAAACATACCTGGTCATCATATTTGCTAGTTATGTCTAGCAATGTGTTCTTGTTCTCTTCAATGACCTGCATGACTCATTAGTTAACTTTTGCAAAAACAAATTATACATACCTCTATGTGATCCATGACTATGGATGAATCTTTGTCTTCATAGCATGTTCAGGTTGTCCCTTTAATTTGTACAATCCTCCCTCTTTCTCTCCAATCACTATTGCATCATCTATGGTCTTTCCCTTTGGCCACATTAGAACTTGGCCATCCACAAATGAAACCCTCATACCTTTTGCATCCAATGCAGAGATGGAGAGTAGGTTCTTCTTGATCCCAAGTACATAAAGGACTTCTTTCATCTTCAATGATTTTCCAGAATCTACGTTGAAGGAGGCTTCACCACTTCCTTTGATGGGGTATTGATAATCATCCCCAAGTTTCACTTTATGGGGTGATTCATGTTCAGATAGATTTACAAAAGATTCTTTAAACCCAGTCATGTGTTTAGAAGCCCCACTGTCAATTAACCAATCATTACAACCATGGGAAATTGTACCTGTGAGAGCATAGATTAGGACATACTCTTCTTCACTTGATGAGTCATCATCACTTTCTTCCCTAGATTTCTTCTTTGGAGGTTCATCATCTTCAGCAGCATGAGCATGGTACCTTCTTTTGATACCCTTCTTCTTCTTGTTGGAGTTGTTGTTGTTGTGGTTGTCCCTTTTGTTCTTCGGACATTCTGAAGCAAAGTGACCCTTCTCATTACAAGTGAAACACCTTAGATCTTTCTTGTCTTTGTGATAATGATGAGAATATTTCTTCTTGTGATGGGTTGGCTCCCTCTTGAACTTGCCCTTCTTAGTGTGAGCTGTGAGAGCTTGATCTTCATTCCCCATATTTTCTTATCTTTCCACAAGCCTTGCTTCTTCTTGAGAACATTCCTCCCATAATCTACTGAAGGAGATTAATTTCTTTCTGGCACAGATCCCTTGGATAAAAGAGTCCCATGACCTAGGTAGGCCATTCAAAGTGGTCATAACAATTTCACCATTCTCCACCATTTCATCTACAGCTTCAAGTTGTTCCTTGATCTGAGAGACCTTGGAGAAATAGGATTGAATGGTTTCTCCATTCAATATCTTGACCCCTTTCAATTGATTCCGCAGGGTCATCTTCCGATTTATGTTCTTCCCTTCAAATAGCTTGGTCAGAGAGTCAAACATCTCCTTGGGTGTCTTCAGAGATGACACATGAGGTATGAGATGGTCTTTGATAGAATCAACAATGATTCTCTTTGCCTTGACCAAGTTCTTATTATGCAATATTTTAGCCTCTTCATCCTCTGGGATAGGGATGTCTTCTTTTATATATGAGTCCAACTCATTCTCTTCCAGGATTAACCCAATCCTATACTTCCAGGCTCGGAAGTTATCATCCCCTTCAAGCTTATCCTCAAGCTTGGTGTGGTGAGACATCTTAAAGAGTACTTCAAATGGAAATAGAAAATATTTAGGTCTTACCACTTGAATTACTGAAAACTGGATCTGGTCCCAGATTAGGGTTTGTCAGAAAAACCCTAAAAATTCAAAATTTGAATTTCAACTTTCTGAAAGGATAGAAAGATGCCCCTTGATGAGCTGATCAGCCTGGTGTATTCAGAATTTGAGATCTGCAAAGCTACACCCTTCAAAAATGCCTTTCTGTCTTCTCGGATTCACTTAGGAGAGCCCTGAATTAGGGTTTGAGTTTCCCGGAGATCTACACAGCCAAAAATATCGATCCAAAGCTCTACAATTTGATTTTTGCAAGGAGCTTCCAGCTATGTCTTCAGATTCCATAAATTCCTATTTTTGTGGAAACCCTAATTTTTAGGGCCAAATATGAAAATGCACAGAATTGAATTCTTATTGGACAAAGAGGATTCTCCTTGATTAGTAGAGTCAATCTACTATACATCTTTTCCAAAATATGTGGAGAGAAACCCAATAAACAAGAAACCCTAGTTTCTGTCACTGCACAATGTCTTCTTCTCAGGTTAGCTCTCATACCATGTTAAATTTTGAGCATTAATTCACAATACTCTAGGATCTTTATTGAGAGAATAACATGTAAAATATATCAATGCATAACAATCATAATAAGCATCACAAGCATCACAAGAATCAAAAGCATGAGAGACAAGAGACACAGAGTTTCCATGGGGAAAACCCTAAGGTGAAAAACCCCACAACTTCCTTAGAGATAGAGAGAGCAATGGATCAACCAAAATACAACCAAAATACACTGAGATAGTCTCCTAGTAGTAGATGATCCTCCTCCTCACTAGTGCGCCACTTTTTGAGTGAGAGAAGTGTGAGTTTCCGAGTGATCAAAATAGAGATCTCCCGATCTCTATTTATACCAATCTGTTTGTCCAGTGACCTTATGGGGCCGACTTGTCTAGCTAGGCACATCAACCATATAATATATATATTAGGGCCGACCCCACACATGGTGTTCTAATAACCGATCGGCAAGTTCACACACTTACGACACTTGTCAATACACATGATGACACTTCCCTATAGAGGAATAACACATCTCTTATAAGGGTACAATAAATATATATAAAATACATAGATGAAATACATTCTCAAGTTACATATACATCAACAACTGGAAGGTCAAAACAAACATTGAATAATCAGGGCCTAGCTTCGATAGGATGGAAAGAATCAATTGTTTTTCTTCCTTCTCTATCCCATACCTCTTCAACTATGAAATCAAGTTCTTGAATTTGTTGAGAAAATCAGTGATAGTTTCGAAACTGCTTGGGCTCAAGCAGATGAGCTCATTTTCTAGTTTATGCCCCTTCAAATCATCTTTCTAGCCAAGGAGGGATTTGATTTTACCCCAAACCTCCTTTGGAGTCTTCAAATCGATAGCATGAAAGTGAAAATCTTCAAAAATGCTAAGTAGCAGCAGTCCTACTGCTTCATCAAGCTTGTCTAAGTACTTGGATTTCTCTACTACACCAATGGGATCAACTGCAGAGCCATTCACCACTCTGGAAAGACTCTTCAACTTCAATATGTCCATTTTTTCCTTCCATTCGAAGTAGTTGAATGAGTTCAACTTGAGATCCATGATACTCAAGAATTCAAAGTTGAGGAGGGATATTCCTGCAAAAAAAATGAGAATTATGAAAAGAATATTTGCTGCAATTCGAATTGAACACTTCCTTAGGACACTGAGTACATGTGACTGGGTTACACCTAGCTAGAGCTCACTGGATTGCTCCAGTGAATTCAAGGAAATAACACCAGGATTTGTTGTGGAAACCCAGAGGCTTCTGGTGCTCAATAAAAGACAGTTGCTCAAGGAATTGTTGCAACTGTTGCTACTGCAATTTGAATAGTTGTTTTCAGCTATGATATCATGTGATATTTTAGGACTAGGATCACTCAGTAGTATCAGATCTCACTATAATTCACTCATGAAGTGCAGAAAGAAGAAGAAGAAATGTTGAATCAATAATCACTTATTACACAGAAAATGGAGAAAAATTGTTGTATCATACATCAGCTGTAAGTTAGCAATCTGAATAGTGAATAATAACTAAATACAATCAAATTAATTTGAATTCCTCTAAGGTCATTTGAATCCTCCTCAAAGTGTGGCTTGGATAGCATTGGAGACATCATCTAAACTAGTGGCAGTAGTCACAAAAGTCAAATAGTCAATCAAATGAGTCTAATTGAGTCTAACTGAGTGCATGGGCACTGATGTAGGGAAGGAGAATCCAATGTGGGCGCATGAGGATCTGTTAGTAGTCAGAATAGTTGATCTAGTCTCTCTGGAGGTCTATCTAAGTGGTTCAGTCAATTAAACTAGCAATCAATCCCCAAAACAAGGAACAGATCCACTAATCATGGAACTAACTAAAGTAACTCCTAAATAGGTGGAAGAGGGCACACTTGTACTCCAGTGATGAAAACAAGGGCGCATCAGTGGCTAGGAGAGCTAAAACTGAGCAGAAACAGGCTCTTGGGGCTGAAATACTGAGGACTAGGTGCTGGGAGACTAGCATACTGATGACTGGATGCATGCAGATGACTGGATACATGAAGAATTGCATGCATAATTGCATGAAACCATGCAAAATACAAAAATGATGGTGAGAATATTCCAACAATGATTAAGTTACTATTACAATACATTGATGTTTTACACTAACCACTCCAATTCGTGTTTCCATCCATTTAGAAAAACTTCACATGCATTTAAACAAGATTGAAAACTCATCTTATATTATAACATTTCATAATATTCAATAGAAATTAGAATCAATACACATCAATGAGTACACATTTGTCATTCACAAATCACAATGAACACATGCAAATATCTATGCACATATGCAAAAATTTACATGTTAGAAAAAACACACATAGGAAAAGATTTACATACACACTTGCACAAAGAAAACCATACAAATATTAGTATAAAATAACACACAACATCATATTTTCAAACACAATTACACACCTAAATATCACTTTCAAATATTTTTAATTTTGAATTATGCATTAGGCTCTAAATGCACCTTCTAGGGACCAAGGTTCATTAATGATGCCCTGAAGCATTACAAATGACCCATCAAATTGATTGTTGGTCCCAAGCCATAAATATATATTTCTAGCCTTGATATTTGGTCTCCCTCTTCAAATCATGTTTATGGATTTGAGGTCCACCCATAAAGCTCAAAACATACTAATGGTATCCATATTGGTATTCAAATATTTAAGTTATACTAGACCAATCTTATGTGGTTGGTTAAGGCTTCATATTTTCCCTATCCTTAGAAACTTCCTTTAGATCATAAGGTCAAGGTTTCATCGTTTGACTATGTGTAGTGCCATAAAACCCATACTGAGTGCTAAATGCATAGAAGCCTTGTTTAGGGAATAAGGCATATCTTTCCTCCATTGAACATGTTCATGGTCCCAAGACCCATACCTAATGTCCACAATCTACTTATTGCATTGAGGTCAACAATCAAAGGCAAATGATACCCTTCAGAGATCAACTATTATTCTTCAAGGCATTATCCATGGCTCGAGACACTTGATAGAGACACTTTCAACTAGCTCAAAGATACCTCTAGTGTACCTTCAATCTACTTAGCCTACCTTTCCATATGCCATATAAAAATGGGGACATCCAGTTGGTACCAGTGTTATGGCATATCCTCTCTAATTGACTTACGGTAAAACACTTTCTTATGTGTTTACATAACATTAGGAGGTCAAAGGTGTTACTATATAATGGCTCACATATTATCAATATTGTCTCAATAGATTAGGGAGCATCACGATGTGGTTATAAGTGTATGACCTCTTGTGTGAGGTGTGCCCTTAGGGATTTAAGCAAGCACAACCCTCATTTCATCTCATTAGCAACATTTACCTAGCCATTTTTCATATGTATCAACACTTGGGATCCAAAAAACCCTAATACATGTCCTATGTGGTAGTTTTAAATCTCCTTTATTGTAATGAACATTTTTTAAAAATTTATTAAAATGCCAAATTTTCCATTTTTTCCCCAATTTCGACCTTTGACTAGTTTTGTTGTTTTGGTCTCCAAATTAACCCAAATGGTACCAAATATTTTGTAAGGGTATATGAATGATATAGATACTTGAATATTAGGTTCATGGATGATTTAGAACCCTCCAAATAGTTCTTCAAACTTTTTTTATATTATTTTCAATGTATGGAAATTAACTAGCAAATTGTGCATCAAATCCCCCCTGGGTAAACACTAAAAATGGCCTTCCAAATTCTTCCAAACTCTCTCAAATTTATGAAAAGAGGTAGGTAATTTATTAAGGATGTTAATATGGTTCCCAATGTACCATTAATTTATTATTATGTCTTTTCCAACCCTCTCCCATTCAGCTGCAAAAATCACCAATTCGACCCTTGGGGAAATGGCCCTATTTCTTCTCAAAATGCAAATAAACTAAGTGGAAAGACTTCAAATGCTCAAGTAATGTACATGAAACTTATAATATAAATCCATTGCAGTCTATTAATCACAATTGTATCAGAGAATCATCCTTTCATTCGAAATCATTAGCATCATAATGGTATACATCAATGTAGTGGGCAAATGGTCATTGTTTGCTCATTAATCAACATTTTTACATACAACCAATGGATATTTCGACCTGAGACTTTATGAATATGAATAATAGAGGATATAAAGATATTACAATCAGAAATAAATCATATGAATCTCTCCCAATGAGTACAAGAGATCACCCAAAGCACAATCCCTCAAGGAGTGTGAATATGCCATCAAAACTGAAAACGGTTGAGAGAAAGTGCTGCACTAAACCAAACAAAAAGATCCCATATAGATTATACCTGCAAATAAAAACTCCATTAAAGCACCATGAAAGACCTGAGTGGCCTCTCCAAACACCAACTTGGATGGGAATTTCTCACCCTCGAAATTGGCTAAGGCAAGAAACTAGTCATCCACTAGCTCTCTCTTCACAAATGCAATTTTTCTGAAATCATCAAAATCCATTCTCATACTTGATTTCTACATTTTATAACCAAAATTAGCCTTCTAAGGGTCGAATTCCTCCCATTAGATTCTAGATATTTCCACTTAGGAAATATTCCACATTTGCCACTTGTCTCCTAGTTTCCAACCTTCCATCTTCTCCCAATTCGAGTAGGAGTCTGTTTGGATTCTGCAAATCCCATGAGCACCTTCCTTGAGCCTATTTTTGGGGATGACATGTAGTAATGGTCAGATGTCAGAAGTCAGATCTGAAGTTTGTCATAGATGTCATAGATGCTTCATCATTGTTGTCATAAGGCTAGGGAATCTAGCCCAAGTGTCCACTAGCTTCCAATTTGACTCTTCCTCTTCCATGGAGGTTACCATTCCATCCCATTTCAACCTAAGATACTCCATGCCATGTGTATGCTTTACCAACTCACCCAATAATGTTTTCCTTCCCATGGATTCGAAATGGAAAGGGAGATTTTCCATGTGGCAGTGAGAAACTAGGCTAGTGTGGGTCCCACATCCTCCAAATGTATTCAAAACCATTTGCCACCTAGAATTTCTCTTGAATTTCTTTATTCAACCTATTTATTAAATACTTGAACCCTTCTAATGTCTAAACATCATTTATTAGCTTCCTTATTGCAATTCCACATTTGCCCAGCCAACCTAGGAAACTAGTAGGATTGATGGGATTGCCTTACTATGCAATTATTTGAATGGGGGCATTACATTTATGCACGTGCGGGAGCTGATAGAACCAAAGTCCGCTCATTGGTTTGGGTTCCGTGCCCCCGGAGCAATTCCTCAAAGTGTCCCTGAATGGCCCTGGGGTGACTGACCAAAATTCCCACAGTAACAAAACTGTGACTCCTATCGCGAACCCGTTTATTTCGATGGATCTGGGACGTCAAGTTTCAGCTAGGGTACCCCCCACACCGTGCCTCGAAGTCTCATAAATGGTGCTATTGTGCCACCTCCGTAGCTAGGGTTTTTCTCAGTGAAGGCCATTCCAATCTTGCTCAAGGGGTTCATTTCTCATCAGAAGGCTCCCAGGCATGCATGGACATCGTGAACATGTCCAAAATGGCCACATGTACATGTGAGAGCTGACAAAACCCAAGTCTGATCTCCGGTTTGGGTTTCGTGCCCCCGGAGCAATTCCTCAAAGTGTCCCTAAATGGCCCCAGGGTGTCCGACCAAAATTCCTGAAGCAGCAAAACCGCGACTCTGATCACGAATCCGTCGATTCCAATGGATCCGTGATGCTTGGTCTCAGCTAGGGATCCCCACACACCATGCCTCGAAGTCTCAAAAATGGTGCTATTGTTCCATATCAAGAGCTAGGGTTTTGCTCAGTGAAGGCCATGCCAATCTTGCTGAAGGGGGTCATTTCTCATCCAAAGGCTCTTGGGCATATCTGGACATTGTGAACACGTCCACAATGGCCATGTGCACGTGCGGGAGCAGACAAAACCCGAGTCCACTCACTGGTTTGGGTTCCGTGCCCCCGGAGCATTTCCTTAAAGTGTCCCTGAATGGCCCCGGGGTACCCGACGAAAATGCCCGCAGCAGCAAAACCGTGACTCCGATCGCGAATCCATTGATTCCGATAGATCCAAGATGCTAGTTTCCATCTAGGCCCCCCCCCCACACCGTACCTTGAAGTCTCGAAAATGGTGTCATTGTGCCATCTATGTAGCTAGGGTTTTTCTCAGTGAAGGCCATTCCAATCTTGCTCAAGGGGGTCATTTACGATCTGAAGGCTCTCGGGCGTGCATGGCCATCGTGAACACGTTCATAATGTCCATTTTCATGTGCAGGAGCTGATGGAACCCTGTTCCACTCGCTAGTTTGGGTTTCAATCCCTCGGAGCAATTCCTCAAAGTGTCGCTGAATGGCCTTGGGGTGCTCGACCAAAATTCCCACAGCAGCAAAACTGTTACTCCAATCATGAATCCATCAATTCTGATGGATCCGATACACCAATTTTCATCTAGCCCCCCCCCCACACCGTGCCTCGAAGTCTCAAAAACAGTTCTATTGTGCCATCTCCTGAGCTAGGGTTTTGCTCAGTGAAGGCCATGCCAATCTTTCTCAAGGGGGTCATTTCTCAGTCGAAGGCTCCCGGGCGTGAATTACCATTGTGAACACGTCCACAATTTCCATGTGCATGTGTGGGAGAGGATGGAACCCGAGTTCATTCTCCGGTTTGGGTTATGTGCCCCCAGAGCAATTCCTCAAAGTGTCCCTGAATAGCCCCAGGGTTCCCGACGAAAATGCCCGTAACAGCAAAACCATGACTCCAATTGTAAATTTGTCGATTCCGATGGATTCGAGACATCGGGTTCCAGCTAGGGGCCCCCCATACCATGCCTCAAAGTATTGGAAATGGTTCTATTGTGCCATCTCCGGAGCTAGGGTTTTGCTCAGTGAAGGCCATTCCAATCTTGCTGAAGCGGGTCATTTCTCATCCGAAGGATCGCAGGCATGCATGGCCATCGTGAACACATCCATAATGGCCACATGCACATGCGAGAGCTAACGGAACCCATGTCCGCTCACCGGTTTGGGTTCTGTGCCCCCGATCAATTCCTCAAAGTGTCCATGAATGGCCCCGAGGTGCCCGACCAAAATGCCCGCAACAACAAAACCGTGACTCTGATCTTGAATCCGTCGATTCCGATGGATCTGGGATGTCAGGTTTTAGTTAGGGGACCCCCCACACCATGATTCAAGGTATCAGAAATGGTGTTATTGTGCCATCTCCGGAGCTAGGGTTTTTCTCAGTGAAGGCCATGCCAATCTTGCTCAAGGGGGTCATTTCTCATCCGAAGGCTCCTTGGCATTCGTGGCCATTGTGAACACATACAACTTGATAAATTGCACAAGTTTTGTCATGGATTTTTTTTCTTTGTTTTTTTCTCCCATCTAAGTAAACCATAATATTTGCATCCTCATACCCATTTTTATGCTCACAATCACCATCACCATCTCCATGCTCATTATCACTATCCCCATGGTCGTTGTCATGATCACCATGAACATCACCACCATTCTCTTCCTACCCATGTCGTCACCATCACCATCTAAACTATTGTAAATAGCTCAAGACCCATCCATGCTATTAAAGACCCAATACCCATTAAGGAATCCCCAAGAATGAGAATTCTTTGTGAATTCTAGATATTTTTCATGGCGATTGAGCCTAAGAAGTGTCACTTAGGGAATGTTCCCCTTGTTTTCCTTACTTACACTTGGTACAGCTCGAGACCCATTCTTGGTTCACAAATAACCTTGTCATGGTATCAATAACATCATTCTATGGCTCGTTCCATCTCGCATCCAAAAGGCCTTCAGGAACACTTGTTGGATACCTACCGGGGCCATATAATTCCAACCGTGCAACAAAACTGGGTTTTGAGGATTCCTGCAAGTGTGTCTAGGAAGGTTCCAGCTAGGAACGCTATCCATAAGTCCTCGGTCGATGATTTTGCAAAGTTGACCCCCATGTGCAAAAATTGCACACTCCCTTACTGAGAAAAACCCTAGTTTCCAAAATGGACCTACAAGTGATGATGTGGCATGTATGATGATGTGGCATGTGTGATGAAGCTAGAAAGACACATGATGGTGTTCTGGTGCAATCATTAAGTCAATGTTGCAATCTGACATCATTCTTGAAAAGTTTGGCAAGTTTGCGAAACTTTGGAAATTGACTATGGAAAAAGTAGTCAAAACTACTCTAAGAGAATGCCCGCCATAATTCATGGTTTGAGAAAAATGCAGGCACCATCATATCAGGATATAGCTTGTTGAAGTGGCTATCTATTCATGGTCTCATTTCTACATAAGCATGTATGAGGAGAAAGTTATAAGTCTACCAAAATAGGGTTTCAGGATAAACTTTGGAGAAGTTCTTGAAAATGGCTAAGTGTTGGAAAACTAGTCCAGGTGGCCTTGGGAAAATGCCCTCCATAATTCATGGTTTGAGAAAAATGCACGCACCATCATATGAGGCTATATCTTGTTGAAGTGGCTATCTAGTCATGGTCTCAGTTCTCGACCATAAGCATGTCTGAGGAGAAAGTTATAAGTATGCCAAAATAGGGTTTCAGGATAAACTTTGGATAAGTTTTTGAAAATGGCAAATTGTTGGAAAAATAGTCCAGGTGGCCTTGGGAAAATTCCTGCCATAATTCATGGTTTGAGAAAAATGCACACACCATCATATCAGGCTATAGCTTGTTGAAGTGGCTATCTAGTCATGGTATCAGTTCTCCATAAGCATGTATAAGGAGAAAGTTATAAGTATGCCAAAATAGGGTTTTAGGATAAACTTTGGAGAAGTTCTTGAAAATGGCTAAGTGTTGGAAAACAAGTCCAGGTGGCCTTGGGAAAATGTCCGCCATAATTCATGGTTTGAGAAAAATGCACACACCATCATATAAGGATATATCTTGTTGAAGTGGCTATCTAACCATGGTCTCATTTTCCCATAATCATGTCTGAGGAGAAAGTTATAAGTCTTCCAAAACAGGGTTTCAGGATAAACCTTGGAGAAATTCTTGGAAATGGATAAGTGTTGGAAAACTGGTCCAGGTGGCCTTGGGAAAATGCCCTCTGTACCTCATGGGAGAATGATAAAAATTATCTAGAACTATCATGCTCTATCCTATCAAATAGGCTATCTTTCCATGGTCTTAGTTTTCACAAAATGTGTTTGATGACAAAGTTAATAGCCTGTCAAAAAAGTGTTTCGGGTTGCTTTTACACCAAAGTAGCAAAATTGCCTAAGTGGCCTCAGGGAAATGTATGCCATCGTTTGTGGGTTGAAGAAAATTCCCACACCATATGGTCATCCTATAGTTTTTTTATTGGTTTATATAACCATGTCCTCATATTTTCTTTATAGTGTCGAAGGAAGAAGTTATGGATCTACCAAAACAATGTTTCAGGCAGATTGGACCAAGTCTAGGAAAGTGCAAAAATTGTCCAAGTGTAAAATCACGGGTAATGCCCATCGAGGAGAGAGAAAGAGGCTTCAAGGGGTGAAATTTATTTATATGGAGTCACCTTGTTGGCCTCCATCCATTGAGTGTCTCACACTTCAAAATTGATGTAAAGAAAAATCTCATCATACTAAGCTATGGTTTGATAATTTTTCCTAAGTGTCAAATCAACAGTTTGGAATACCACTTCCAAATGCCCACTAGATGTTGTCTGTCTGTCAATAAGTTCATCAATTAACATGGTCTTGTTCATTGTTGATGTGGCTATCCAACCATGCTTGTAGTTTTCCTTATGGTGATCACATGAGCAAGAAATCAATCTACCAAAAGTGAAGGAAAAAGTGTTTTGCATATTAAAGACAAATTTTTGTGTAAGCGTCAAACTCACATGGCTAAGAGGCCATTTGGAAATGCCCACAAGGAGGTGTCCTTGTGCTGATAAAATGAATCAGATGGCATAGGATTGTTCCTTGATGAACTGGATATCTATCCATAGGCTCATATTTTATTCTAGAGTTGACACATGTGAAAGACAAGCCTGCCAAAATGAGAAAAAGGTTGTGGTATAATCTGCTTAAAGCCTATAATCTTGCCAAAAGGTTTTGACATGGAATCTGATACTAAGATCATCCAACTCAAGGGTGGAGTCTTTGTTAGGTTTGGCAATGATACTCTTCCCTAGATCCGAACTCATGTTCATCAGAGTTCTGCAGACACCAACGTGGTGGAAAGAGAGAAATCTAAAAATGCTACTCCCATTACATTCAATTGGACTGGCATTAATTATCCTCAGTCTTGGGAAATGAAATATACTGAGTTAAGAAATCAAGAAAGAGTTGCTGCTTCTTTTACTTTTGAGCCTTTTATATTTGATGAAGCTTCTAGATCCTTCCATGTTCCCAATGAACAACCAACACAACGATTTGCTCCTCCATTAATCAAATATGCCTCCATCTCCTCGTATAACAATGCCATATTACAAGCTCTGTCAGATCAAGTAAGCAAGGCTAATGATTCTACTACTCCTGTACATAATCCCTCCTCTTCTGATCAAACTTCATATTTTGGTTTGACTAATTTTGAGCATAGAGGCCAGCATGCTGCCTGTTAAGCATGTCAAAAAATCAAACAAAAATTGATTCACCAACAAAAGCAGAAACAGAAAGAACTACCTTCTTTAGGTATGTTTTCAGTATTACCTTCGTTAGGAATGATGTCTCTCCCAAGAGAAGGAAGTGATTTGGAAGTAGTCAATTCTGGACAAAGATCGTTCATCCCTGGTAGAAACTTACCTGAATCCGATTTTAGGCAATTCACCTCTGATGGCCAAACCAAAAGAGAGTTTATGCCCTGTAAGTCTTCTAGCCCAGATCAAGCTGTTTCTGATGAGATTAAACTTGCAAATTGGGGAAATTTACAACAAATACATTATGCACGAAACATAGACGACATGGCTAGAGATATTATCGTTTTGAAAAGTCAATGTGCAGAACAAAGAGAGCACATAACAAAAGTGGAAACAAAGCTAGAGCTATTAGATCATTTATTGCATGACTCTACAAAAATTTGAATGGCTATAGATGAAGCCTCTCAAAAACTTGAGAGAAGGCTTAAAGTCCTAGAGGAAATCTGTGTGAAAACAGAAAATCTGAAGAAAAAACAGTATGTGGTCCCTGACCATGTTTTTAAGCTTGCCTCAAAAGGTCATACAAAAAGTCATTCTTTAGGACAATTCAATGTTCAATATGAAGTAGATAAACCTGAATGGGACTTTGGAGAAAGTGATGCAATACGTGAGAATATTGAAGAATGGATCACAGAATTCAAAGGTTTCAGACCTGTCCTGGATCCAAAATATCTGGTTAATCTAAATGCTCTTGATGTTGAGTCTTCCAACCAAGGGAGAACTCTTACTCCCCGCTTTGACACCCACATGCCTGATGTTACATCTGCTGCAAGTGCTCTTGCCAAATTTTTTCACTTTGGTATAAATTCCATGAATGAATTGTTGTCTCAGATGCCTGAGCAACCTGTGTTGAATATCCAGTGTCAGTCTAGAGAAGACATAAGAAATGCTATACAAATGCTGGCACAATGGATTCTTTATAAAAAACAACAGGACAACAACCTTACCGGTCAAATGTTGGGTACTCAGTTAGTTGCAGGATTGTCAGGTCTTTCATATGAATGGTGGCGATGGTTGCCACAAGAAACCCACAATGAAATGCTTGCTGCAGACGATGCAGATGAACAGATCTTAAGTGCCCTGGGTAGGGAATTTTATGGTCCTGAAGATGGTGAATATTATGACCATCTTGCTTCACTCTTTATGTCTGCTAGACTTTGTGATCTAAGTAAGAGTGAGGAATATTTTTGTTACATGCAAAAGCTTCTGATTTCCTCTGGTAAGTCTGGAAATCCTGCTTATCTGAAGCATTATCTTAGAAGCTATCCTAGACATGTTCCAGATGCAGTTGAACAAACTCTAAAAGACAAAAAGGTAGAGCTAAGAACACTTTCACTTGCCCAGTTGCATGCTCACATAATGGAAACATGGCAAGAACACTGCCTAGAGAAATGGGTAAGTAAAGATTTCAAAAAACACCAGCAAATGTATTCTGCTTCCTTTTGTAAGGATATCGCTGGTATGCCTGATTGGGGGTGCAGTGCACACAAAAGAGGACATTTTGGTCATGATTCTTGTAAATGCAAGAAAAAGAAAAAGGGTTTTTATACATCTGAGCCTAGATATCACCCTGATAAACCTTATCACCACAAGTCTAAGCACAAGTACAAGCACAAACATCAGTATGAGAAGCCCTATCATAAGTCCAAATATAAAGCCAAGCACTATGTCAAAAGACGAACTGAAAAGGGTAAGAAAAATGTTTGTTTTATTTGTGGAAAGTCAAATCATTGGGCTGCTAAATGCCCAGAAAGAAAGTCTAGACCTCGTCTTGCTGCCCTCTGTCAAGGATTGGATCCCGCATGGTGGGATTTGTTTGAAATTTCTGTAAATACTCCTCCTCCTGAAGGTGAAATTCTGTTCCTCCCTAATGACTATTCTTCCAGTTCTGATTCTGATTCTGATCCTCCCACTTTAGCTAAATTCACTCCTCCTTCATCATCCTCTTCTTCTATGTCTGATTTCGATCCGGATGCAAATTTAGGGGGGTGTAGCCTGCCTGAATTTGACTTCTCCCTATACATGTTTTCCCGATCTTCTTCCAAATCCTCTTCTCACTACCAGTTAGAAAAGCAAATTGCAGATATTGATCTTCAGCTTTCCCTCATCCTGTGTATAGACACTTTGAACGGACTGAATTAAGACAAGAAAAAGCTAGACTTCAAAGACAACTTGAAACAATGAAGTTTGATAAAGGAAAATAAAAAAGTCCCTTCTCATTCTCTGTCTATCCAGTATAACCCTGCTGAATTTTATAAAGATTATCCTGATGGCCATGAAGACAGACAATCCCATAGAAGAGATAAAGAAAAACTTTTGAAACTTCAACTCAAAGAAAAACAGGATAAGCTAAAGCTACTTATCAAAGAAATTGAAAGTCTGAAGAAGATGATCACTGTCCTTGTCACTGAAAAAGATCAGTCTTCCGATGAAGAATTGTCTAAACAGATTGAGAGAGCTTGTTTCAACCCTGAACATAAAGAGAATTCCCCTGCTTCAACTCCTCCTCTGTCTCCTCAATCTCAGAGTCCAAATCTTTTGGGTGCCTTGTCCGGTCCCAAGTTATTTGTGTCTTTAACATTTTGTCCTCCAGAATTCAAGTCTTATTCTGTACATTGTTTAATAGATTCTGGTTGTCAGTTTAACCTTGCTAAGGGAATGCGATACCTCAACTTTACTGGGAAAAGAGTCATGAGTTCAGTTCAGCTATTGAAGGTTCTCCAGTTTCTTTGTCTGGTAAAGTAAAAGAATTCCCGGTGGAGATTTCTGGTATTTTGAGTAGTTTGTCTCTTTTTAGGTTAGATGTACTGAAAGAAGATTGTGTCTTAGGTTCCAAGTTTCTTCAGAAAGTTAGTCCTTTCTCAATTGACACTAGTAAAATGGTTTTCTCCTGTATAGTATCAGGTCGATCTGTTTCCATTCCTTTAAGTTTTAGTCTTGTAAATAGATGTAAACCCATTTCTGAAGAAGTAGTCAAGTCTGTTAACTTGAATAAGATGGATCGCTGCATAGCTTATGCAGAGATTCACAGTGAAAAAGCATTAGCAGAAATAAAAGAGAAACTTAGAAAAGATTGCTGCTCAGAGAGTCCTAATGCATTCTGGACTCGAGAGAAATATTTTGTTTCTTTTCCATTTGATCCTCTCCAAAAGATCAAACCCATGAAGGCTTCGGCTCGTGTAATGAGTCCATCAGAAAGAGAATTTTGTTCTAAAGAGATTCAGGAATTATTACAAAAAGATCTGATTGAGCCTTCCAAGATCCCTTGGGCATGCAGAGCATTTGTTGTAAACAAGCATTCTGAGCAGAAGAGAGGCAAGCCTCGCCTCGTGGTAAATTACAAGCCACTTAATGCTGTCCTTCAAAAGGTGAGATATCCTCTACCGGATAAAGCAAGTTTGCTACAGAAAATTACTGGCTGCACTCTCTTTAGCAAATTTGACCTTAAATCTGGTTTTTATCAAATTGGCATTGAAGCAAAAGATCGCTTCAAAATGGCATTTGTGGTCCCCCATGGTCAATATCAATGGAAATTCATGCCTTTTGGTGTGAATAATGCTCCATCTGAATTCCAAAAATGGATGGAAGATATATTTAGAGATATTCCATGGTTGGTGGTTTTCATAGATGACATTCTGATTTGTTCTGGAAACCTGCAAGATCACCTCAAGCATCTCCATAAATTTTATGATCTTGTGTTTAAACATGGTCTAGTTTTGTCTGAATCAAAGATGGAAATTGGTAAAACTGAGATGGATTTTCTTGGTTTTCATATAAAGAAAGGTCAGGTTATTCTGCAAAAACATGTGCTAACTTCTTTTGAACATTTCCCTGACAAAATTTTGGACAAAACGCAGCTTCAAAGGTTTCTTGGTAGTCTGAATTATATCAGACCATTCTATCGTGTTCAGGCAACAGACATTCATTGTCTCCAACAAAGGTTGAAGAAAAACCCTGTTGCTTGGTCAGACGAGATGACTTTGGCGGTTCAAAAAATAAAATCCAAAGTAAAAGATCTACCAGCCCTTCATCTACCACAAGGTACTGGTAAGTTGATTGTTGAAACTGATGCATCATCCACTACTTGGGGTGGTATCCTGCTTGAGGAAATTGATGGCAGAGAAAACATGTGTGGCTATGGCTCTGGTTCGTTTAAAGTAGCAGAACTCAATTACCCGAGAAGTCACAAGGAGATCCTTGCTGTTACGGAAACTGTCCAGCATTTTATTATGTTCCTGAAACCTGTTAGATTCACTATTAGAACAGATTTAAAGATTATGCCTGGAATCTTTAAAAATGAAAATTTAATGGCAGAAAATAGCATCAGGATTTTAAAGTGGTTCATCTGGATTTCTAATTTTGACTATGATATTGTTTACAAGCTAGGTTATCTTAATTGTTCAGCTGACATGCTGACACGTGAAGTTTTGCAGCAAAAAGAAGTTGTCAGTTTAAATATTTTTTCTATTGGAATGAGCTCTGCAGCTGCAAAAGATGATAAGGGTAAAGGCCCAGCTCCAACAGAAGGAACTGAACCTGATTATGTTCGGTTCGAACCCATAAATGCTCTATTCATGAAGCCCTGGGATGAAAGCTTATCCCCATCTGACCGAAGGGAATTACTGGATTATGCTGATAGACATGCTGCTGAAAAGTATCTCAGTCTCACATTAATAAAACAAATCCAGTCATCTCCATGTAAATTGCATATCATGGAAAGATGGGAGCATTCTTCTTTGATAGGTTTTTCCCAAGCCCAGCATAAACTGAGAAGATGCAGAGAGATATGGGTGGATTGCAATGAGGAACAAGAAGGTTCGTTTTGGTATGTTGACATCGGGGAAGGTAATTTAACATGGACCAGCTACAACCTCATTTTGCAGTTTTGTCGTGAGGAAAAGTCCATTGTGATATGTGCAGACCCTGGAAATATGAGAAACAAGTCCTGGTCTGGATGGACTGAAATTATTTTGGATAAGTTCTATCCTAGAGTGGATTGGACAAATCGGCGAGCAAATTTTATACTCCATATGCAGGCCGACATGCAAGTAGTGGACCAGAATAACCTCTGGTTCAAGTTTCTTTTACGGCATCATGGCGGCCGTTACAGTCCGTTAGAGCATACTGTGCATGTTACCCAAAAATACATCAAGAGAGACTACAAGGATAACCGTATTGATACAAAAGTCCATAAGCGAACCCTCCCATTGGATTTCATAGTTGAATTCATGTTTGAGAATGAGTTCATTGGCGAAGAAAGTGAAGTTTTGCGCGGATTTGACATCGAGAAGCGTTTCAGCACCTGGCTGTACGCTCCTCCGGTTAATACAGATCAAAGTCCTGTACCAGATGACTCCCAAGACATGGACACCTTGCTGGAAGCACAAGAATTAGAAGAATATTTGCAAGACAATGACTTTGACTGCCCATGTGGCGGACAGCTGGTTGGACTGCCAGGAAATCCAAATTTATTTTGTGTCTGCCGCTCAGGCGATGACTGATGTAAATAGTTGTCATTTATTTATTGGAAGCTGTAGTGGGTCGGTAATAATAGCTCCACTGTGTAATATGATAGTTGTCGAGATTCTATCTCCTGAATAGTTTTTCTTTCAGTCGGTGTCAGCCCTTTGTGGGCCATGATGTGATGTTTGTCCAGATTCTGGGTCCCCTTATGGCACTGCCTCTTATGGGATGAGATAATAGTGGTGTGTCCCACCACTACCCTGGATTCGCTGCCTTTTGACTGAATGGTGCCTGTTTCTTGCAACTGGTAAACCGGCTAGAAGGCTATAAAAGAAAGGCCTCAGTCCTCATTTAAGGCATTCCAGTCTTGCATCGAGCTAGTAGTTTTCTCTGCAACTAAGAGTCTAGAGACGAGCGATCCAGTAGTTGGAGCTCAGCGAGTCATAGGAGTCTAAGTCCAGAGCCAAGGTGGTATGCTTTGCTGGTTTCCCATGTGGTATAACACAGCATCAGAAAGCATAGGTTCGCCTCTGTAAAAATGGTCTGTATGCGTCTGTAAGAAGTGTTAGTGGGCATATCTCAGGATCCCCAGGTAGCCTCTGAGTAAGTTCATCGCTCTGCGAAGTTCTGAAAAGTAAATGGGCCTGAGACATTGTGCCTAGGCACTGAGTTTGTGTTTGTAGTGATGAGCTTCGCCCTCCGAAGCCGATCTACAGGAGTCTGTATGTCATGCTGCCATTAATGAAGACCAATTGAATACTGTGGAATTACTGTTTACGAAAGATAGATCCTGGTGCGTTTGGTATCAGAGCCAGACAAGTGAGTAAAATTTTCTGGTATATCTTATTCACTTCAATCTGATGTATGCTTTTAAAGTCTATTAAATCTGCTGCAATATCATTATTCAGTCTCTTAAGTTGATTATACGCATTCTATAATAGTGTTCTGTAGGCGGTGGAAATGACCACTGAGTGGATTGTTGGGTTACCGAGAGTGTAAGAGTCGTCCGAAGTCAGAGTAGCAGTAAGGCCCACAGGGATAGGGGAGTAAGTCTACATAGTTGTCGGATACTGTTTTAGAGTCAACACTCACTCTCTTTAATGGGATGGACCCTTCAATGGACACTGTTAAGCTGACAAATTTAGAATGTGAATCTGCTAATGACACTAAAGTTAGTCTTACAGAACGCAGACAATCTTCCTTTAATCCTACTTCATCAGATTCTTCATATATATCTATCTCTGATCACAATCCTTCTGAGAACTGGCAATTACCACAGATACTTCCAAAAGAAGTATACAGACTTCCATGGTGGAATCTCACTGCTTCTACACACATTCGTGTTTCAAGCATTGATGTCTCATTTACTGATAAGCAAGATCCTGTTCATATTAATCTTCTGGATAAATCTCAAATTGATTGGGCTATCAAACAAGGATATCATTATGCTCATTTTGGTGCTATTAAGTTAGGACTTTGTCCTTTAGTTCGACCTATGTGAACTCCAGAGGAAAATATGAGCCTATGGATAGATAGCCAGTTCATCAAGGAACAATCCTATGCCATCTGATTCATTTTATCAGCACAAGCACACCTCCTTTCGGGCATTTCCAAATGGCCTCTTAGCCATGTGAGTTTGACACTTGGACAAATTTTTGTCTTTAATATGCAAAACACTTTTTCCTTCACTTTTGGCAGATTGATTTCTTTCTCATGTGATCACCATAAGGGAAAATACAAGCATGGATGGATATCCACTTCAACAATGAACAAAACCATGTCAATTGATGAACTTATTGACACACACACAACATCTAGCGGGCATTTGAAAGTGGTCTTCCAAACTGTTGATTTGACGCTTGGGCAAAATTATCAAACCCTAGGTTAGTATGATGAGATTTTTATTTTCATCAATTTTGAAGTGTGAGACACTCAATGGATGGATGCCAACAAGGTGACTCCATCTAAATCAATTTCACCCCTTGAATCCTCTTTCTCTCTCCTCGGCAGGCATTTTACTGGAGTAGTGCAAATCAACCTTAGAGGCACTTTTGGCAGATTAATATCTTCCTCCTTAGAGACTCTTTGGACAATCTGAGACCATGGTCAGATGCACAAAACAACATTCTAGAGACCCATACTCTCGAGATTATTTAATACATCAACCACAAGACATATTGGCAGGCATTTTACTGAGGTCACTTCAGGCATTACCAATGATTTTACACTTGGACAATTTTAGCACTTTCCTAGACTTAGTCCAATCTTCCTGAAACACTGTTTTGGCAGATCCATAACTTCTTCCTCTAGCACTCCAAATACAAGATGAGGACATGGTTATATAGACAAATCAACAACCTATAGGATGACCATATGGTGCGGTAATTTTCTTCAACCCACAAACTATGGTGGGCATTTCCCTGAGGCCACTTAGGCAGTTTTTCTACTTTGGTGTAAAAGCAACCTGAAACCGTGTTTTGGTAGGCTGTTAACTTTGTCATCAAACACCTTCTGTGAAAACTAAGACCATGGAAAGATATCCTATTTGACAATATAGAGCATGATAGTTCCATATAATTTTTATCATTCTCCCATGAGGTACAGCGGGCATTTTCCCAAGGCCACCTGGACTAGTTTTCCAACACTTACCATTTCCAAGAATTTCTCCAAGGTTTATCATGAAACCCTATTTTGGCAGAATTATAACTTTCTCCTTATACATTCTTATGGATAACTAAGACCATGACTAGATAGCCACTTCAACAAGCTATATCCTGATATGATGGTGCGTCCATACTTAGTCAATTTCCAAAGTTTCACAAACTTGCCAAACTTTTCAAGAATGATGTCATATTACAACACTGAATTAATGATTGCACCAGAACACCATCACGTGTCTTTCCATCTTCATCACACATGCCACATCATCATACATGCCATGTCATCACTTGTAGGTCTATTTTGGAAACTAGGGTTTTGCTCAGTAAGGGAGTGTGTAATTTTTGCACATGTGGGTCAACTTTGAAAAATCATCGATGGGGACTTATGGATAGTGTTCCCAACTGGAACCTTCCTAGACACACTTGCAGCACTCTTCGGAACTTGGTTTTGTTGCACGGTTGGAATTCTATGGCCCCAGTAGGTATCCAACAGGTGTCCCTGAAGGCCTTTCGGGTGCGAGATGGAATGAGCCATAACATAAAGACTGTGGCTTGGATCTACAAAATGTCAACTCCATTGGATTCAGGACATCGGGATAGTTCTAGGGGTGCCCCTCTCCTCCAGTCCCATGGACTTGGTGTCATCTTGTAGGTCCATTTTGGAAACTAGGGTTTTGCTTAGTAAGGGAGTGTGCGATTTTTGCACATGGGAGTCAACTTTGCAAAATCATCGACTGGGGACTTATGTCTAGATTTCCCAGATGGAACCTTCCTAAACACATTTGTAGGACTCCCCGAAACCCGGTTTTGTTGTACGGTTTGAATTCTATGGCCCCGGTAGGTATCGAACAGGTGTCCTTGAAGGCCTTTTGGATGCGAGATGGAACGAGCCATAGAATGAAAACCATGGCTCAAATCAACAAAGGGCAGAATTCGTTGGATTCAGGACATCCAGATAGTGCTAGGGCTTCCCCTCTCCTCTGGTCCCATGTCCTAGGTATCAAATTTTAGGTCAATTTTGGAAAGTAGGGTTTCTTCTTAGTAAGGGAGTGTGTAGTTTTGCACATGGGGGTCAAATTTGAAATTTTTTATTTTGATTATAGAACTAGACATTCAAAGAGTGGCAATCAAACCTACCACACTACACCCTTGGTAGATTTCTATGTCCTTAGTGTGCCACGTCATTTAACAACTCCTTAGTGTTCCACTATATTTGGATTTTAAGTAACCAGCATAGATCCAAATCCTAGGCTCTATCAAGCGCCGAGAGGGATCAAATCTCCCTAGGTGCAAACCTCTCCTTGAATATCTCCTTGAGTGCAATACCTGAGCCACCTAATCCTAAACTCTAAAGTCTCTAGTTTAAGTCTCATATTTACTTCTTACTTTGTATAATTCTTTTTTCTTTATGTCCAACATAATATTTATTACTTTTTACTTTGTATTATTCCTTTTTGTTTACTTTGTATTATTTTGTTACTCGACAAACACTCTAAAATCTTATATTTACATTTTACTTTGTATTAAAAGTAAAAAGTAAAGTCTCTAGTTTAAGTCTCATATTTACTTTTTACTTTAAATTATTATTTTTTGTTTATGAACGACATAATATTTATCACCTAATCCTAAGCTCTAAAGTCTCTAGTTTAAGTCTCATATTTAATTTTTACTTTGTATTATTCTTTTTTGTTTATGGCCGACATAATAGTTATTACTTTTTACTTTGTATTATTTTGTTACTAGACAAACACTCGACAAACACTCACATGTTACAAGATCTCCCTCATACTGGGCTGTAGAGCACCTCTCGGCACAATTAATGTCATTTTTAAGAATTCAAAGTTCCAAATAAAAAATGGAGGCAATGTTTCATCGATGATATCCCTCTGATCCTTGCTAGCTTTGTTAGATCAAAGTCACCATGAAACGTTTCCATCAAGTTATGGGGGAATACTTGCCAAATCACAATGAACAACCATTACATCATCGTCTGTATCAACCAAGAACATTCAATTTTAAATACATTTTCATACGAGGATAATCATCCTATTTACAAACATAGGACCATGAACATCTTATTTTCCTTCATTAAATTAATATTATCGAGGAATATCATTAAACTAGTTAGGTATTTCATTTTCCATGGATTCTGTATGATTACTTTTGCATTATGACAAATGGAAAATGGAAATATGAAAGAGGTAAAGCACAAACCATGATCTTACATACTAGGGTTTAGTAAGGATAGGGTTTATATCTTCAATGATTTTATGAGAATGAATTCATGACCAACTATTGGTTTTCATATTGGAACAAACTAGGGTCTTACAAACTAGGGTATATTTGTTACATATATTTGACCATATGTACATGAAGGCCCAATGAATTTTATTAAACTTTAGTTATGCATTCCTTTCCGTTGTACTTGATACTTTGCCATTGTTTTTAGTATGCTAGAGTAGGCACACTTAAACCGAACTTCATAGATGTTCATGTACGTAATATCATTTGATGAAATACGGTAGCATTGATGAAATGTGTAGCATATATTAGGCTTCCTCTTAGTTTGTGAAAATGTCATAGGCTTACATTGATGATATGCGTAGCATGTTACTATTATGACAGAGGTTATTCAAACATATTTTGACTTATTTTGTTAACTTTTTATTTTTCCTTGCAACATATTTTCCTTGCAACCATAATCCTGATCAATGGGTATGAACCCTTGGAGTTGACAAAAAACACAATTTTAAATTAGATATCAAATTAGCATGCATGTGCTAAGTTCATTGAATTGTTGAAAGATATTATTAGTTTTTTTTCCATTAAGATAATGTTTTCATAACACAATGGTGAGATGTTACTTGATCCATGCAATAAATGTAAGAGAATAAATATTGCTCAAAATGTAATTATATAAATTGCAATAGCATAATTTATCAATTTGTGGAAGAGATAAACCATCACAAGCACAAGTGGAAACTCAAGAGAAAATATGGAATATAGTGTATCATGCATTGATATCTGAATGTTTGTAATACAAAATATGGCAAAGAAGTCGACCCTCAAATGGCCTGTCAATGTACATGTATCCCTAAGTACAACAATGTGTACATGCATGTCAATGTACATATATCACTATAATACGCACACGTTTTGGAATGCTATCCTACATGTTAATTGACATGGCAAGATCGAAGACCGCCCATGCTTAGTTCTAAGAAATGTGCACGCATTTTCAATTTTCTAAATTCTAGCATGTTTTGCGAATGCATGACTACACCTAAAGGGTCCCTCAACTTCATGCGAGGGCCCAAAAGCAATGCAAGATTTCTTTAGAACTTTCATCTTTTTAAGACAATAATAGATCCATAAGAAATCAACTTATGGCCCATCTCTTTCATCAACATGGATGATTATTGTGGAATTCAAATTTAATTATATCTTCAATTAGTCTCTTAATGTTGAGTTCAAAATTCTATTTAATGAGGCTAAGTTCAAAACTCCTTGTCCCTATTCTAGTTTGGTTTGCAATCTTGGTCTGTTTCCTTGCCTTCATAAGACCAAATCTCAACAAAAATTAGATATTACTATTACTATTTAATTTATATTTAATTTCTTATATATATATATATACATATGTGTGTGTGGGGGGGGGGATTACCCTGTTACTACCATCTTGGCAAGTTTAAATGCAAAAAAAAAACCCAAGTTGTCTCACTGAGTCTACACATAGAGGGGAACTCCATAAGTTCTCGACCCAGATCGACTCCTTTTACCCAACTCCATGTTCGTTCTAGGGTTTTCCCATAGAGACTTGGTAGAGACACTCCTGGTTGAAAGTGTCTCTATCAAGTGTTTATGGGAAAACCCTAGAAACCCAAAGCCTAGCCTAAAAACCCTAGTTTTGAATCAAAATAATTATACACTTATATGCAAATTTTCTGACATGTATATAGCAAGGGTGCATACAACTAAAAACAAATCAAGTGCAATCCATATCTGACCCAAAATACATAAACAAAGAGGCCAAATGGCCTAGACTCCAATGAGCATGATGGCGACAATGGTGACAATGAGTACAATGATGACGATGGTGATAATGGGAGTGAGGATAGATATGGTGACGGTGACAATGAGACAAAGTGCATTAGTTTGATGGTGGATGGCGGATGATTGATGGGGACGAGGATGGTGGCACCACGAGAAAGAGGATGACGAGGCTTGATGGTGATTGTGGTAGTGAGCATGGTGTTGGTGACAATGTTGTCATGATAGTGGAGTTCAACATTAAGCTGGTAACCCTAGAGCTTGGAGCCTATCCTAGAAACATGAGAGCCTATCCTAAAAACCCTAGTTGATAGCGTAAACCCTAGCTTGTATTCTAATCACAATGAAGCCCTATTATGTAGCCTAATCCCTTGCCTAAATTATAATACATATAAAAATTAAATCATTTTCATTGTACATATATATTCATGTGCATACATTTGAATCCAAATCATTATACACATATATAGAACAAAACTCGAACAAAATTGTATATAAATCCATGAGATAAAACCATAGTGGAACAAAACTTGAACAAATATATAAATTTTCAGGAAAATAGTGGAACATGGTTCCCAATGTACATACGATGGCAACTTGATCCCTATACAAAATCTGACAACTCGTGTCGTAGATCCAAAATACATGGCAACCCGTGTCGTATATACAAAGTACATGGAAACTCGTGCCCAAAGGTGCCACGTCGTGGCCAATGTACATAACATGGTGTGTCAAGCATTGTGATCACCCCGGTCACTCCCAGGCGCATCTCCAAAATCAATCTCCCTCTTCTTGGAGCTACTGGTATCTCGGGTCTTCTTCCGTCTAGGAGTAGACAGTTTCTCCACTCTCTGAAACAAATGATATAAGATACCATCATTTTCAAGCATTTGTAACATTTACCACATTTATAAAATGAATGTACAATTCAAATCTTAAATAACGCATCGATGATGTGAGTGGGAGTTGGGAAGGAGGTGTCCTGGATCTGCTGAGCCTCTTAGAAATTCCACTTTACAACATTTATGACAATCATTTAATTGAAAAATAATAATTTCTTAAATTAATTTTGGTTAATTAATCAATTTTTTTTTATAAATTAACTTGATTCTCACCGTGAACACCTCCGACAATGTACATGGCTGGGATTCTGAGATAGCAGGTGGAGCAGTTGGTTGGACAACCCGCTCTAATGCAATTATTTGGGGGGGGGGGGGTTGCAGATGTAGATGCAGCAACTATGGGTGCAACCACTGTAGATACATGGGAAAATAATGGAATAGTATCTGCCACAATAGTGGCGGGGAAGAGGACATGGTGGTATGGGGTGGAGGAGGACGTCGTGGATGATGAACCCCTACCGGATGTACAATAGGGGGTATCAACACAAAAGGGATAGGGGGATGTTGAGGTATGGTGAATGGGAGGGAGGTCCTGTATAGACGGAGGAGGATGGATAGAAGAGAAGTTCTAGACAAAGGGCGGAAGCGGGATGGAAGGGGGGGGCGTGGACGAATGGGGGAGGATGGATAGACGGGGGGCGTAGATGAATGGGGGAGGATGTATAGATGGCGGGGCGTGGACTAATGGGGGAGGATGGATGGAGGGGGGAGTATGGACGAAGAGGGGAGGGTGGATGGAAGGGAGGGGGTGGACGGAGGGAGGGTTATAGATGGAAGCAAGGGGGGCGACTCATGGGAGAGGGTGGAAACATGGGACTAAAGTGGCCTGCAGCTGTTGGCAGCCCCTGCATACAAATTTGGAATATCATAGTTTAGTAAACAAAAATCAAATTAAACCATAGTATGTCGTAACATTTCAAATTAAAAGCGTGCTTTTAACTACACATTGTACCTATGTATATGGTGATCTCTAGACCCCTAGCAGAGATGGATGATCATCATAGTCCATTCATACTCGTGGACACCAAAACGCATGCACGTTATAAACATATTAAACAAGTAATTATTCAGTCAATCAAAATATTAAAAAATATTGTACGAACTATCATCATATATGTCATAAATATAAATACATTAAAATAGAAATGCCATAAGTAATAACAATATTGTGTCGGGTATTGAAAATACCTTCGTGTGAGGTGCCGCAATTTTAGTTGCAACTGCCATTGCTGCATCCAAGTTGGGAGATGTTGCGTTCTCCCATGACAACGTCTCAGCTCTAAATATCTGTACATTGAAATAATAGTTTAATTCGAGCACAAATACTTTAAAATTACTTTACAAATTACCAAGTGATGATTGAAAACACATTAAAAAAAGTGATAACCTGCTTCATATAGCATCCCTCGATTGGGATAGGGAATGTGTGCCCACAATGGGGACAAAGATGTGGCATTGTCCCCATTGAACTAGAAGGCCCAACATGGATACCACCGGTGACAAGTCTATCCTAAATCTGTCCCGAAGGCCCTGCACCTGCGTCTCTATCAGGGTCAGCCTGTCTCTCCACTGTAGTAGCTTCTACAAAGGCAGTGTGTCTAAGCAGTCCCCGTGCAACACTCCTCATCGCGCCCTCGATGTGATCAATTTTGTGGGGTAACTGAGGTAGCTCAAGAGAGGGGTTGGGCTTGCGCCTAGGAGTTGGTGGCCCTCTCAGGGGGTTCCTCCTAGAAGCAAGTTGATCTTGGGCAGATCCATGCCCAACACCTTGGAACTCGGTTATGTAAAAATAGTTGACATGTAAACCGAGTGGAAACTCATCCCACATTTTTCGAAGGAAGTACTATGGAACCTCCCTATTATTATAGGGAGGTTTATCATAAACCATGAACCACCTATGCATCCAATTGTCCCTCCATGGTTGGAAATGACACCAATCCATGCAGACAGTGGCTTTCTAATCTCCGATGGTTGTTTTGTTCTTGGATCGGTGAACATACTGTACAATTGGGCCTTTGTAATATTCAAATCTTTTATTTTCTCCTTGGAAATTCCCATGGAATAAGACTCTCGCATCCTAGCTCTATATTCAGTCATGTCAGTCAATTGGCGATTTGCATGGATGAGGGAGTCAATTGAGCTCTCAATTGAGGTGGCAAGGGACACTCAAAATGGTTCCGCTGTGTTTATTAGATCTTGAGTGTAAACTCCATTTCATTTACATAATCGTTCAAGTCATCTTGGTCAAAATTTGGTTGGAGGTTTTGATTTTCTTAGGCATTTGGATTTTGTTAAGGGTTTTCACTGGCTCCAAGATTAGTGTTTTCTTGTGTTCCATCGGACTCCATGTTAACATTTTGTTCATTCATTGTTTGGGTTTACACTCTGCAATTGAAAATTTCTCTATTTTTTTAATAATTTGGGAATTATTACAAATTTAATAAGCAAAAAACAATGAATAAAATGACAAAAACATTGAATAAAATCACAAACAACATGGAATTTACCTATCCAATGCAATTGGTGGATGGATGAAGATGGTTTTTGAGTGGAAATGGTGAACTTGGTTGGATGTAGCTCCGTGCATGCGGTGGTTGATTCACGCTCGGACGGAATGGAAACAATGAAAACAAATCTGGTTTGTTTTGTTATTACCTTAACAGGGGCACATGCGCGCATTTGTGCATGCACGCGCTAGGAACGCGCACGCACCCTAGTTCGGTACCGAACCTAATGGCGCTTGAGCACTTCCTTACGTGCGTGCACGGGTATTTTTTTCCCCGCTAGCGCGGTCTTATTGCAACACTTTTAGGGAGCAACTTTGTGCGCTCTCCCACATGCCCTCAACCATGACTGCAATCATGAGATTGTGTGCAATATAATTTATTTGTTCTCAAATTCAATGGGTCTGATAACACTTGAAGAAAATCATCATATATTATTATAAAAAAAAAATTCATTATTAATAAGTGGTTAGATACGAGTGGAAATGCGAAGGTGGGTTACACTTTGGTGAGAATTGGGCGCTGAAGAGACATAGCGGAAGTTATTCGGTCGAATAACTAAATTTATTCGGCTGAATAAATTTATTTATTCGGCCGAATAAATTTAGTTATTCGGCTGAATAACTTCTAATTTATTCGGTCGAATAATGTTTAATGGGTCACCGTTAGACCTAACCGTGACCTCGATTTGTGTGCGAGGTTTAGTCGGACGAGAAAAATACACAACATTGTTTATTTATTCAGTTGAATAATTATTCTACATAAAAGCTCGGCCATGGCCATTCTTTGTCATTTCTAGCAGGATTTCGTGGACCCCACATTGAGAGCCACTGTCGGCCCCACCTTCGCGCCACCCGTCTCGCCACTGGTCCATCCACCCGGCTGTGTCCGCTTGGCCGGACCCGTCCACGCCAACCTTGTAGTCGCTTGCTGCAACCCTCCACGCCACTCTGTTAGTCGACCTTCTCGCCGCCTATTGCAACCGTTCGCGCCAACCTTCTCGCAATCTATTGCAGCACCCCGTTTTGACACTCTGCAGTGGCTGTCGGTGAACTCTGCCACCCCCTTCGCCGCTCCCTGCATCTCACTTCTCCGCCACCCTCTACGTCTCCCTTATGCGCCTCCTTTATACGTCTGGTCGTGGTGGAGTGGTATAAGCGTTGGTTGGTTGTTGCGGTCATTTGTCGGTGTAGTGTGCGTCTGGACGTCTGTTGGTGGAGTGATCTTGGTGGAGATTTGTTGTTGTTGTGTTTGGTTGGTGGTGGACGTTCATTTTTTTGGAGAATTTGTGTTGCTGGATGTTCGTTGTGGTGGGTTGTTCCCGTTGGTGGACATTCGTTCTGGTGGGGTTTTCGTCGCTGGGCATTTGCATAGGAGTGGGCTATTGTGGTTGTGGACTTGTCGTCGCGGGGGTTGTCTGTGCAGAGGTAAACGTTTTATTGTTTGTTTTTTAAATTTCTTATATTAATGTTGCATTATTTTTGCAGGTTCTGTTTGTTTTTTTGGTGCTTGGGTTCGTTTCTCTAAATTCGCCTGAGTTCTATTCGACTGGGTCAAAGAAGTTAAAATTTAAACAAGTAAGCCGAAACCCAATTTTTTTTTAATTATTGAATTAAGTATTAATTAAAAGTATTTTGAATTTGTCTCAGTTTGTACTGTAAATGAGTTTATGAACTTTGTCCTAATCGTATGTTGAAAATGATTTAAATTTAAATATAAAAAAGAGAAATATTTGTAGTCTTTAGTTAGTTAAACTTGTTAAACTATTGATTTTGCTTATGTGTTGATTTTGCTTATGTGATTAGAAATGAAAATAAAAGTAGTTATGTAATTCTATTTGCAAATGATATTTCCCCTTTATATATAGGTTTCTCTTTTCGATTGAACTCTGTCGACATGGAAAGAGTTCATGAACTATGTCCATGGACAGAGTTCATGAACTCTGTCTACATTGACAGAGTTCATAGATCAATATATTAGTTTTATTACAAACCGTGTTACTGCATAACTACAGACACAACAAAACTTTAGACACAATTAAACTTTACTGTAGACACAACAAAACTTTAGACACGACTAAACCTTACTTTAGACACAACTAAACTTTAGACGTAAAAGAAAGAACAAAAGCTACTACATAGAAAACTTTTAAAAAACCCTGACCTTCCAAAACAACAAAGTCAATTGTATTATGTACCAAACTGAAGACCATTGTGCAACATGGCAAATTTGGGAAACATAGCCAAACTTGTGAAAAATAATACCATGCATCGGGGTGAATTCACGAATGTGGTTCACCATTTTTGGCGGATCGCAAGGCAAAAATTCATTTTTCGAACCCTTGATCAAGGTAATTTCAAGCCCTCGATCGAGGTTTTATCTGCTCGATCGAGGGTTTAAAACTACCTCGATCGAGGGCTTTAAAATACCTTGATCGAGGTAGTTTTAAACCCTCAATTGAGGGTTTGTTCGATCCGTAAAAAAAAAAAAAAAAGTGTCCGTGCGGTTGTGCAATGGGTTGACATACCCTCGATCAAGCAAACCCTTGATTGAGGGTTTGACCCTCGATCGAGGGAATGCGACAGAGGAAAAAAAAAAAACAGGGCCCAGCCGGGCCTTGTTTTCCTGCAGTGGCTTGACAAAGACACAGAACAGCGACCGGGGGACCTCGACTGAGCACTCGACCGAGGACTCGACCGAGCACACGCCCGACCCACAGTGACGCCACGGTGACGCCACCTCCCCATAGCAATGCCATGTCATCTCTTCCACCAGGTGGGTAGAAATCTACCATTCGTTTTGTTATTCAAAAAAAATATATATTTCGTATTTTATGTATAAATTTGTGCATTTTTATCAAATCTAGGTTTAATTTAGTTTTCTAGAAATGGTTAGGATGTAGGCATTGAAACTAAATCTCCATTGAAACCGAAAACCGCCATTGAAACCAAACTTATTGAAAAAAAAACCATTTGATTTAACTAAAGCAAAAACCCATTTCAAACCAAAACAAAAACCCATTTCAAACCAAAACAAAAACCAAATTTGAAATAGATTTAGGGTTTTAGATATTTGTCACTTATTTGTTTAAATTATTTAATTTAATTTTGTTTTTATATCAACTGGTAGCATTTCACCCCATAAATGCTACCGGTTTTATTTTAAAATGTGATTTTACAAGCAGAAATGCTACCCATTTTTTTCAATCCTCCGAGAACGCCAAGAGGATTGAAAAAAAAAACCATTTGAACCTAAAACAGAAAACCATTTCAAAACAAAAACCAAAACTATTTTAAATTTGAAATAATTTTAGGATTTTAAATTTATTTTGCATTTATTTGTTTAAAAATTATTTGTTATGTGAATTTGCAAGCATAAATGCTACCAATTTTTTTTCAATCCTCCGAGAATGCCAAGAAGATTGAAAAAAAAATCATATATTAATATTAATATTATAACATAAAAAATTAAAAAATGAATATTAATAATATATATAATCATATATTGTTTATTAATTTTTACTTAATTTATTTTAAAAAAATATATAATATACAAAAATAAAAAATGAATATTAATTTTATATAATCATATATTATTAATCATAACCATAACTATAACCAACTTGCCAAATTGTCCTAAATAGGATCCCCTCTCAGGCCATGAAAAGTATGTCCACAATGTGAGCATCAATGAAGATAAATTGGCCTGGAACCATAATGGATAGCTTGGAAAAATTCCCAACATCAGGTGGCCTAACGTCATTAGATGATGTCTCTGAATGATATAAGCCACTACAAATGCATTTTGCTGGACTAGACTACATGTGTTTGGATTAGATTTTTCTACCATCTTTGTGGAATACAAACTACAATTCAACAATAAAAACACCTTTTTAAAAATATGGACATTTCTAAAATGTAAAAATTATAAAAATGGCTAGACAAATAAAACTTATGGAAATGTTGTTTGGAAATTGGCAATGGATGACTATATGACTATAGGTCCTCTTAGAACAAGCTCATATTACCTAACAAGCTCATGGATATATTAACATAACATTATTAATATTAAAATAGGAAACATTTTATAAATATGATAATATTAATATTGTTTACATTATTAAAAAACTATGAATAATTATTTATAAAAATAAAAATAAAATAAAGACATATTGTGGAGAGAAATTCTCTTGTAGACAAGAAAATATCATAAAAAAAATTAACATATAGTAAATTAAATTATTATTATTAAAATAAAATAAGAAATAATTTAAATTTATAATAAACTATAACATGGTTTATATTTCAAATAATTACTTTAATTAAAGTTCATTATATTTAATAATGATTGCTTACGAATAGACTATGGTAAAATATTGTTAAGAGTTATTATAATTAATCACAATTAATTATAATTAAATATGGTCTATGTGTTGATTATATGATTTTTATGATTAACTATGATATTATGACTTTTATTTGACGTAAATATTCCATCCATGTCTAGGTTGGATATTTTGTGTCAATTAAATATGGGACCTATGTGTTGATTATATGATTTTTATGATTCACTATTATATTATGACTTTTATTTGACGTAAATATTCCATCCATGTCTAGGTTTGATATTTTGTGTCAATCATATATAATATTGATATCTTTTACCTATTATATATAGATGAAATTAATAAAAAAAAATAATCATAAAAACAATAACATTTCTTTAAATGTAATTAGTAAAAAACTATTATATATAGATGAAATTAATGAAAAAAATTAATCATAAAAACAATAACATTTCTTTAAATGAAATTAGTAAAATAAAAAACTAAACATAAGATAATAACATTTTTTTTTAATTCTTTACATAATTATATACATGATATCTTATGTTAAAATTTAAAAATTAGGTTGAAATTTAAAAATTAGATACATATCACTACGAGTTCATTACAGTTATATTCTATTTTTCATATATTTTTTATGGTTAATTTGTCTTTAACATGTGAAATCTGTCCTCATATCACTTAAAGCTTCAACAAAAACTTTAAGCATGGTATCTCTACACTATCTATGCACTTAGCAAAGATATCATGGACTAAGCACTTGTGGCTTTTTATTTTAAGATGTAATAAACACCAAAAAATTCACTCAATGTTAAGAATTTCTTTATGTGATTTATTCTTATTTTTAAATTTTTTAATAATAGCATTGTAAAAAATTGCATTAAGAGTGCACCTTATCCTAATTTATCTAGATTTTAATGATAATAATAATATTATAATAATTAAAAATTATATTTATAATATTTTTTAATTTTCATTATAAATAAAAATGCTATTAATCTAGTTTTTTTTTTTTTAATAAAATATCATATTATTATATCAAAAAGAGTACATGGCTTCATTACATTGGGCTTTGTTAGTGTTTAGACAACATAACAATCAGATGTTCAATAACTTCCCTTCCCCCACCATACATCAACTTGAGAAAAATGATGAATTTACTACAGACACATGCAAACTACCATTTGTTCTTCATACACCGATTCCTTAAACCGAAACCTATACTACTATTAGCCAAGGAAAAATCAAGACATAGATAAACTCGACCCAAATTACAAAAATATTGAGGAACCATAGGAGCTATTCAGACGACCTTTGATGAACTCACACCGATGGAAGGACGTGACCCTCGCAACTCCTTAATATTGCCTTCTCCCGCACATGCCCTATCTCCAGAGGTGTCGTCCGCCACAGCCTGGCCTCCCTTGCCCGTGATCTTCACCAAACTAGTTGCACCCGCAGAGGTAATACCAGATCACCAGATCCCAGAGTAGGGGGTCGATAGAAATGTATCCCCATCTTGCTAGCCATTATGTCGATTTTCTTGTACATTAGTTGACAATCTCTATTATGTTCTTTCCAAGCCCACGCTAGCTCCTTGTCCTTGTTCGCAACTTCTCTCGTTCCATGAGGACATGGGAGAGAAGCCCCTTCATAACCTAGTAGGTCGCCATGAGCCTGTCGTAGGATGCCATCCTGCCAACAGCTGTCCTTGGGTCTTGCACCCATTCTCTCGGTAGGGTAAATGCTCATTCAATTAAGCATTGATTTCCTTAGTACTTGTATCATCGACATGAGTGGGGCTATTTTATTCCAAGAACCTTACTTTCACTCGATGGTTGAGGATCAATAGGAGCAAACTCTAGTCCAGTGGTGGCCTTGAATTTGAATTGGAATTGAAATTGAATTTGGAATTGCATTTGAAATTGAAATTTGAAATTTGAAATTGAAATTGAAATTTGAATTTGAATTTGATAAATGTGAAATTTGAAATAGAATTTGAAATTTGAATTGGAAATTGAAATGTGAAATTTGGAATAGAATTTGAATTTGAAATTGAAATGTGAAATTTGGAATAGAATTTGAAATTTGAATTGAATTTGAATTTGAAATTGAAATGTGAAATTTGGAATAGAATTTGAAATTGAAATGAGAAAATTTGAAATTGAAATATGAAATTTGGAATAGAATTTGAAAGAAAATTAGAATCAGAAATTGAAATGTGATGCAGATAGTCCTGAAGAGAGAGATTCAGTGCTTCGTGCTCTGCGAAGCACGAGAGGATCTGACGTCGCCCGACAGGGCGGCCATCAGCAATGCTCCCGTTCACCGAGGAGTGATGCCAGGCTGGGGTCGGCTGCTGCTAGTGGCAGCAGCAGGAGAGATAGTGTGTCGGTTCATCGCGACGACATACATGTGGATCCCCAGGAGGAGGATGAGCAACAAGACACGAGTGCATCAGGTGCGTATTTTTTGTTAGCACATTTTCAGTAAATTTTTAGTATATAATGCATTGAATTTTAGCTGCAAGTTATAATATATATTTTTAGCAACATTTGTGTTTTGGTTTGGATCACAGGTGCCCCATCATGGGGATCGTACGATGATGAGGTTGCACATATCACTCTCATTGACATCATTTCCCAGCGAGAGTGGGTGAGCTCATGTGTGAGCACTTTGAGGGAGGATTCTCCCACACGACGATCTTTGTCGATGATGTTATCATCAATTGATGAGATGTTGACCCTCTACAGGAGGGTAGGACCTCTCAGTGACATTTGGCGACATTAATGCCAGAGGAGGAGAGATGGTGTCATTGGGATCCACAAATGGGAGGATGTCAAAGTTGCCATAAGAGGGCATGACATCAAGGGTGCTTTATTTGACATCCCTCTTGACCGCACCCCCAGTCAACCCTTAGACTCAGGGAGTTTAAGTTGTAGGTTGCTGCACCACATATATATGATAGATTCATGCGAGCGTGGGGCATGTTCCCCCACCATGACCAGGTCCCATTGTACTTTGCAAAACATGTTTATGCAGAGTTTGTTTTGGACATGCACCCGGATTACACTAGCACAGGGTCCCAGTTCTATGGGGTTGGTAGGGGACAGTCCTACCAACGTCCCGGAGCTCGGAGAGACCCTGCCTTCGTGCCACCCACTCCGAGGTTGATACCGCTTCTAGACAGGGCGGTTATTAGGTCAGGGGATGTGGCACAATCATCCCAGCTTGCTGCAGAGGCTAGAGCTGACCTTGCAGACTCGTTGTTCACTGCCTTGGGCAGTGTTGTTGCTACTGCGCATGGAGAGGCATCTAGACAACCCCCTCCACCTGCAGAGCCAGAGATAGAGGATGTCTCTACTGACATGCTCAGGAGTTTCGATCACGAGACCCTACTGCGGTATGCTCAGTCAGCGCGAGATGCATACTTTCAGTTATATCGTAGATGCGTCGCTACATGATAGGTATACTTTTGTACAATTATGTATATATGTTCTTCATGTTACATCTTATCAATGTCGCAAATTGAATGGTCAATAATACTTAAGGGAGTTGTATTCTATTGATCCATGTAGGGAACCCCATTCATGGATCAACTCTTTGCTAGCGAGCCATCTATTGGTCCACCAGTCGGGGTAAGTTATAATTTATGTTCCAATTTAATTTGTGTTTGAATATTATTTCTCAGTTTAAATAATTTGTGTTTTATTTCTTAATTTTCGATATTTATGTTGTAGATATTAACTTCAAATGAATTTCAAATTGTACAGGGTCGCGGAAAGGCGGTAGATCCTGATTATGGACATAAGGACCGCGAAGGTACTGATGAGCCAGGTCCAGAGACATATGTGAGTTTTAATTTATGTTCCAATTCATGTTATTTAGTCACATTTAGTAAATGATTTTTGTACTTTATGTTTCAATTTTTTACAGATAGATTTTAAATTATGTTAAATTTAGTTTTAATTTTTAATAAATCTAACTTATTACATGTAATGACATATTACATAGGCATCGCAGTAGGCGGGTGTCAATGCTGCAATGGATTTCACACATAGTTGGGATGTAGCTCGAGTACATTATCCCAATGAAGGGCCATCTACCCGTATTCCTAACCAGATCCTGGATATCACCATTGACACGACGAATATGGCACAATTCCTTGAGGGTTTAGAGTCTTAGAGACGGAAACGGGCAGCTGCACACGAGGGCAGTAAGAGGGACGATCACATGCCTCGTGGGGGTAGTGGCCGATGAGTTAATGATCTATACATTTCCATGTTTTGGATATTTTCATATTTTATATATTTTCATGTTTTGGATGATCTATATATACGTTATCATGTTTTGGATATAGATTTATATCATTTATACATGGACTTTTATCATATATGGACTTTGGATATGGACTTTTGGATATTTTGTATATTTTATCATATTGATATTTTCATGTGTATTTTGTATATTATGATTTGAAATCGATTGTTTTTTATATTAGATCTAGACATAGTTATTACAGTTACAAATTTATGTTTTGTCGTTTCAAATGCAAATTTAATGTGTAGTTACAATTTAGTTCAATTTAAAAAGCAAATTTCGACTACATTAGAGTTCACATCTTCCAAAATTTAGAATTGAGTACATACATTACGTTTTAAAATTGAAATTACAATTCCAATTCCATTACAATGTAAAATTTCCAATTTAATGTGTAATTTCAATTCCAATTCAATTGCAATTTAAAAGCTCGTTTTCAACTACATTACAATTGCAGAAATGAAATCAACATGTAAAATTAGAATACATTTGAAATTAATAATTGAAATTTTGATTACATTATGTTGTCTACACATTACAATTCAATTACAATTTACAAATTCCAATTCAATTACAATTTAAAATTAAAATCTCAAATTTAATGTGTAATTTCAATTGAGAATACAATGTGTTGTTCCAATTTACAAGTTCAATTTCAATTACATTACAATTGCATTTGAAATAAAAAATTTAAATTATGTTACATTGTACAATCTAAAATTTAAATTTTACAATTTTACCTTCTATATAGATGTATTTTAAATTCTCAATTTTGTATTTGAAATCAAATTTTAAAATTAGAATACATTTCAAATTGAAAATTGAAATTGACATTTTGCATTATGTTGTCTACACATTACAATTCACTTACAGTTTCCAGATTCCAATTCAATTACAATTTAAAATTAAAACCTCAAATTTAATGTGTAATTTCAATTGAGAATACAATGTGTTGTTCCAATGTACAAGTTCAATTTCAATTACATTACAATTGCATTTGAAATAAAAAATTTAAATTATGATACATTGTACAATCTAAAATTTAAATTTTACAATTTTACATTGTATATAGATGTATTTTAAATTCTCAATTTTGTATTTGAAATAAAAAATTAAAATTAAAATACATTTGAAATTGACATTTTGCATTATGTTGTCTACACATTACAATTCACTTACAGTTTCCACATTCCAATTCAATTACATGGAAAATTTAATGTGTAATTTCAATTGAAAATTCAATGTGTTGTTGTATATAAGAATGTTTTTGTCCATTGAGAGTGTGAAATATCCCTTGAGACAAAATTATATAATTACAAGTTATATAGTATGTAGGTAATCTTTGTGTTATTTCTTTTAAGCATGTGCTCTAATCTAAAGTCATAAATGTATGGTTTGTTTTCTTGGCAATGGGCATAACCACCTAGTTAAGATAAGAAATGGAAATATGTTGATAGTAGATGCTTGCACAACTATGGTAGAAACTATGCTTGTACAACTATTTCATATGATTTATGTTTTGATGACAAATGGAGATAATGACACCATTTGATCCAACTAGGTAAGTTGCATATATGAAGGCATGTACAAGTTATTACCTTTCCATGTACTATGGTTGTATGTTGAATGTTCACATCAACATGTACAAAATAACTTTTTAAATTGAATGCGAGTATGTAAAGTTAATGAATGCTTACATCAACAAACAAAATAATGTTTTGTGAGACTATGCTTCCCAACTACTTATGACAAAACCTTACAAATCATTTTGATGATATGGGCGAACATTCATTATGTGAATTATAACAAGTGTCAAGCAAAGGGATTTTCAACCACCAAATCACCATAACTAAATGTCACCCACGAATGTAAAAATTCTACTAGCAAGGTCAATCTAATTATCAATCAATTGCTTTGGAAGGAAACCAAATTGAAGGAGTGTTTTGGTGCCCTTCATTTCCCTTAGTAAGAAAAATTAAAAACTATGGATTGATTGTGGTCACGTCACAAAAAATATAGCTAACGAAGAGTCACATATATACCACACATGGGTATGTATGAGACCTCTGGTTGAAGATTCAATGATATACTATGAACAATCAAGGGAAACACAATAGTCCTAAATAGCGAAAATTCTAGGTTATCAATACAAGAATGTGTGGTCCAAACAATAATTATAATGCCCAAAATTTTCTAAATTCATATATTAAAGAATGTTGCACAAAATGGTAATCGATCACCAAATTCAAGTTCAAGGTAGGTGACAACATTGAGTATCTATTATATAGAGCATTGTCACAAATGAATACAAGGGACATAGAAGAGTCTAGAGGTTTAAGGATAAAGTTTAGAGCCATATAAATTTCCCTAAAGGTGTGGGGACTCTCAATTGCATAAACAATGTATGCCTTAATCATCATACTCCTAAATTGAATTAAGTGGGCATGCATTGTATGCTAACCATGGTAGTTATCTCTCAATTCATTTTTTCTTGTGTTTTCAAGGTACTTATGATAGTTATGTGTTTTCAAACTACCCAAACTCATTTCACATGATTTCCATTCTTATAAATATGAAAATAGAAATTAAGTTTTGGCCATCATGAATTTTACTTAATTGAAGCAATTATTTAGTGACCTAAAACCTAAAATACATAAGTTTATTGATTTTGGTTTAACCTGGAAATTATAATGTATAAAATTTTGCAAGTTTGGAATCAAAATCTAAAATTAGAATACATTGTATAATTCAAAATTTAAATTTCACCATTCCACATTGTATAGATGTATTTTAAATTCTCAATTACATTACAATTGTATTTGGAATCAAAATCTAAAATTAGAACATGTACATGTTCAAGTGTATTCACATTGGAGCACCATGACCCAACTTTCACAAAAGCCTCCCATCTGGTATTTGTATTTTTGACATTAAGCATAGATACAAGAATACATTTATAAAACAACCTCCACAAAAATCTCCAAAAAAATATTACACAAGACAACATGAAAACTATGCTAATGATACAAGTGGCATACATGTAACTCATTCATCTGGCCAATGGGTTATAGGAATGCAAGTCTCCATAATACAATCATGGTCAGCTTCTGTCATCTTCCATCTCTTTGGATCACCTCTTTTCACATTGATTTCTGTTAGAGGTATCCGAGCTACAACCACCAAATGACTGTATTGACATGATATATATCCAGGCATAAAATATCTGTAAATAATGTGAGCACCTTATTTTTTCACTTTTTCAAAAAAGTGTCCCATTAGAACCATGTCTCCAACCTGGTATGTGAAGTCCCCATCTTGGTAGGGTCGCACCAATCTACTCTTTATTTGCGTGCACTGCATCAAATAGTATGCAACATTTTATTGGTTGTGGAGGGGTGCAATGACAACGAATACATCACCTAAAAGATACATTACAAATATTATTCAAATGTCCTACGTGCAAATTTCTACAACATTTGTATATGTGTAAGATATAATGAACTAATTAACTTAATGAAGACTCTTGTACCTTCCCTAACCATATCGGAAACTCGATCATGATTTAATGAGACCATTGCCTCTTCATTGTGCATCTCTTGCCATGTTGGAATTGGATGTGGGCCCTTTGGATTAAGAGATACATATTTCCATGGCTTGACATATAAATCATTTTCACAGTGATCAAGCCCGCATCCATTTGAATCAATGCAAAAATCACAAAAGTAGGCATACTTCCTCATTTCAATGGAAAATATGTCCCCCGTATCTTTACTTCGAACAGAATGCAATTCCCTCGTACCAGGGATGGTGTCACAATACCATGGAATGGATCTATTAACATCTCCAAGGGGAACATCCCAGAAGAACCTGCATGGAATTCAGTTTGTCATATGTAAATTCCTATCGAGTACATGTGTTCTTTTGGAAATGTTGAAATGTTGAATGTTATTAGCTTATTAATTGAGTTTGGAGCTTATTACCTGCACACCGTCCTTTCTTGTTCGTGAATTGATGTCCCAAATGACGTGTGCACCAATCAACTACTTTAGTGGAGCATTTGAGTCGGTTTGCACCATGACTCATCTGGTACCTCCGAAGTGCTCGTTTCACACATGCACCTGCGCCATCATGTTCACCCTTCCCATGCCCTGTCTCAAAAAATCTCCAGGTGCGTCGGATTCCTGTCTGTTTGTGCAGGCGACTCAACCAATAAAATGAGCGTGCCGATTTGAATTGCCCTGCACACCCATCTGACCAAATCCAGTGTTCAGTAAATGATACGCCTCTCTGCCTGAATGAATCATAAATCAACCCAAATCAGTGTTGAACGAAGAATGTGTCATGCTCACGATCATCACTAACATAAAAATGGTACTCCTTGATCACTTCACGTGACTGGGGAGTGCTATCCCTACCATCAATGTTTTCCTGAGCATGTCTGTACAACACATGTACGAAGATAGACACCTGGTCGGAGTGATAGTACTCACTCTGTATCTCTCTCTGAGGAGAAAAGGTGTAGTTCTCCGCAAAGTCTACCACCGATAAGATTGTGCCCAGCTCAAATACCTCACGGGAATGTTTGAATTCTGAAGCTTTCCACCTAGACCTATGGGAGTGCTTTATGTATTTATAAATCTGACTGTGAAACTTCTCCATGAAATCTGAAACAGGAATCTCATCATCGAGCAAGTCAATCCTCTTGGATGGCACAGATGAAGAAGGTGTTGGATTCATGGTGACGTACTCGTACCTCTTCCACCTAACAGTGATATCTAACAATCCATGGTGTGTTGGATCGATAGGAAAGTTCTTATGGAACAATGTCAAATCACCACATTCATGGCCTTTTGTCCCAACTACACACCTCTTATTGAAAAACACGTGTTCAGGATTCCTGTTGCATAGTATCATACAAATAAAATCTCGCACTGTGTGAGGAGCTAGTACACCGTTCCAGTGCCTTTTGCAAAAATCCATAAATGTGTCATAGTATAGTTGAAATTCAACGTGGTACTGATAGCAACAAGTGTCGTGAATCATATTCGGCCTAATATACCACGGTTTCAATTTGTTGAACATGCTAAATGATATTTGAACACCAGTATTGGTTTCTTGGAATTCCTCGTAAAGTGAAACTCTCGTCATCTCCATCACATGCTTACAGTGCTCCTGATAACTGCCTCTCGATAAACGTTGTCGCAGGATATGCTTTCGATCTGGAATAGCACGAGAATGACTATCCCAAAACTCTATCACCTTCTCTCTAATGCCTGCTGCCATCCTATCTCAATAGGGTTCCCTACAAATAAGAGCCCAACAAGTAGCTTCATCACTTTCATCTATCCGGACCCTGAATTTAGTATATTTGAGCAATGTTCTTTTTGGAACATTGAGCAATGATGCCATTGTTGATACCATTCGATTTCTTGAGGTGCTTTGTGCCACAACAACCATTGTAATTGGCTTACGAGCAGCTCGAGTATCATTGTTTCTTAATTTTCCAAATGAAGATAATGCAATTCTTACATTTTCTATTGCATTCTGACATGTCTTTTTTGTTTTAACATCTTGAAAAATCAACAACTTTGTGGCACGTTTCAATTTTTTGTGTTTTATCAACCCATGTAGGATTTGAGCTTGTGCCATCATTGAATGTTGTTCAAAATATGACTTGATTATGTTATTGACATGCTCTCTAACTCTCCGACCAGGGATCGAGTTCCCAATCTTTTCTTGTGTAGAAACAACTGCACAATCCTCTAGAAAATTTCCACCATTTCCAATCCCACTGCAACTCCCAATTATATTTTCAATGTGAGAGGGAAAGGTGTCATGTGATGGTTGATCAGGATCATGAGGGGGCACAGGGTCATGTGATTCTTGATCACCATGATGTGATGTCTGACCATAATCTCTCCCTGCGTAACATGTAAATTAACAAACTGAAAATTGGTTACTTCATAGTTGTGCATTGAACTTTAAAATAGCCAGTAACTTGAAATTTGATGTGGAAATTGAAAAATTGAAAATTGCATGTGAATTGAATTTTCCAACTAATACATTTAGCTTGAGAATTGTTCTAAGTAAAGATCGAAATTGCTAGTAACTTGAAATTTGAAATTGCTCAAGTAACTTGAAATTGCTAGTAGCTTGAAATTTCAAATTGCTCAAGTGATACGAACCGTTACACCAAAACCCCGAGGTGTTAGTGAAGGCCGCCCACTAGGATCTTAACATCTCACCACGCTCCGCAGTCCAAACTCTGGGCTGGATGTGCGCCCATATGGTGGTGTCCCCTCTGCATCATACGAGCCCCGGACAAACACTGCAATGCTGACGTTGGATCTGAAACGACACGGAAGTGATCGACAACAGTTCAGCTGAAAATAGATATGGACCCCAGGTATGTTCGGCTTCCTAACAGTTCAGGTGTTCCACTCGGCCACCAATGCTGTCTGACGGCTTGCGTATTGGTGCAGTACCCCTCACTTCACGACTCAGGTAAAACTGATAACCGCTTGGCCACAAACGAGAGCTCTTGGTTTACCTCACGGGTGGAAACTAGTCAATCAGGTAGGGGTCGTTGCCCTTTTCGCTAGCAGGTCCTCTCAATGGGCCAGCTACTTTGGGGTTCCTGTGGTACTCCTCACAATGAGTTTTAGGGCTTATGCCCAAGTACTTCCCACAGTTAAGTGGACGGGGATTATTCCCAGATCCGAACTTGCAATAGATGCGAAATTGGTAGTAACTTGTACATTTAACTTTAAAATTGCTAGTAACTTGAAAATCAACTATATATATTTAAGTCAAGATAATTATTAATAACTTGATAAAAATTATTGTGGGCATAAAAATTAATATGATTTACAATCATCACATTATATAATTGTGGACAAATTTTCTTTATGCAATTTATGTCCATTTTACTTTTACATTACAAGAAAAATGTTATTTTAACTTTATGGTATAATTTATAAATAAAAAAATATTTAAAATACAAGTTGCAAATCACCATGCAAAGAATAAATGATTAAAACACTTCTACCCTAGAATTTCAAGGACAACATCATGCATTCCATGTTGTATATACGTGAAATAAAAATTTGAGATTGATTTTCTACCCATCATAACATACCTATTATACTCTAAATGTGGGGAAAAAATCATTGATTCAGAGATGAATACGATATTTAATTAAAAACATTGTAGTGATATGATTGAGGGGAAATTCATAATTTTTAATGCAAAATAACATTTTCATTAGTTGATGATTTTGCAATTTCAACAATAGTCATTTAAATGGAAATTGTAATTTTATCATAAATTGCAATTTAAGGATTTTTTTATCAATAATGCTTCACATATCAATGCAAGGTTGCAAACATTGCAAATTTAATTATTTCCAATTTCTCCTAACAAAATATATGGTTCTAATAATTAATTTTATCATGGTAATATGTCATATTATGCAAATAAAAATATATGTGATAGATGAATTTTTTTTTAAAGTAAAGATTATAATTAAATAGCTCTTTGAACATTCATTTGTATTCAAATATTTATTACTATGAAAATATTGCCAACCACCATAACTATGAAAATATTCATTCATTTGTTTTCAAATTGAATAAATTCTAACTAATACATAACTATCAATCGATTTTTCTAACAAAACAAGAATTGAAATTACATTTAACTTGAAATTGTTAGTAACTTTAAAAATTGCAATTAGTTAAATATGTACAATTTAACTTGAAAATATAGTGTTTAAGTGTACATTTAATTTGAAAATTATTCTAATAACATTGAAAATTGTTAATAAAGTTTAGAAATTTCAAAATAGTTAATATGTACATACATTTTAACTTGAAAATAGAATCTAAGTGTACATTTCATTTGAAAATTGTTGGACAATAAAATTGAAAAATGTTAACAAACTTTGAAATAATTTGAAAATTGTTTTAAAGCAACTTTGAAGCATAATTTGAAAATTGTTAGCAACTTTGAAATAATTTGAAAATAGTTAAAAATATGTTCATATCTTAACATGAAAATAGAATATAAATTTACATGTTTCATTTGAAAATTGTTCTAATTTAAGTTTGGTTTAAAGCCACTTGAAAATTGTTCATTTAACATAAAAATTGTTGCAAACTTTGAAATTTAAATAACAAATTGATGAAATAAATAAGAATATAATTACAAATAAATATGAAACAAATTAAATTATAAAATTTAGTTAGATTTATTGGAAAATTGTTACTAATTTTGTAAATTATGTAGCATGATATTTAAATTATGATAGCATGTAATTCAATAATTTACCTTGGTTGTCCTCCATTGGAATTTGTTGCACCAAATGTGCATCTTCTTCTTCTCTCAACCTTGCTCTTTGTTGTCTCATTCGTTCTCTATTGTACTCACATTCTTCATTGGCATTTTGTTGTCTAACATGTTTTCTTTGTCTTTTTTTTTTATTCCCCATCAATCTACAATGAAAACAAACAATTTTTTTTCAAAATGTTATAAGAAACAACAATATGTTAGTATGAAATATTGAAATATGCCTACATAGAAATCTTACATGAATCAATCTACAATGAAAACAAACAATTTTTTTTTCAAATTATTATAACAAACAACAAAATGTTAGTATGAAATGTTGAATTTTGCCTACAAAGATATCTTACATGTCTAATGAGGTCTAATTCAGTAATATGAAAATGGCAAATCTCTAATTCAACAAAATCAAATTCATAAATCTCTAATTCAACAAGATCAAATTGTTAAATCTCTAATGAAAAAAAAAACTAGACATGAGGTAAATTGTTTTTTATGAATCCTTCTTTGTTAGTTATATACAGGTTCGTTGTTGTTTTACGGAGGGAAGGGTAGTTGGAAACATTAATTGTAAAACTCCTTTCATGGTTTTGCCTCGGCTGCTTTATATATTTTTTTACACTTACAAACCCTCGATCAAGCCTTTTTGACAGATGCTCGATCGAGGTTCTGTTAAGCCCTCAATCGAGGTTTTTGAAAAAGCTCGATCGAGCAAATAGGTCGATCGAGGGCTTAAAATACAGGCCGAGAGCCCCTTTCTCAGCAGAATGGAATGTTTGTCTGCCTTCCACAGAGTTAAACTATGGCATTAAATGCTCATTAATGAGCGGACTTGATACCATTGGATTCGTCAACGAATCCTCTATCCAGATATATAAAATTTACGAATTTTTATCTTCATATGTCTGTTGTTTTTAATTTTCTACTAAAACTTGCCTTAAAAAACCATGCCGACAACTTCGATTGAGCTCAAAGATAAATCCACAACATTCAAAATACACATCCAAAAAATTTGAAAAAATACACAAGCCCTAGATAAATGCGTCCTCTTTAAAAGGGTATTTTTAGTTTTGCAAATTATGTAAAAAATCAAAACATTTCGTGCACGCACACACATATGTGCAAAATGCGACTTAAATAATCATTTGTCAGTTTCGAAAAATAATGATAAATATAATTTTTCGAGAAAAATTAAAAGAAAAATATGTAAGCCCTAGTGCACTCTGTCTAGATCATGTTCACATATTTCATTTTTTAAAATTATTATTTAACATTAATTTATTGTGCACGCACACAAACTACTTGTTAATTGCTCTTCAAATTTTTAAGTACACACGTTTCATTAAATGAAAATTCGACATGATATATGGCATTGGTATATTTCGAAAAAAATATCATTGGAAAGCCAACATAATTCTTTACATTTCGTTTTTTAACCGCATGTCAAAATTCATGTGGCAAGTATGAGTTTCGAGGGCTTCAATTTAATACATGGGTAAAATTTCTGTTTTTCACCGTCATATTTGGCCAAAAAGAGTTACCCATCTTCATGGAATCATCCGTTAATATTTTATGATTCTATGGAATAATGAAAATGCTCGTAGATATAATTTATGTTTAAATTATTAAAATATCAATTAAGTAATTAATTTAAGATTTTAATTAAAAGTTAACATATTCATGAACTCATTCTTTGACATAAAGAAATGTAACCCTTCACTTTATATTTAACTATATTGGTTTTATTCATTTTAAACATCAAAAACACTTAGAAGATTGTCACATTAATTCCTTATTAGCTATACTTATTTTAAGAACTATTAGATGATATTAGGTATATTTAGGTCTTTATTACATAACTTAGTTTCTTTAGCACCTAGGTCTTAAAATTTGTAGAATTAATATCTAGATGTAACCCTTCACTTAGTATTTAACTATATTGGTTCTATTCATTTTAAACATAAAAAACACTTAGAAGATTGGTACATTAATTCTTTATACATCCAACAATATTAGCTATACTCATTTTAAAAACTATTATATGATATTAGGTATATATAGGTCCTTATTACATAACTTAGTTTCTTTAGAAGCTATGTCTTAGATTTTGTAGAATTAACATGTAGAATTTGAATATGTAATGAGTTGATATTTGTGTAAGTGTAGATATTATATCAAATGGAAAGCGAGGAGTCTTTGAGGCGAAAGCGTAGGAGGTCTTCACAGTTTTCTGGAGTTGGTGTTTCAAGTGATAATCGGAGGTTGTCAACTTCCCCTCAAGATTCAAGTTTGTTGTATACTTCACATTCAGTTGATAATCGACGAGGAGAAAGGGGTACAAATGATTCCCCTTTATCTTCTGTGGGAGAACGCCGATCTCGACCTTCTGTTGGTATGAACATCAATCTTTAATACATGTATACAAATTGTTTTTTTGTGTACGCAAAGTTTGTACATGTTTACACAAAACTTTGTTCTTATTTGAAGCATAGTATGGTTCAGAAGATGCTTGTAATTCTACAGAGAGGGAAGCAGAGCGAGCAAGGGAGACGGATGAGGGTGCAGAGCAAGGTTCCCAAGAGGCTCGTCATCCTACACATGGTGATGATGGTCGAGCCAGGACACAATATGTTGAACTAATTGAGGATTGTACACCCATTACAATGTATCCATTAGATTTACCTAAGGAGCTTCCATGGGAAAGTGATGATCATCAAATGACTCTTGAAAGATGTAGATCCCACTACGGCAAGTTGGAAAATGATTTGTCTACTATGGATCTCCCTCTAGAGAGTAAACAAAGTTTGAAGATTGTTTTGGGATCATTGCAAAAATTCATTCAGGCATATGAGAATCTTGGACCAACTACGAATGGTTTTGTTGATTTGATGCGAAGACGAAGAGAACAAGTGATGGGTCCAGACAAGTGGGCTATTGTGAAGGAGAGAGTGACAAAAGAACAAGCCAAATCAATGTTTAACTTCAAAGAAGGTCTAAAGCGAGAAATGTTGAAAGTGCAATATTTCAAGCACCCTCATCTTGCACATATACTATATGATCGGTTCCTCGCAACCTATGGTCGGTTTCCGTGGAATGATGAGGTTTCTCAATATTTTGCTAGATTTTTTTATGCGGAGTTTTTTTTAAATATGAAGCCAGTCTATACTGATGCTCATTCATAATTTTATGGAGTTGGAAATGGTCGAATATATGATCGAAAAGGTGCTCTTAGAGACCCTACAACTCTTCAACCTTCACCCTAGATATCTCGCCCACCCAGGCTTGTAGAATTAAGATCAGAGATAGAGCCCACATCCCAACTTGGGACAACTGCAAGGGATTTTGTTGGCGATGGTTTATCGTCAGCATTAGTTGGAGTAGATGTGGGATTGGTTCGAGAGAGGGCTCGTGCCATTATTCGTCAAAAGTTTGTTTACAAAACTGATGATGAGGTAGATGGAATGAGTATTGGAGATCTTAGGGCTTATGCCAAGGTTTGTCGTGACATAGCGTCAAATGTTTTATCCAATGACACGTCGAGTTTAGGAGAGGTAAATGTTGATTATGATATGACAATATATTTAATCTTTTATTCATTTTGAATTGAACTTTTTGTTACATTATATGAATGATATTATGTCTTTTTTTATGTATAGTAATAAGTACATTATGTAAATGTTTATTGGTTGCAGTTTTCCAGAATGATGAATGAACATTCTTTTCGACTTTCCACTAGTGAAAATGTAGAGCATATTGGAGAGGTATATTTATTATTTACATATTTATAATTATCTTTGAACCTGATATATTATCCTTTTTTTGAATTTTAATTTAACTATGCATCTTATTGTTAATTTGACTTATCCATGCAGGTTTCTTTAGATACGAACTTTTTAAATGATTTACCATCTATTGTGAGCTAATGTTTTTAATTTTTTTGTTTCAATTTTAAGTTAATTGCTTAATTTTTTTTTGTTTGCACTATGTTTTATTTATTAACACAATTTAAATTTTAGGGGGGAGAAATAGGTTCTTTGCTGAATGCAGCGGATATTGGCACGGAGGTAATTTTGTTCACACTTGAATTGAACTTTGATATAAGTTTAATATTTAATTTTTTTGGATTCAGTTAAAATTTGTTCAAGTAATTTATGAGATTCATAAATTGATTTTATACATGTTGCAGCTTGGGTCTCTTCAATCTTTTGGAGACAAAGGGAAGACTCTTTTGGAGGATAGTGGTGGACATGCATTTAGAGAATTTGATGTAATTTTGTTAATAATTAAATTGTTCTTTGATATATAAGTTTAATATTTTAATTTTTTGAATTTAGTTTAAATAATTTATGATATTCATAATCTTCTTTTATACATGTTGCAGGGTGGGTTGAGTCCAAGGGGAGGCCCTAGTGGAGTATAGCACGGTGGACATCTTCTTTTTGTTGATATATAGATTGTAACTTTGTTTTGGACATCAAGGAGATTTATTTTTGGACTATACATATGTACATTGAACCCACCTGTTCATGAACATTTTTTGAGGATTATATACATGTACATTGAACTTACATATTCTGTATTTTCTTTAAATGATCTACTTTTTTTTGTTAATTATTTAGCATATTTGGTGTGATTTAAAGGTTTAGACTATGTATTTGCATGTTTAAGAATGTATGTATTATTAAATTTATGTATGGAATGTTAAGAATTGATATTTGGAAGTTTTGATAGGTGCAATCTAAAGTTAGGAAATGTTAACATCAAATGTTATATCCAATGAATGAATGTTGAGAATGAATGTTATGGGAAGAATGAATGTTAATATTGAATGTTAAGAATGACTGTTATCTTTGAATGTTAAGAAGTTTAGGAATGTCAAGAAGTTTTGGTAGAAATATAAATGTTAGGAAGTTTAAAAATGAATGTTAAGTTCAAAGTTCAGGAATGTTAGGAAGTTTTGATTGAAATATGAATGTTAGGTTCAAATTTTGATAGGAATGTTAGGAATATGTTAAGAATGAATGAATGTTAAGAACATGACTGTTATCTTTGAATGTTAGGAAGTTTAGGAATGTCAGGAAGTTTTGATAGAAATATGAATGTTAGAAAGTTTAAAAATGAATGTTAGATTCAAAGTTCAGGAATGTTAGGAAGTTTTGATTCAAATATGAATGTTAGGAAGTTGAAGAATGAATGTTAGGTTCAAATTTTGATAGGAATGTTAGGAATATGTTAAGAATGAATGTTATGGTAAGAATAAATGTTAGGAAGTTTTGATAGGTGCAATCTAATGTTATGAATGTTAAGAAAGAATGTTTGTTTGATACATATAATTTTGGTTTCAACATAAAAGTTGAATTTTATATATAAATGATAAATTGAAATTTGTATAACTAATTCATATTTTCAATTTTTAACTAATAATTCATATTTTCAATGTTCAGATACATTTTATGCAGCTGAAATCATGGCATATGAGGATTTAACAATTTTTAGTTTTTTAATCATAAGCAAAGATTACAGGATTGTGAAGCTTGTGCTAAATTAGAGCAATGATTTTAGACAACAATTTGATGAATTTTTATTGATTTGTTGTAAATAATCATTCTTCTAATTTAGCATAAGCTTCACAATCCTAGAATCCTTGCTTGTGATTAAAAATCAAAATGATCGTTGTCTCCATTTTCCATGATTTCAATTATGTGAACTTACACAAGTGATATTTTAAAGTAAAGATTCGGGGAGGAGAGTGGGGACAACCACATCCGTTATCTCATCCCTTAAGTGGTATAATAGACATATGGGGACCCGAATAAATTATTTTATACAGAATTAAGACGAAATTACACATTAAAGTTTTCATTACCAAATAATTTTTGAATTCATTTCAGCATACTATAATACGATCATTTAAACTCTTATATTCTAGTTCCCTTTCAAGATCATAGACATAGTTGAAAGAAAAAAATATCTTGTACACAACATTTGACAATGGCATGGACAAAACCATCGATCTATTAATTTTTGATATAGTTAAAAACATCGCAATGGAATGTCGTCCTCAATTATCCGTTCATGGTCATGTTTGGACAGTTTTCATTTTTCATTTTTTCATTTTTTTTTTTTTATGGAACTTGAACCAATTTTATTCGAGATGCACATACTAAATGACTATATTGAGAACATATAACATCAGGCTCATAATCCTGAAAGTAGACATAATTTTCAGTCATATCGGTCTGCTGAAAAAATAGCCCTTTAAAATGATGGATCCTCTCTCGTATGTATATCCGTTGTCATTGTAGTCTTCCAATAACTTCATTTTTCCTTCAGTGCATCGCATCAAATAATACTTCACATTTTCGTTGTTGTCTATAGGTGCAATCACAGCAAAAACATCCCCTGTGCAAATTACAATTAACATTAGGATTTTTAAATCAATTAAATTGACTAATATACATGTATAAGGTGATGGACAAGAATGAACAGTCGACAAAACAATTGTACTTTATCATTACCTTCTCTAACAAGATCTAAAATTTTGTCGCCATCAGATGATATTGCTATTTCTTCTGATTCTAATTCTTCTACGCTTGCTAGTGGCATTTTTTCTTTAGGATTAATCTTTGCGTGTTTCCAATGTTTTACGTATTTGTTAGTTATGTTTTCACAAACTTCTGTAGATTCAATATTTTCAGTGCAAATATGACAAAAGCATGATTGCTTTCTACTGTCAAATGCATACACGTTTTGGAAGGCTTTTGTTTGAATAGAGTGAAAATATCTAGTCCCATGTATGGTACTAGTGTCGAATGGTATTGATCTAGTTATATCTTGGACCCCAACAAGCCAAAAAAACCTACATAAACATGACAAATTTTGATGTTAGTGTACATTTTTTTAAATTGACAATTAATATAAATTAAAAAAATCATGTACATACCTACGCACATCTTTTGATTGTTGATTATAATCATGGCTTAGATGTGATTTACACCATTGGACAACCTCTGCAGCTGAATGAAATCATGCAGAAGAATGGTTCATTTTCCATCTTTGAAGTGCTCTTTTTACGCATGCTCCTGCGCCATCATGTTCACCTTTTCCATGTCCAGTTTCAAAGAAATTCCAGCGATGTTTAATGTTCAATGCTTTATGAAGTCGACATAGCCAATAAAATGATCGCAAAGATTTAAATTGTCCTGCACATCCATCCGACCATATCTAATGCTCATTGAATTTAACGTCACATCCCTTTAGTGAATCGTAGAAAATATTTTCAATACAATGCTGAACAAAATGTGTATCGTGTGTACGATCATCGCTGATATAAAAGTGACATTCTTTAATCACATCTCGATTGTCACACGTGCTTTCAATGCCATCAACATCCTGTTGAGAATGTCAATATAAAACATGGACAAATACCAAAACTTGGTCAGAATGATAGTATTCACTCTGTATCTCTTTTTGTGCATCAAATATGTAGTTTTCTGCAAAATCAACCATTGACAAAATTGTTCTTGGTGGAAAAATTTCATGAGACTGTTTGAATTGAAGGTCTTGCCATCGTGCTCTATGTGAATGCTTGGTGTATTTATAAATTTCACTTTCAAATTTCTTGAGAAAATCTGTCACACCTATTTTATCTTCTCACAAATCAATCCTTTTGAAATGTGCATCAATAGAACTTGTAATGTATTCATATCTTCTCCAATCAACGGTTACATTTAACAGCAAGTGATCAGTATCGATAGAATATTTATTGTGGAAGAAAACCAAATTTTCACAACGATTACAATGGCTTCCATTGACACATCTCTTATTATAAAATACTTCATCGTGATTTCTCTCACATAGGGTTTGAGATATGAATTCACGTATTGTGGGCGGAGGTGGTGAATTTGCCCAAAACATTTTACCAAATTCAAGAAACGCGTCGTAATATAATTGAAATTGCACATGATAACGACAACGACATGTGTCACGTATAGTAATAGGTCTAACATACCATGGTTTTAGTTGCACAAATGTAGTGATTGACACATTAATTCCACAATGATCTTCCTTGAATTTATTGAACAATTGTACTAGTGTCATATCCATTATATGTTTTGGACTGCTTACATATACTCGTCGTGATACTCTTTGTCGTATCACATCCCTTGAATTTGGTGAAACTCGAGCATGTGTCAACCAATATTTCCATACAATATCTTTAACACCTACTCCCATTCTATCTTTGTAAGGCTGTCTACAAATAATTTCCTAGCAAGCAAGTTCATCATTTTCATCTATTTACATTCTGAATTTGCTATGTTTGTATAATGTCTTTCTTGAGGTTCCAACTGCTTTTGCTAGTTGTGTTGTCAAACGTTTTTGTTTAGTACTAGCCAAAACAATTGCTGTATGAATTGCTCTTCGTGCAGCACTGATATCTTTCTTCCTAGATTTTTCAAATTTTTTTATTGCATCACCTATATTTTCTATCACATTATGTTTCAATTTTGACTCTTTGGTCGCCTTGTGAATACCCAATAATGACGTAGCATCTTCTAACTTCTTGGTCACTAATAAACATCTAAAAATTTGTGCTTACCCTGTTATTGAATAATTCTTTAGAACATCATCATAAAAAATTTGAGCTTGATATCGTGCAGCATGTATAGGAATTTTTTTTCCATTTTTGTTGCAATCAACGTTTTCTAACATTTCCTCATCAATGGTGAAAGTACCTATACATCATGTTAAATTTACATGTATCCAAAAATACAATTCATTATAAAAAATGAATTTGGAAAATACATGATATATACATACCTGGTCCAATTTCTGGTTCTTGAACTTGATCTTCAATATTGACTTCATCGACATTAGTATGTAAATCACTATTTACATCTTCAACAATGGCCTCTTCAACTTCAATTTGCTCTTCTTGTACTCTATTTTAAATTTCCATTTCATCAACATTATCATGTAAAACTGTATTTATATCTTCAATAACTGTAGCTTGCGTTTCTGCAAGGCTTGCTTTGTTGGCATGATATTTAAGTTTTTTTTTTCTCTATTATCATCATTATCATCACGTTTACAATCATATTTTCTTTGATGGTTTCTCTTACTTCCCATGATTGTTTAATTTATAAATGATAAATAAAGAATCATCACTTTATAGTAAAAAAATAAAATTAAGATTTAAAAACAATTATGAAATTTATAAACACATGAACTGAAATTTACTTCACCTTATCAAAATCTTGCAAGAGTTTTTTGAAGAAAAACTCCTTGGAAACAAATTTCCTTTGAAAAGAACCTTCTTTGAATGAAATAAGAACTCCTTGACAATAAATCACCTTTGAAAAAACCCATTGGAAAATAATAAGAACACCTTCTAAAGAAATCTTCTTTGTAAAACCATTGGAAAAAAAACTTCTTTGAAAAAATACCTAGGAAAAAAATTTCTTTGGAAAAACCCTTGCAAAGAAATAACTATTTTGCAAAAATAACTTGGGAGAACAACTTTTTGAAAAAAACCCTTTCAGAGAAATAAGAAGGAAAAATACATCTCATTTGCAAAAATACCTTGAAATAAAAGCTTTTTTGCAAAAATACCTTGGAATAAAAACTCTGTAAAAGAGAAAGAAACTTTTTTTGAAAAAACCATTTGGAAAAATACTTTGTAAAAAAAACGTCTTTCGCAAAAATATCTAGAAAAAAAATTACTTTGAAAAAACCCATTTCAAATAAATAAACTCATTTGCAAAAATATCTTGGGAAAATAACTCTTTGAAAAAAACATTTTCAAAGAAATAAGAAGGAAAAATACAACTCCTTTGAAAAAATAACTTGGAATAAAAATTTATTTGCACAAAATACTTTGGAATAAAAACTCTTTAAAAGCACCATTTTGGAAAAAAAACACCTTGAAAAAACCCATTGCAAAAAAATAAGAAGTGCAAAAATACCTTGGAATAACAACTCATTTTGCAAAAATGCCTTAGAAAAAAACTCTTTCAATGTACCTCTTGGAAAGAAATAGGAAGAAAAATACCTTATAAAAAAACTCCCTTTGCAAAAAAAATCTCATTAGAAAACCCCTTCAAAAACATTATGACCAGAAATATGCGAAATTAAAATGTGCAAAAATAATAAACGTATTTAGTTTTATTTATATAAGTTTAGACATCGACGTTTTTTTTTTTTTGTTTTTTTTTTTAAACAGTCGACGAGTTTTTTTTACGTTTGGTTATTCGGCCAAATAACCTTTGTTGTAAGTGATGTTTTCGTTAAGGAAAAAGGGTATTCAGCTGAATAATTATTCGGCCGAATAACTATTCGGCCGAATAATTATTCAGTCGAATAACCTCTGAAACTTGAAAAATTCATGTTTCCTCACAGTTTTCAGGTTTCTCCATTTTCAGAAGGCAAAAATAATCTCTTACACTACAAAGAGACTGTCAGACTTGATACCATTAGTTTCGTTATTGAATCTACTTTCAGAATATATAGATTTTGTTGTGTATAGGTGAGATCTGATATTTTTAATTTTTTTTTCTTAACATGTGTCGAGTTTGGTTTCATCTCTTTCAAAATGCGGTGAAATGAAAAATCCATAGGTTTAAAAATACACCACCAAAAAAATTGAAAAAACTATGGTGCAGTTAATTGGTGTCTACTTCAAAAGAGTATTCATAGATTTTTTAGTTTTATAATCAGTTGAGAGAAAAGTTTTGCGACAAAAAATATGTTGAAAATCAACAAAGTTTCCCCATTGATCGAATTCAAAAAAATATAATAATTAGTATATAGATCCATTGGTTACAAACTTATAGTCATGCAGTAGTATATTGTGTGTAGATTGTCGTAGCATATTTGTTTTTTGCAAAAAACAAGTTTAACAATGATTTTACATGTGCGACAAAACATGGCTATTTTGTAGTCCTTTCATTTTATAAGAACACACTATCAAACATTTTCCGAATCGACATATCAAATCTCAATATAAAAAATTGAAAAAAATATGGATAGCAAGCTAACATAATTCTCTAAAAAAATTCTTTTAAGTGAAAAGTGAAATTCCAAACAAAAATATCACTTTTATTCGCCCAAAGTTGGAAAACATGAAAAACTCAGATTTATTTTCTCACAAGAACCCCCAAAATAGACACCCATCTTCATAGATTCACCCATATATACACAATGTAGAACATGATTATTTATACATATAGTATTAGAGTCATGACTCTTTATAAGGAGTCAATCATGAACAATAGCTTCTTAATTATGTATACTTGCACACTATAGTTAACCTAGGTTCTAATTTGGAATGTGTTATAGTGGATATCCTTGGGATTAAACTATCCAAGGCCAACATGCTCTTCCTTCCCTTGTTCTACCACAAGAGGTGGAGAAATAGAGGATTTTTTTAAAAGACATTGGTACCTCTCTTTCTCTTAGATCTATAAAAGTGAAGTTTGAGGACATTATGGAGGATTTTTCTTTACACTATTATTGAACTTGATGGAATCAGATTATAGTGCACATATAAAAGTGTGGATTGAATATTGGTTCTCATCCACATCATACAAATAGATTTTTGAATATGGAGATAGTGGGCTTAATAAAGTCCATATTAACATTCAATTGAGATTTTTTTCATTGTTTCACATGTCGCAATCCCAATCAATGATAAGCGACCAGCTCTACCATATCGAGCTAAAAATTGGCTCAATTTCTTAACAACTTCACAAAATATGAGGATTGACAACCCTATCGATGCTCCTCATGCCTTGGGATGCTCTAAAAGCCACTTTAAATCACCCACATTAATAATTATACCTTTATTCAAAGGCCCTCCCACCATTTGGTCTAATTCCCTGAAATTCATAACAATTATACCCCATTGATTTTTTTTAAAAACACACCTACATCATCACTATAGCGATGGCACAAATGTGGTATGTTTTTTCCCCTGTAACGGTATTCCGTGGCTATAGCGACAATCATTCCGTCGCTATAGCCTTTGAACCATCGCTATAGCGATGTTCCGTCAAGCACATAGTGATAGATTTGCTATACAAGTGACAGAATGTTCATCGCTTGTATAGAAAATCTGTCACTATGTCCATGACAAAGCGTCACTATAGCGACGTTCCGTCAAGCACATAGTGACGAATTTGATATACAAGTGACGGAAGGTTCGTTTGTTGTATAGAAAATCCGTCGCTATGTTCATGACAGAGCGTCACTATAGCGACGTTCCATCAAGCACATAGAGATGGATTTGCTATACAAGCGACGAAAGGTTTGTCGCTTGTATATCAAATCCGTCGCTATGTGCTTGACAGAACATCGCTATAGTGACGGTTCCCTTTCGGTATAGAGACATCGTGACTCAGACATTTTCGCTACAGCCACATAAATTTTTTAACCTAGAAATAAAATAACAAGTACTTTTTGTCGCTATAGCGATGGAGACCGATCAGTATAGTAATGAAGAACTATTGCTATAGTGACGGATGTTCATCGCTATAGAGACGTTAATGGTATTTTTCATTATAGTCCACTCAATTTACGTTTCATCACTTCCTTGTTGCCATAGTGACGAACTGTTCTAAGTGTTTCTACAGCAACGAAAAGGTTCCGATGAAAATAGGGGGTCAAGTTCATCGCTATAGCAACACATAAGTGTTGCAATAGCAACGATGTTCAGTGGGAAAAATGTGCACATGTACTAGTGTATTATATAAATAGGTATTAGATATTACATAATCTACCGCACTGCTGTTGAGCCCGTGAATGCAATTCATCTCGCTATAATTTGGCCACTTCTTTATCCCAGTACAAATTAAACGTCTTAAGCACTAGAAATATTGATTAGCTTAGAACCGAACAAGTTTTCACCTAGATTTGCATAAATTCTATTGTACTGATTGTCTAGAGCATGATCTTCATCTAACTGAAGAGGATTAGGATTGGAATAATTGCTTAGAAGAATTTCTTTCTTACTCGAAGTATGAGCATTAAAGTCTCCCGTTAAGAGAATATTTCCATCATTTCTTAGATTATTAATATTGTTTTCTAAACCAATGAAAGGACAATTTTTATCTATGTTGTATCTATTATAAAAATTAGAGTTACTAGGGGAAAAATAACAATGGAAATGTAGGTTTTCTTATTATTGATTTCAATTAATTCTATCCACATATACTAGTTGTGGGGGTCTTTCTTATAGATCCTAGCATTTGAAAAGATGTGTTCTTTGATGTAACAGGTTATGCCTCCAATGCCTCTAATAGAGGATCTCGTGTTCCAAGTCAACCATAGAAAAAATCCCTCTATGTTAGGGACTCTAGATTCTTTGCGCTCATAGGTTTCAACCATAAAAATAATATCAATTTCATTCAGTATCCAACTTATCTTGGGACCTTTGTTCTAGGGAAAACCCCAACAATTCCAAGAGAGGATCCGAAGTGTGTCTAATTGCTATTTATGGTTATCTTTTTGGTTTCTATATGGAATAATATCTTTTCTATTTCTAATTAGAGCCCATTTTCCTCCATTCCTAGCTTCGTTTACCTTTTGTACCTCCTTTATTAATTTAGCTTGGTCTTCTCGAATGAGATCCTCATTTATAAATATTCCTGACCCTTTTAAATTTGAGGTTTTGCTAAGAACACTATACTTATGGTCAGTACAACCAACTTTAATATGAATCAATTGTATTTATTCTCAATTAATTTCCCTAATCTCTTTGCTTATTTTAAGCAGGTTGTTCCAATGTGTAACATATTCTAAAGTTCTTCCTTGACTACAGTTAAGGTACTGTGTCTTCCTTTTCCTTTAAGTAAGAAATTACGAGGTTCAAAGCTAGCTTGTTAAGCTCACAGTCTAATTCTAAGAGCCCCTTCATTCCCTCCTTGATGGGATTGATATCAACTTTACCTTTCCGATTATTTAAGGTCAAGTTTTTGTTTACTTTTTCTTCTAAGTTATTTAAAAAAAAAATCAACTATTATTATGACTAGTAAAATTAAGATTTAAACGTCAAATGAAAGGCAATGTTAAAATTAAAACTTCATATAAAATTTCTTGAGGTACAAGGTAGGATGTCAAATTTCAACCCTCATGATGAATTCCTTTTTTTATAGTAAACAAAGTTTTGTTTGATAATGATTAGTAAAAGAGTGGATCATAAATGAATTCTTTATTCTTTTCTTGATAGATCAGATCAAATATTCTTGATGAGTTAGTTTAAATGACTGTGTTAAACTAAACACAATAATATTATTATTCTGCAACAATAATAACAAACTAACGTTTACTTGTCCAACAATAATAACAAACTAATGTTTACTTAGGATTCTATGATCGGTTGTTTTCTGTGGCCTTCGTAGTAATTTCATGCATGGGATGCAAGCTAGTAAAGAAAGACCCTCAACCATTCCAAAAATTTATTGTTTACAGCTGACAAGATAAATTACACACATTCAACCATATGTAAAATGTGATGAGTTGATGAAATACAATCATGCCTGTAAAATAGATAACCAAATTATAGGTGCGTGTAGTGAAATCCGACGAAATCAAACTAGTCATGAACTGATGTGTTTGTTAGCTAGCTCGGCTTTTGTAATTAAATATATTCATGCAGTAAACAAAGTTTTGTATGATATGGTTATTGTAAGAATGATTAGTTATCTTTATGTACTGTAACCTTTCCCGTCAGAGGTTTTGATTGTACGCAGGAGCTGTAGGCCAATGTATATTGGAGAAAGGGAGAGAAGCATCAGAAAAAATGGCATTTGATTGAGAAGTCGGATAAGGGGCTTCTCTCGATGTACTTGCAGCATTCATCAACTCTTTCCATTTTCTTGAAGATGAGATTTGATCGCCATTAGTCGATATAAATGCTCTATTGCTTGATCCTGACTAAGATTGAGAAGAGCCTTGACTGATAGGCCACTGTTTATTGGAGAAAGGGAGAGAAGCAGCAGAAAAAAGGATGTTCGATTGAGAAGCCAGATGGGGGGCTGCTCTTGATGTACTTGAACCATGATCCGCTGCATACAAGGAAATCATTGACTCTTTCCATTTTCTTGAAGCTGAGAGTTGATCGCCATTGGTCGATATAAAAACTCTATCGCTTGATCTTCCTGACAGATATTGAGTAGATCCTTGACTAATAATGGCGGTTATAGTATTTGCACTTGGGCAGCTGTGAAGTTTGGATCAGATGTAATAGCAGCAGTTGCAGCACCACCTGTATCAGCTAGAGAATGAGTCTGGTTGTAGTAGACATTATTGAAGATTGGAGATAGAAATAAATACAAAGATTATGTAGAATGAGCTATGGCTCTTCAATCTTTATTGATAAATGGAAGATCAACTAATGCATTAAAAACCAAATCTGAATGTGGTTTAAACACTTATGGAAACCCTAAAAAAGTCTAACCTAGATTTTGCATGCATGCAAAGCATGCTGTTGCAGGTTTTATTAATTGAAATTCTAAATAGGAACTAAATCAAAATCTAAAGGTAAAAGAAGTAATGACTATTTCTAACACTCCCTCTTAATTACTACTGCTGACTACTGCAGCTTTTATAGTGCCTAAATTATCTCTATGGGTTTCAAAAATTTCTTTTTCCAATGGTTTTGTGAATATGTTAGCCAATTGGTCAATCGATTTACAATGCTCGACATCAACTTCACCATTGTTCACAAGTTCTCTTATGAAGTGATATCTGTATCAATGTGCTTGCTTTTCTTGTGAAAAACATGGTTCTTGGATAGAGCGATTGTTGAATTGTTGTCACAATAGATTATTGTTGGCCCTTCTTGTTTCTGTTGAAGACCTTCTAAAACTTTGCGTAACCAGACTGCTTGATATGCTGCTGATGTTGCTGCTACATACTCTGCTTATGCTGATGAAAGTGTCACAATGGGATGCTTCTTGGATGCCCATGAAATCACCCCTAATCTAAGATGAAAAACATGACCGGAAGTGCTCTTCCTGCCATCCAAACTTCCTACAAAATCACTTTCACTGAAACCTGTCAAAACATCATACTCATTGCTTGAGTATAAAATCCCATAGCTTGAAGTCCCTGCAACATATCGTAAGATCCTTTTTCAAACTTGCCAATGCGAGTCTTTAGGAGACTCCATGAACTTGGAAATCAATCTAACAACATACATAATATATGGTCTCGTAGCTGTGAGATACATGAGACTTCCTACAAGTCTCTTATACAATGTTGTATCTACTTTGGGACTGTCATCTTCTTTGCTCAACTTTGTATTTGTTGCAACTGGTGTAGGTGTCGGTTTGCAATTAAGCATTCTGAATCACTTAAGAACTTCATTAGCATATTTACTTTGAAAAATAAATATACCTTTTTCTGATTGCTGTAATTCTAAGCCAAGAAAGAACTTCATTAATCCAAGTTCTATCATCTCGAACTATTTCTTCATGGCTTCCTTGAACTCATCTACTAATAGGTCACCTGTAAAAATCATATCATCAACATATAAACAAACTATAAAAATCTACCCTTGTTTATTTACCTTTGTGTAAAGTGTTGGTTCGTTGTTGCTTCTAGTAAAACCATTTTTGACCAGATAAGAATCAATTCTGCTATACCAAGCTCTTGGAGCTTGCTTGAGCCCATAGACAAATTTCTTCAACTTGTACACTTTATATTCATGTTCTTTGATTTCATACCCGTATGGCTACTCCACATAAATTTCTTCTTCAAGAATTCCATTCAAGAATGCCGACTTGAAATCCATCTGATACACTTTCCATCTGTTCTGGGATACTATTTCTACGACCACTCTTACTATGTCCAATCTTGCCACTGGTGCAAAGGTTTCTCCAAAATAAATTATTGGTTGCTGTGAGAAATATTTTGCTACTAACCTTTCCTTGTACCTATCAATCTCACCTTTTTCATTGAGTTTGGTCTTATAGACCCACTTCACACCAATGGGTTTCTTAGTTTTTGGCAGGTCAACTGGATCCCATGTATCATTTCTCTCAATGGAACCTATATCTTCGTCCATATCTTTTACCCAATGATCTTATTTTACTGCCTCTTCATAAAAAACAGGTTCACTAGCAATAAAAGCATAATTGGTATTTGCATCCAATTCATCATAAATATCTTCCAATCTTCTAGTATTTCTATTACTATGATCAAATTCATTACCTGATTGCGGACTAGTAGTGTATCGGTCTATTGATCTTGATGCTTCACCTCGAACTGAGTTTCTAGGTGTTCTTGCTGGAGTATTGCTACTGGTGAAGGTGCTACTAGACCCTATTGTCCAATCAACTCCTCTTCTTCTTCATCTTCTGGTTGGGGTATTGTAGCTCCCACAACCTTGTCTATGGTTCCATTCAATGACTCTTCCTCCTTGAACAACACATCTCTGCTAAAGATAACCTTTTTGGTAATAGGGTTATACATTTTGTAGGCTTTAGATTCTTCGCTGCATCCAAGAAAGATACCTTTCTCACTCCTATCATCTAGCTTTTTTCTTAGTTGTTTAGGAACATGAGCATAAGCAACACAACCAAATATTTTGAAATGAGAAATATTACAACTCATACCTATCCATGCTTCCTCTGGTACTCTGTTCTTCACAATTTTGGTGGGAGATATGTTTATCACATGAACAACACAAGCCACTACGTCTCCCCAAAAATCATGGGACAAGTTTTTTCCTTTCAGCATGCTCCTTGCCATATTCATGATGGTTCTGTTCTTGCATTCTACAACACCATTTTGCTGAGGTGTATATCTTGTAATGAATTGCCTCTTGATTCCATGATATTTGCAGTAATAATGAAATTCCTTTGAGTCATACTCTCCCCCTCCATCCGATCTCAATACTTTGAGTTGATGACCACTCTGTTTTTCAACCAGAGCCTTAAATTCCTTGAACTTTCCAAAAGTTTCAGGCTTCTGAGGAAGGAAATACACCCATGTTTTTCTACTCAAATCATCAATAAATGTAAGAAAATAATAGCTTCCACCAATTGACTGATTCTGCATTGGACCACAGAGATCAATATGAATAAGTTCTAGAGGTGCATGTGTCGTTCGAGACATACCTTTAAGAAAGCTATCCCTGTGCTTCTTTGCAATGATGCAACACTCACAACTGTTTGTTGGCTCCTTCATAGGGGGTAATCCTTTTACCATCCCTGTCTGCTGCAACAACTTTAGACCACCAAAGTGAAGATGTCCATATCTGAAATGCCATAACCAATAATCATCCATGCATGTGGATTTTTGAGAAAAGAGATTACCTTGCTGTTGCAACTCATGACTAGTGGATACATCTTGTTCCTAGTCACTTGTACTTTGATGATCAACTGTCTATTTGGGGGTTTGTCATATATTTCACAGTCTGATCCATCAAAGATAAGTCTGTATTTATTTTCAGTAAGTTTCTGAATGCTAAGCAGATTATGCTTCAATACTGAAGCATAATATACATCTGTGATTGTCTTTTGTTGGCCTTGTTTGGTCAGAATGTTGACCACTCCTTTTCCAAGAATTGGAACTACCTCATCTGTGCTGACTTTGACCTCTGTTTTCATTGATACATCAAGGTCTACAATAAGACCTCTATCACCTATCATATGGTTACTGCAACCACTATCTAAAATCAAAGTCCCTTTGGGCTTTCGTGTGCAACATGAAATGTAAGAAATAACATATCTTCTTTATGCTTAGAGGTATTAGTCACATTAGCATTCTTTTTTTCCTGATCAGACTTTTTATTTCTACATTCATGAGCATAATGGCCAAATTTATTGTAATAATAACACTTAACATTATATTTATCTAACCTTTTTTGTCATAGTTCCTATCTTCATGGTTATGATCATGATCTTGATCTTCCTTGCCATTACTTCGGCCATCTCTTCCTCTTCCTCTTGATCCTCCTCTACCTCTTCCTCTACCTTTTGAGAATGAGACTTGTGCTTTGAAAGCATTCTCTAGAGAGGACTCTTCATTCCTGTTGATTCTGGATTCATATGATAATAGCGATCTAGTCAACTCGTCTATAGAGAGAGTACTCAGATCCTTTGCTTCTTCAATCGCTGCAACTTTCAAATCAAATTTGTGGGGTAGGGATCTCAAAACCCTTTCAACCACCCTTTGATCTTCAATCTTTTCACCATAGGTATTCAATTGATTAACAATCCCCATGACTTGGGTCATGAAAGAATCTACTTAGTCTGATTCTGTCATCTTCAAATCCTCAAAATATCTTCTTAGGTTTTGGAGTTTAGTTGTTTGTACCTTACCAGCACCCTGATGTGACTGGTCTCCAAGGTTTCCCATGCTGCTTTGGCATGTAATGAAGGTGATATCTTTGGAAATACGTTGTTATCCAAAGCGTTCATTATGTGATGCAGTGTCTTTGCATCTTTCTTTCTGTGAATTCACGGGATATCCTTTTCTTCATTTGAGAGGGCTTGATAAGCTGTGTAATCTGCTGGTTTGGAATAGCCATTCACAACATATTCCCACACATATTCTGATTTGAGATAAACCGCTATCCTCGTGGCCCGAACATCATAGTCATTTTTCCCTGTAAGAGGAGAAATTTGAGACTGATTGTTGCTGCTAGAAGCCATAGACGTTGTAGAGTCTTTCACAGGCTTTTCTAAAAAAAATCTCCTTCCTTTATTTTTTGAATATTTCCTCTTCACTTCCTTAAAATAAAAAAAGAATCTCTTCTTCTTTTTCTAAAATTCCACCCCTTTCTTTTTTACTTAAAAAAAAATTCTAACTTGAAGTGAATAGTTTCCATGAAAAAAAAAATCCAACTAAAAAAAAAGTTCTCATGGAATTATTTTAGTGCACTACAACAAATTTGACATTTAGGGGCGGTTGTCTTCCGCCTCCAAAAGTCCCTTTTGGGGGCAGTTTTGGCTTTGGAGGCGGTCTTTCCAAAACCACCCCTAATAGAACCAAGGCTAAAAGTTTTGACTTTTAGGGGTGGTTCTAGAAGAGATCAAAACCGCCCCTAAAACTGACTTTTGGAGGCGGTTCTAAACCCCCCCCCAAAAGTGACTTTTGGGGGTGGTTCTGAACCCCCCCAAAAGTGACTTTTGGCGACGGTTCTAAACCCCCCCAAAAGTCACTTTTGGCGACGGTTCTAAACCCCCCCAAAAGTCACTTTTGTGGGTGGTTCTAACCCCCCCCAAAAGTTACTTTTGGACTTTGGGGGGCGGTTCAAACCCCCCCCCAAAAAGTCATATTTTGACTTTAAGGGGCAGTTGTCTTCCGCCTCCAAAAGTTACTTTTGGGGGCGATCTTTAAAAAACAGCCCCTAATAACACCGATGCTAAAAGTTTTGAATTTTAGGGGCGGTTCTAGAAGAGATCAAAACCACCCCTAAAGTCAAAATATGACTTTCCGGGGGGGGGTTGAACCGCCCCCCAAAGTCCAAAAGTAACTTTTGGGTGGCGGTTCTACCCCCCCCCCGAAAAAAAGAAGTCATTTTTTGACTTTGGGGGCGGTTGTCAACCCCCCCCCCCAAAAGTCACTTTTAAGGGCGGATATAAACCCCCCTCGTAGGTACCTACAAGAGCGGTTCTGAACCGCCCTTAAAAGTCTTTATTACAAAACTTTGGGGGCAGTTTTAAACCCCCCTCGTAGGTACCTACAGAAGCGGTTCAAACCCCCCCCCTAAAACTCTTTACAAACCTTTGGGGACGATTTTAAACCCCCCTTGTAGGTACCTACGGAGGCGGTTCAAAACCCCCCCTAAAACTCTTTACTAACCTTTGGGTGCAATTTTAAACCCCCCTCGTAGGTACCTACAGAGGCAGTTCAACCCCCCCCCCTGAAACTCTTTACAAACCTTTGGGGGTGGTTATAAACCCCCCTCATAGGAACCTATAGAGGCGGTTTAAAACCCCCCCTAAAACACTTTACAAACCTTTGGGGGCGGTTATGAACCCCCCTCGTAGCCATAATAAAATATATTTTATTTAAAACATCAATATTGCAATATGATTAGGGCATGAAGGAATCGAACCTTCAAGTACCTCCTGCTTGTAAAGAAGGCACTCTACCGTTGAGCTAGAACCCTTTAAGAATTAGGGAAAGGGGAAATATTAACACCAAGATTCCATCATTTGTAATTCTAAGAAAAGACTAATAATCCCAACATTGTTTTTGACTCGAGAGACCTAAGAAAGTAGTCTGAATGGCTCTGACCTTATAAGTTGGCTAAACCTGAAAGGTTTCATATGCAGCATTGATTCAATAAAGAAAACAGTAATACATAAACGTTTTGCAAGACAAAGTTGGCATTCAAGTTCATACACATACTCATGAAGTGAACATCTAACTAGAATTTCAAGTATTCATGGATAAGAATGAGCATCTTTTATAATGGTTGCTTGATGGATCCATGTAAGAGTATCCTTCTCTTAAAATTTATGTTAGTAGATCAATGGGTTCTACAATTATAACATATTTAGACCAACTCAATCTAGTCTGGTGATATAAATAGCATTCAACTACAGGATGGAGAAATACAAAGATTAAAAATTGCATAGCACAGATAAATCTATAAGCTTTTATAAGATAAACAACTCATAATAATGCATTTATAGATATAGAATACCTGCAACTGATCTAATCGTGAATGAACACCACCATCACTCAAAAGGCCAATGAGATGAAGTGTTCCATTTTCAAAGGACTCCTTAATGTATTTAAACCCTTCTCCCTCGTATATTTTTCCAGAGGCAAGAGCATAATCCACTAATTTTGCTCTGCACCCAAAGTCAAAATCAAAGTTAATATGTTTCCCATTCTTAAAGATGTAGCACAAATAAATAGTAGAAATATCCTTTCAGTTACCATTTATACAATTATAAAGTACATCTTATACAAATATCATATGATATCACCCCAATTTGTAAGGTGGTCAATAAATTAACTATTACACAACCATGATTTCAAAAAAATGTTAATGCTTATCAAATCTTAATGCAAGGAAAAATACCCAATGTATAGGATTCTCATAAGTCACTCTGAATGCATAAATGATCCACATGCAATATATTCCTCCTTCGCTCTAATCCTTGATAGTTTTCATCCATAATTTTCCAAAAGTAAAAAAACCACAGTAAGCAAAAATAAAATGAGCTACTTGTTTACCATACTGGAAAATAACAGATATCAAGCATAATAAGTCATAGAGGATAGTAGAGTCGAATAAGGACTTTGTTCCTTATTTGAAGGATCTGGAAAACAGAGTAAGAGTTTTATTTAATCTAGTTGAGTCATTTAGATGGATATCTTAGCTTTAGCTTACAGAGCTTGTTAGCTCGCATAAGCTTTTAGGTAGCTTAGTGGATCTTAGTTAGCTCGAGGAAGGTTCGATAAAGAGGAACAAGCTTAGAGTTTTGACTCTTGGAGCTTACACAGAGAGAGAGAGAGAGAGAGGTCTCTGTTTTTAATGATCGATCCATTGTATTTAGGTTCAGATAAAGGACCATTGTGAAATAAGTTCATATGCCTGTATTTTTGGCTTAATTGAGTTTATTGATTGAGTTTGGAAGAAATTTCCCATTTGAATCATATCTTGTGACCACGTTGACTGGAGGTCAAGATGGATAATTTAGCATCTCTGTTATCTCTGGGGCTATCTATTTCTTTCTCCCATGTTAAGCGCAATGGGAACAAGATGGCGGACCTACTCGCTAACCTTGGTGCGGTGAATCACGTGGACCTATGCGCCCAAACATGGGAAAACCTGCCGAAATCGAAGATTAAGGACAGATGTAAGGATATTATTTCCCGTGATATGATGAGTTACCATGTTGATGAGGGAGGGAGACGTAAGGCGGAGTATCGTACTGCCACATGATCCATTCCTCCCTTGTTCTTTCTCCCTTCTTTTAAAGGATGATTGATGAGAAGTATTTTCATCCCTTTCCCGTGGAGTTTGTTGTCTTCTCACTAACTCAGAAAGGTACTTCTACCATGATTACAAGAGGGAAGGATTTAAGTGAAGCACAATTTTCCATTAATGGACAGTGCGAAATATCACCACCTTCAGTTGCAGTATGATTTGCCATTAATGGATATGACTGGGTTCATTATTATTGTGGCTGGCGGAACTCTCTTTAAACCCAAGGAAGGTGGTTGACATGAACGTAGAGTTAAGAGATTTAGTTGCATGCACCGTCATTGTTTTTTGGTTGTGAAAGAGATTGAGGTCTTTAAGAGGTTAGATAGTATGGGTGATCATGGTAATTGGGATAGACGCAATGCCATTGCAGGACGTCATCATTCTCGAGTGGGAAAGACTTCTCAGGGTGAATCCGGTGGGAATTTCTCTCGTGCCTAGAAAAAGGCCCGTTGGAAATCCAGGGCCTTTGTTTGGGATGTTCCCCCAGATCTCCAAAAATAGATTTGCACTGTGGAACAACAACTTTGGAACCATCTTGATAAGGCGACTTTGGATGCGGAACGTCGTCAGACTGCAAATTGGGTTATGGATCCAGGAAACACTGCGGGTCGTTTCAGCCTGTATGAGCGCACCATTGCGCTCTATTGGGTGATGAAAAATATTATGGGCTACGCTCTTCGGGATAGGATGGGGCATCAGTTTTCAAATGATATGCTCAACTATGAAAGAAGCATTCTGGAGGAAACCATGGCGTTCCACCGTAAGCTATATTTTCTCCTTCAGGCTATGCAGCTTCAACCTCCTCCTACATAGCCGATGGCTTCTGCGGTTCCTCCTCCTGGGCGCTATCCTGATTTCCCTTACATTCCGTTCTAAGCTGGCATGGGGGATGTTTAGTGTCTAGTTTTTTGGGTGTCAGTTTATCGTCTATTATGTCTGTTTTCTAAGCTATCGGTTACTTATGGTAAATAAGGTCAATAATGTGGGGATTTGGTTTTCATTTCTATTTCAGGAGGTTTTGTTGTGTAAAGGAGTGATAATGGGAGTCAAAAGGCCTGCGTGAACGTGTTTTGTTTTAGTTTTGCAGTATCTGTAGTATGTATGGTCAGGCGAAGTCCTCTTCGGAGGTGATTTTGTTCAGTCAGGTGACTCAGTGTGATGGCAGGGTTATGAACTTTTTGGGTTCAGTTGTAAATCATTCTCTTTTAATATAAAGTTCTCTATTCTTACTTACAAAAAAGAAATAAGGATCTATACCTCAAAGTTCATCTCCGATGCCAATAACGTCAGATGATCTTGGCATCCTCTATGCTTTACACAAATATTTCACACAAATTAGTTGTTACACCATCAATCTGGTACACTTATGGTTGTAATAAATGTGTTGTAATTAAATTTGTTGTAATCAAATACTTTGAATATTGTTCATTACATTACCTGCCCGTTGTCAATAGCTATCCCGCAATCAACTTTTTTCCTTCAACAAATGTGCAAAAAAATTAATTCATAAAATAGGCAAGTACAATTGTACTTAAAATGAAGAAATCAACACGTTATAATCAATGAAATGACAATAAGATATCTAATTGAGAAATTCGTTATGGTGATAACTTACAAATATGCATTGGAAAACGATACAAATTGTCATTATATTGCTTTCCATTGTGAAGACCTGCATATATCATGACAAAATGATATTTTCATATAAGGGATTGATAGATATGTAAAAAAAGGCATAACATATATGAAATTCTAAAAAAATGAAATGAAAGAACCTGAATGAGCTTCTCTTGGTTTCAAGAATATCTTATTCTCTACTAAACAGGTCCAACCACGTGAAGGTTGAAGCTCATATGGCCCCTCCCCCCCCTCACATCACTCTCAATTCCCCACACCTAATCTATCTCCTGTAAAAACAAATGAAAGTTACATAACACAATAAAACAGATAAGATCCATGGATAAACAGTAGCAAAACAAAAAATATATGCATGAAAGGTAAATTTAAGTAATAATGTCAGATATAAATTTTCATAGATACAACTTAAATGAGAACTGATAAATAAATCATGCATGCTACTTACTAAAAAACATCCAACCATGTGCCTTCACAATCTTGTTGAACATAATCCATGCCACCATCACCTACAGCTTCATCCTCTTTGCATTTCGTCCCTTCAAAATCTGCAACACTTGATAAATTTGCATACTCCAATTCATATCTATTACAATTTCTTGATCCCTTCGGAGGGCATGTCAAAACTACACACCAGTCATTCTCTAACGGATCTTGTACATAAAATACTTGTTTTGCTTGTGATTCTAGATTAAATGGATCATCTTGTAGTCTATCCTTACTCAAGCATCTCTTCAGATTCACCATGGTGAAACCAATTTCATCAACTTTCATTCCATTCTTCTTGTGTACATCTATCCAATCACATTTGAACAATGGATAGTGCACCAAATAGTAGTCCAATAACATTATTTCTTGAATCACTCCATAATATGTTGTCATTTGATGTATAGGGTTTTTATCTTTGCACTTGATCTCATTAATGTTTGTGCATCTATGCACACACCACTATTTTGGGTGGCCCTGACATTTTCTATGCTTTTAACATGAAATCTACAGCCATTGATTAAGTATCCATCATACTTAGTTGCATATTTCCTTGGTCCACGTGCCAACCATTTAAGGGTATCAGAAATATTTTCTTTTCCTTCCACCTATAAATTTTTAAATGTCGTTAGAAAACCATGCAATTTCAAAATATATTAAAAGAATCTCACCTTCATACATCATAATAGTCTTGATCAATGAATTTCAATTAAATCTAATATGAAGAACATATCATTACCTCTTTTCTTAACCAATCACTAAATTGTTGGTTGTGGAGCTTTTGTAGTAAGACTTCATCTTTTTGGGCTTGGATGTTACTATTGGCAATTTCTGTCAAGTGCATCCTATTTTCAAGTAATGTCAATAAACAATTTATGAAAAAATTGTGATATATTATAATAAAAAATGATTTCATGAGTATGTGCTTATTACTTACTCTATCCAAGGTTGAATTTCATCTATGTTGTGCAAGACCCATCTATGGGCTTGTAACAAACTAGTTTTATCTAATTCAATAGAAGTTCCACTAAATAATGCCTTCCCATATTGTCCAACCTCTCCTTCTTCATCGTCCCAAGCTTCATTTCTACTAGGCATGTTTTCAATATAATCCATACCTTCAACATATCCAGCACAAAATTTTATGGATTCCTCCACAGTGTAGTTTTCAGCTATGCAGCCTTCGGGCCTATTCTTATTTTTCACATAACTTTTGAAAACTTTCACGTTCCTAGAAAAAAACACACAATTTGTAGAGAAATCAAAAGTATGAATAAAAAGTTGCTAGTAATGTATTATTATTATATGCAAACAAAATGTTGAAATTTATGTGTATTTGCACTTAATAAAATTTCACTGACCTTTCAAAAGGGTACATCCATCGATATGCAACTGGTCCACAATAGCGTAGTTGTCGCACCAAGTGTACAGTCAAATGTATCATTATATCAAATAATGAAGGGGAGAAATATTTTTTGAATAAGTACAAAGTTTCCACAACATCATCTTGTAAGTTATCAAGATCTGTTGGATCCACCATTTTTGCACAAATTTGCTTATAAATGAAGCAAAGCCTACAAATAGTGTTTCGAACTACTTTTGGTAGCACATGGCGCAATGCTACTGGAAGTATTTGTTGCATGAGAACATGGCAATCATGTGCTTTCATACTATGAAGCTTGAGATCTTTCATAGATACATGATTTCTAGGGTTTGAACTATATCCATCTGGAACTTTTAACGTGAACAAAACACGACAAAGAATCTCTTTCTCCTTTTTTTAAAGAGTGTGTGGTGCGGGTGGAAGAAATATTTTTTTTCCTTTTTGTTGTGGCCACAGGGACCTCCTTATACCTAACTGTTGTAAGTCATCACGAGAATTTTTCCCATCCTTTGATTTATCTTTTATATCCATAAGGGTTCCAAAAATACTTTAACATACATTTTTTTCTATGTGCATTAAATCTAAAATGTGACACACTAGGAGTTTCTGCATCCAAACGTATAAAAAATCAATGAATTATAACATCAAAGAAAAAATAAACAATATATTCATAATAAACACAATGAAATCCTTCAAGCATCGCACATTTTAGGCCTTAACTTAATGTGTGCACATACCTCCCAATATGGTAAATTGAATAGAATTGACCTTTTCTTCCACACGCCAGTCTTCGAATTTTCACCTTTTTTTAAATTTCTCTTTCTTTTTGTACTTTTAGTCTTTCCCCATTTCTCTTCCCTTCCTTCTGTTTCTGTAAAAATATCTGACACTTGTACAATTGTAGGTGCAATGAGATGCTCAGACTTCCCATTAAATGGTCCTTTTTGTGAACGATACTTATGATTTATTGGAAGATATCTCCTATGTCCCATGTACACACACTTCCTACTACATTTGAGATACATTGAATCTGTGTTCCTTCCACATATAGGGCATGCTCAAAACCCTTTAGTCATGCAACCAACCATATTTCCATAAGTAGGAAAGTCATGGATTACCCACATCAATATAGCCTTCATATTAAAGAATGACCTTGAATGAGCATCATATGTCCTTGCCCCTTCATCCCATGTTAGTTTTAGTTCATTTACCAATGGTTCCAAATAAACATCTATGTCATTTCCTGGTTGCTTGGGACCAGGTATTAACAATGACAACAAACAAAAGCTCATTTTCATGCATAACCATGGCAGAAGGTTATATGTGACTAGTACTACTGGCCATACACTGTGACTACTACTCAAGTTTCCAAAAGGATTAAATCCATCCACTGCCATTGCAAGTCGTACATTACGAGGATCGTTGGAAAAATCAGGCCATTTAGAATCTATAGTTTTCCATGCCGAGCTATCAACTGGGTGGCGCATTATTCCATCCTTACTTGCATTCTCATGATGCCACCTCATTTTTTGTGAAATATATGTAGAGCTGTAACAAAAACATAAAGAATCATATATGCATTGCACTACTTAGTAGATTAAAGAAGATGATTTTCTAGTAGGTTGGTAGTTCATGAAGGTGTATGATATAATGGAATTATAGGAGTTCAAAATCATACCTGTACATTCTCTTCGACCTCGACACTGTAGGGAAATACCTCAGCACTTTGGCTGGGACACCAGTACGCACCTTTTCAGAACAAGCATCAACCTTCCATCTTGATTCACCACATGTTGGGATTCATTTATTTTTTCATATTTTCCCCAATATAAAATGCAATAATTGTAGCATGCATGTATCATTTCATAGTCCAACCCCAATGATTTAATCAAACTTTTTGCAACATATGTTGATTCTGGAAGTGTATTTCCTGTTGGAAGCATTTCTCTTTGCAACTTCAACAACTGGGTGAAACTTGCATCAGACCATCCATTTCAAACTTTAAGGTTGTACAATTTCACAGTGGCCGATAGCTTAGTGAAACTAGTGCAACCTGGGTACAATGGTGCCTTTTCATCTTCAATTAACTTTAGATATTGATTGATATCAATTTTTTCTTCCATTGATTCTGCTTGGCCATTTTCACAATTCACATCTGGATTTTCATTATAATATTGATAAGCATAATTCAGAATTTCAACCATATGATCATGAACCATGGTTTCCTTGTTATGATCCTCATTCTCAAGAACTTCAGTATCATTTGTAAGCAATGTTGCAAACTCATCATTATGATTATCATATTGATGTCCGACTATGTGTTCATCACCATCTGTAATTTCTCAAGGCAAATCATGCATCTTTGTTGTGTGGCATTTCTTGCTCTTGTCAAATATATAGTCATGAGTATGAACTCTCTCTCCATGGAAAAACCAAGTTTTATATGAACTTATTATACCATGAATCATAAAGTGGTCTTATACTTTATCAAACGTCAATACTGCAACATTGCAACATTTTTTACAAGGGTATCTTGTGGTGTTATTATCCTCTGAATGTTTTTTTTGCAAACTCTATGAATTCTTCAACCCCGACTTGATATTCCTTCGACATCCTACATAGAACCAATTTTCACATCACGTAAGAAAAAACCACTACAAATTACAATGACATATGTTATAAAATATCATATTGAAGAATCAAATATAAAAAGTATACCTCATTTTCAAATCTGTCCAATCCCTTTTTTTGACCATTTGAAAATAAAACCAACCCAATTTCTCGAATAGGCTCCTCGAGAGTTGGCCTCTCAACTTCCTTCCAATATACGGTTAGGAATATTCCTGTAGTACACCCATATGCTTCCAAAATAGCCTTTACTAGCACATGACAACCATGTATTATGTTGATGTAATTGTAACTTTGGAATGTATTTCACCTATGTATATTGTACTCCTATAGAGATGTTATTCCTCTATACAGAAGTGTCGTCATTTGTATTGACAAGTGTCGTAACTTGCAAGTGATGGGTTATTAGACCACCAAGTGTGGGGTCGGCCCTGATTAGTATTATCATGGGTTATTAAACTGAGTTAGACAAGTCGGCCCTGCTAGTTTATTAGGCAGGTCAGGTCATGTATAAATAGAGTGCAGGAGGAACTCTATTTGATCATCTCATTATTCACTTCTACACTCACTAGAAAGTGGCGCACTAGTGGAGAAGGAGGGTCAGTTGCTCGGAGGACTATCTCTGTGTACTTGGGTTGTATCGTTGCTCTTTCTATCTCTGAGGAAGTTGTGGGGTTTTTCACCTTTATGGTTTTCCCCAGTGAAACTATGTGTGTCTATTGTCTCATGTGATTTCTTGGTGTGATTGATATGCATTGGTATGCTTTATATGTTGTACATGTTATTTTATTAGTAAAGATCCTAGAGTATGTTGAATTAATGCTCAAAAATTAACATGGTATCAGAGCTAACCTGAGAAGAAGACACTGTGCAGTTGCGGAAACTAGGGTTTCCTATTCATTGGGTTTCTCTCCAGAGATATTGAAAGGCAGTAGGGTATTTTGACTCTCCTCATCAAGGCGCATCTTTCTCTCCAATCAAAATTCAATTCTGGGCACTTTCATTTTTTGCCCTAAAAATTAGGGTTTCCACAACAATAGGAATTTCTGAAATCTGAGGACATAGCTAGAAGCTCCTTGGAAAAATCGAAGTTTAGAGCTTTGGATCGAACTTTTTGGTTGGGTAAAGCTCCAGGAAACTCAAACCCTAATTCAGGGTCCTCCCTAGTGAATCCGGGAAGACTAAAAGGCATTTATGAAGGGTGGAACTTTGCAGATTTCAAATTCTGAATATGCCAAGATGATCAGCTCATCAAGGCGCATCTTTCTATCCTTTCAGAAAGTTGAAATTCACATTTTGAATTTTTAGGGTTTCTCTAACAAACCCTATTCCAGCACCAGATCCAAATTTCGGCAAATCAAGTGGTAAGACCTAAATCTTTTCTATTTCCATTTGAAGTACTCTTTAAGATGTCTCACCACACCAAGATTGAGGATAAGCTTGAAGGGGATGATAACTTCCGAGCATGGAAGTATAGGATTGGGTTAATCCTGGAAGAAAATGAATTGGATACTTACATAAGTTCTGAGGTCCCTGTCCCAGAGGAAGAAGAGGCTAAGGCCTTGCATAAGAAGAACTTAGTCAAGGCAAAGAGGATCAATGCTTATTCTATCAAAGACCATCTCACACCACATGTGTCATCTCTAAAGACACCCAAGGAGATGTTTGATTCCTTGACCAAGCTATTTGAAGGGAAGAACATAAATCGGAAGATGACTCGACGGAATCAATTGAAAGGGGTAAAGCTTCAGAATGGAGAGACCATTCAATCCTATTTCTCTAAGGTCTCTCAGATCAAGGAAAAACTTGAAGCTGTGGATGAAGTGGTGGAGAATGGTGAAATTGTTATGACCACTTTGAATGGCCTACCTAGGTCATGGGATTCCTTTATCCAAGGAATCTGTGCAAGAAGAAAACTGATCTCCTTCAGTAGATTGTGGGAGGAATGCTCACAAGAAAAGGCTAGGCTTGTAGCCCAAGAAGAAAAGATGGGGAATGAAGATCAAGCTCTCACAGCACACACCAAGAAAGGAAGGCCCAAGGGGAAGCATTCTCATTCCAAGAAATCTTCACACCATCATAGAGATAAGAAAGATCTCAGATGCTTCACATGTAATGAGAATGGACACTTTGCTTCAGATTGTCCTAAGAACAAGAAGAAGAAAGACAACAACTACAACTTCAACAAGAACAACAAAAGAAGATATCATGCTCATGCTACTGAGGATGATGAACCTCCCAAGAAGAAGGATACAGAAGAAAGTGATGACTCATCAAGTGAAGATGAATATGTTCTAATCTCTACTCTCATAGGTACTATCTCTCATGGATGTAATGATTGGCTTATTGATAGTGGGGCTTCCAAACACTTGATTGGGTTTAAAGAATCTTTTGCAAATCTATCTGAACATGATTCACCCCATAAAGTGAAACTTGGGGATGACTATCAATATCATATCAAAGGAAGTGGTGAAGCCTCCTACAACCTAGAATTTGGGAAGTCTTTGAAGATGAAAGAGGTTCTATATGTACCTAGGATCAAGAAGAATCTACTCTCCATATCTGCATTGGATGCAAAAGGCATGAGGGTTGCATTCGTAGATGGCCAAGTCCTAATGTGACCAAAGGGTAAAACTATAGACGATGTTGTGGTGATTGGAGAGCAAGAGGGAGGATTGTACAAATTAAAGGGACAACCTGAACATGCCATGGTACATGAATCCATGGAACCAAGTGAACTTTGACATAGAAGGCTTTCACATGTGCACTACAGAGAACTACCAATTGCAAGTAAAGTTGTAGAAGGCCTTCCTGAAATCAAGACAAAGCATGAAGGTATTTGCAAAGGATGTGCAAAAGAAAGAACATTAAGAAGACATTTCCAAACAGTGAAAGCAAAGCAAAAGGAATCTTGGAAATCATCCACTCTGATGTATGTGGTCCAATGTCATCCAGTTCTCTGAGTGGGTATGTATACTATGTCTCCTTCATTGATGATTTCTCTAGGAATACTTGGGTTTACTTCTTGAAGAACAAAGATGAAGTGTTTGATAAGTTCAAGGAATTCAAAGCCTTGAAGGAAAATCAAACTAAAAAGAGGATCAAGACATTCATATCTGACAATGGTAGAGAATTCATCTCAGGTGACTTCAAGAACCTATGCAGTGATTCAAGGATTAAGAGGGAGTTGACTGCTCCCTACAATCCACAACAGAATGGAGTTGCAGAAAGGAAGAATAGAACAATCATGGAAGCAACATGGGCAATGTTGCATGATCAGGATCTGCCTATGCATCTATGGGCAGAAGCAGCTAGGACAGCTGTATATGTGTAGAACAAAACACCTCACAAGATATTGGACAACAAGACACTAGAAGAGGTCTTCTCTGGTAAGAATCCTGAAGTCAGCCATCTCAGAATATTTGGTTGTCCAGTATATACGCATGTTCCAAAGGAAAAGATGGCAAAGCTAGATCCTTCAGGAAAGAAGGGCATCTTTGTGGGGTACAGTGAAAGCTCGAAGGCTTACAGAATATACTTTCCAGGGTTCAAGAAGATTGATGTCAGCAGGGATGTAACATTTGAAGAAGACTCAGCTTATATCAAATCAAAGAAGGCACCTGTTGAAGATCATGAAGAACAAAAGGAAACCATATTTCAAGACACCACTATGACTAAAGCAATTCCAGATGCAAATCGTGAAGTTGAAGATCTGTAAGAACCTATAGATCCACCCCGTGAGAAGAATTCTCACAAGAGGAAACCTGCATGGGCTAGAGAGCTCATTCAAGATGCAGAAAGATATGGCATTTCAGAAGAAGAACACAGAGAAAGGAAAAGGACTATATCACATACCAGTTATGTTTCCTTACTCTGTGACATTATGAACAAAGAACCTTCCAATTATGAAGAAGCAGTGGAAAAGAAAGAATGGAAGGATGCCATGGTCGAGGAATGCCAGTCGATCATGAAGAATGATGTTTGGGATGTGGTCCCAAGACCTGAAGGGAAGTCTATTGTGACTTCCAAGTGGATCTACAAGATCAAGCATGCCACAGATGGCAGCATAGAGAAATACAAAGCGAGATTTGTAGCTCGTGGCTTCTCTTAGAAAGAGGGGATAGACTATGAAGAGAATTTTTCTCCTGTAGCCAGGTACACTTCCATCAGATCGGTACTTTTCCTGGCTACAATAATGAAATGGAAGATACACCAGATGGATGTCAAGACAACTTTCTTGAATGGTGTAGTTGAAGAGGAAGTGTATATGGAGCAGCCACTTGGTTTTGAGACATATGATAGGGATTCATATGTTTGCAGTTTGAATAAAGCCTTGTATGGATTGAAGCAAGCTCCTAGGACTTGGTATGGTAGGATATACAGCTTTCTATCCATTTTGGGCTTTACTAAGAGTAAAGCAGATTCCAACCTTTACTACAAGGTTGAGTAAAGCAATCCTGTGATACTACTTCTGTATGTGGATGACCTGTTTGTTACAGGTGAGGATGGATTGATTGCTGACACCAAGAGGAAGCTTGCTACCGAGTTCGAGATGAAGGACTTGGGGATGATGCACTATTTTATAGGCATGGAGGTGTGGCAGAGTGCAGATGGGATTTTCCTTGGACAAGGGAAGTATGTAGTAGAGATCTTGAAGAGGTTCGGGATGATGGACTGCAAGGCCATGGCCACACATATGGCATCAAACCTGAAGCTTCTGTGTGATGCTTCATTTGATCTGGTTGATGTCACGATGTATCATCAGATGATTGGGTCCTTGATGTACCTGATGAACACGAGACTAGACATTTGCTTTGCGGTGAACACATTGAGCCAATTCCTGACGGATCCCAGAGGTGTTCACCTGGTTGTTGTAAAGCATATTCTGAGGTACTTGAAGGGTACAATTGACTATGGGCTCAAGTATGATGCTAATCAAAAGTTTAACCTGCAGGGTTATGTTGATTTGGATTGGGCAGGCGATGTTGCAGATAGGAAGAGCACTTCTGGGTGCTACTTCAGTATGGGATCAGGTGTGATCTCCTAGTTTAGCAGGAAGCAGTCTTGCGTAGCACTGAGTACAGTCGAAGCAGAGTATGTTGCAGCTTGTTCGACTAGTTGTGAGGCAGTATGGCTCTGGAAGCTACTGTCTGAGTTATTTGATCTACCATTGGAGGCTACTGGTATCTTTTGTGACAACCAGAGTTGTGTGAAGCTATCTGAGAACCCGATGTTCCACGACAGGTCGAAACACATTGAGATCAAATATCACTATATCAGGGATATGGTGCAGAGAGGAGCAGTGAAGCTCCTGTATGTTGCGACGGATGAGCAGGTTGCAAATGTGTTGAAGAAACCACTAGCCAGAGTGAAGTTTGAATACTTCAGAGAGAGGCTTGGTGTTCTTCATATTGACGACACTTCAAGGAAGAAGTGATGGACACATTTGCAGGAGCCATTCCAAGCATGGTGAGAGGAGGATCCTTCCCATGGCTGTGGATGTAAGCGCTGGATGGTGAGCATCAGGATGATGCTCCAGCTACTGCTCTGAATATGCATCATGTTGGATGCTTTTTATGATCAGTTGGATCATGTATATGTATATGCATCATGTTGGATGCTTGTTATGATTAAGTGGATCATGTATTTGTATATGTATCAGGTGGATACATTGTATGATCAGGTGGATCATGTATTTGTATATGTATCAGGTGGATACATTGTATGATCAAGTGGATCATGTATTTGTATATGTATAAAGTAGATACTTGGTATGCATCAGGTGGATGCATTGTATGATCAGGATGATCATGGATGATGAACTTCAGGATGTTTCTCCAGATGATGAGTATCGGGACGATGCTCTGGATGACATGCATCAGGACGATGCAGTGATGATGATCAGGATGATCATGTGTATCAGGATGATCATATGTGATGAGTAACAGGATGATGCACTAGATGACATGCATCAGGATGATGTAGTGATGATGATCAGGATGATCATGTGTATCAGGATGATACTCTGGATGATATGCATTAGGACGATGCTATGATGATGATCAGGATGATCATGTACATCAGGATGATGTATGGTTAGTATCAAGATGATACTCTATGGTCGTGGAAAGGTTGTGCAGATGAGCATGTAACTAGACCTAGGAGATCCGATAGGTTGAGTAGTACACTCGTATTCAGTCCTGAGATACTCTTTCGAGGCATTGCTATGGGAGGACATGTAACTAGACCTAGGAAATCCGATAGGTTGAGCAGTACACTTGTAATCAGTCCTGGGATGCTCTTTCGACGCTTTATCCTATGGCATGTAACTAGACCTGTGAGATCCGATAGGTTGAGCAGTACGCTCATAATCAGTCCTTGGATGCTCTTTCGAGGATTTTCCATGACCACATGTAATACGTCCTGGAGGTCCGGACAAGTTGTGCTAGTCACATAGAAGGCCTCGGATGCTCTTTAGAGTTCTTGTTAGTCAAGACACTCTTTTAAGGTTTTGTGGTGGGTGTTAAGTTTAAACCAAATAGACTAGTAAGATCACTGAAAGAAACATAATCACAAGATAGACACAGAATTTACCCTGGGAAACCCTCATGGGGTAGAAAACCCAGCAAAGCTTTCCTCAATAAGATGATCAACCAAAATACAAGATCTGCTCCCTCCTTCTCTACCTCCTTAGCAGACCTCCTAGACAAGTGCGCTACTTTTCTGAGTTGTACAAGTTATGTCTAATGAGGAGCTCACCTCCTCTATTTATATTAGTTCCCGACTGACTAAAAACCCTAATGGGGCCAACCTCTCATGGAGAAGTCTAATAACCCCTAAAATATAAGATTAGGGCCGACCCCCACATGGTGGGTCTAATAACCCTAGTTACCACAACCCATCGGAGGAATAATCATCTCCGGATACAAAATAGGGTTACCTCGGAGGGATGAAACATCTCCGGAATAATGTACAAATATAATATTCTTAGAAGTTACAATATTCAACACTCCACCTTAACGAGAAGGATATTATAACAAGGTCTGCAGGAGCAAGGAGTCATCGACTACATCATACATGATACATCTATAAATCATTGGAAGCTTTCTTTATACATCATCAGTAACTCAAGCAGTTACTGGAACATCTTCAAGATCTTCAAAATATTCAATACTAAGTCTTCATCTTCTGCAGCACTCGAACAGCTAGTATCATCGTCACACGATCATCAGCATCGTCATCACACGATCATCAGCATCATCATCACATGATCATCAACATCGTCATCACACGATCATCAGCATCGTCATCACACGATCATCAGCATCGTCATCAACTGGATCCACTCGATCATCAGTACAACAACAGCATATCCTGCAATACATATGATCCAATTACGGGATGATCACTCCCCCTCACTTTAGGACATAGGTCCAAGGATGATACAATCCTAATCAATTAACATGATGATTAGTCCTTATCACTTTAAGACACCTCACCATGTCTAGGGACGATGCAATCCCAATCAATTACCAGGATGATTAGTCCTTATCACTTTAAGACACCTCACCATGTCTAGGGACGATGCAATCCCAATCAATTACCAGGATGATTAGTCCTTATCACTTTAAGACACCTCACCATGTCTAGGGACGATGCAATCCCAATCAATTACCAGGATGATTAGTCCTTATAACTTTAAGACACCTCACCATGTCTAGGGACGATGCAATCCCAATCAATTACCAGGATGATTAGTCCTTATCACTTTAAGACACCTCACCATGTCTAGGGACGATGCAATCCCAATCAATTACCAGGATGATTAGTCCTTATCACTTTAGGACATAAGTCCAAGGATGATGCAATCCTATCATGTACATTTTGAACCAAATGCTCAGGGACGATGCAGTCCTATATACGTCCTCTAAGGACCATATTCTCGAAGACATCTATATACGGATCACTTTAGGACTGAAGTGCAAGGATGATACAATCCTTATCGTTCGCTAGGAACCACATTCTCGAAGACATCTGTCTACGGATCACTTTAGGACTGAAGTCCAAGGATGATACAATCCTCATCGTTCACTAGGAACCACATTCTCGAAGACATCTGTCTACGGATCACTTTAGGACTGAAGTCCAAGGATGATACAATCCTCATCGTTCGCTAGGAACCACATTCTCGAAGACATCTGTCTACGGATCACTTTAGGACTGAAGTCCAAGGATGATACAATCCTCATCGTTCGCTAGGAACCAGACAACCTCATCTTCAACCTTATCATTGAAATAGGTAGGCATATCATCAATACAAGTATCCTCATCAATACAAGTATACACATCATCAATACAAGTATCCTCATCAATACAAGTATACATATCATCAATACAAGTATCCTCATCAATACAAGTATACACATCATCAATACAAGTATCCTCATCAATACAAGTATACACATCATCAATACAAGTATCCTCATCAATACAAGTATACACATCATCAATACAAGTATCCTCATCAATATATCATCAAGTATCCTCATCAAAACAAGTATACACATCATCAATACAAATATCCTCATCAATACAAGTATACAAAACATAGATGCAAGGAAACAAAACATAAATGCAGGTATCCTCATCAATACAAGCAACCATATGGTCTAGATAAGCAATCTCATCATCAATATAGGTATCCACATCGATACCAGTACCCAAAGATATCTTCATCTATCATATCACTCCCCCTTTCGAGGAGAGTCCTTTTGAACTACACCAAGCTTATCTCGGAAATGCTCAAACTTTACACGAGGCAGAGGTTTGGTTAGTATATCAGCAACTTGCTTTTCCGTGCTCACATAGTCGAGCTTGATAGCTCCTTTTTGCACCATATCCCGTATATAGAAATAACGGATCTCTATGTGTTTTGACTTATCATGAAATACTGGATTCTCAGTCATCTTGATACAACTCTGGTTATCACACAGAATCATAGTGGGTTCCATCTCTAAGTCAAACAATCCTGATAATAACCTACGAAGCCATACTTCTTCACAACTGGCAGAGCAAGCAGCTATGTATTCTGCTTCAGCTGTGCTGAGAGCCACACTAGACTGCTTCCTGCTATACCATGAGATCATAGTAGATCCCAGACAATAACATCCTCCCGATGTACTCTTCCTATCTGATACACTTCCTGCCCAATCAGCATCAGTGTAGCCATGCAAATTTAAATCATGATCTCTACTATAGTAAAGACCAAAATCTATCGTACCTTTTAAGTACCTCATCACATGTTTTGTAGCTATCATGTGAACTCTTCTAGGTTCCACCAAATATTGACTCAAGGTATTCACAGTAAAACATATGTCTGGTCTAGTGTTAGTCAAATACATTAATGATCCAATGATCTGTCTATACAGAGTTATGTCCTCTAACTCTGATGAGTTATCTACTAATAACTTCAAGTTGGAGTCCATGGGAGTGGCCATGGCTTTACAGTCCAACATGCCGAATCTTTTCAAAATATCCACAGCATACTTACCTTGATTTAGAAAGATTCCTTTTAGGTCTTGCCATACTTCCATGCCTAAGAAGTAGTGCATCAATCCGAGATCTTTCATCTCAAATTCTAAAGAGAGCTTCTTCTTGCACTCGATAATCTGTCTCTCATTTCCAATCAGACATAGATCATCTACATACAATAATAATATAACAGGTTCATCATTCATAACTTTGAGATAAAGGTTAGGATCAGCTTTACTCTTGGTAAATCCCATGCTTGTCAAGAAACTGTCAATCCTTCCGTACCAAGCTCTAGGAGCTTGCTTCAACCCATACAAGGCCTTCTTCAGTTTGCATACATGAGTTCTTCCATCTTCTACCTCAAATCCAAGTGGTTGTTCTATGTACACTTCTTCTTCAATTACACCATTCAGGAAGGCTGTCTTAACATCCATCTGGTGTAGTTTCCATTTCATCATTGATGCAAGTGCCATGATATCTCTAATGGAAGTGTATCTAGCAACTGGAGCAAATGTTTCTTCATAGTCAATTCCCTCCTTTTGAGAGAATCCTCTGGCTACATATATTGCCTTATACTTTTCAATGCTACCATCCGCAACATGTTTTATCTTGAATATCCATTTGGAGGACACTATACTTTTATCTTTTGGTTTGGGAACTATATCCCAAACATCATTTTTCATTATTGACTGGTATTCTTCTGTCATTGCTTCTACCCATTCTTTCTTCTGAACTGCTTCTTCATAGATAGTAGGTTCCTAATCCACTAGATTACACATCAAAGCCATATAGTTGGATACTAGCTTTGGTTTCTTCCTTTCTCTAGTGGAGCCTTCAGGAGCTCCATACTTTTCAGCTCCTTGAATAATGTCTCTGGCCCATGCTGGCCTTCTTTTTCTTGATAAGTTTGTAATGGGGGGTTCTTGTGGTTCTAACAAGTCATGATATTCAGGTGTAGTATCTTCAGGAATGGGTGCAGCCTCTGTGATCCTGGAAGGTGTGTCTTCTTCATAGATTTCTTGATGTTGGCACTTCCTAGATCTCTTGAGAGCTGCTTCTTCATCAAATGTCACATCCCTACTAATTTCCATATGATGAAAACTTGGGATGTAAATTCTGAATGCTTTGGATGATTCACAATATCCAACAAATATTCCCTTCTTTCCAGAAGGATCCAACTTGGTTCTCTTTTCTTTTGGAATGTGTATGTATACAGGACATCCAAATATTTTAAGATGACTTACCTCAGGCTTCTTTCCTGTGAACACTTCTTCTGGAGTTTTGAAATCAAGAGCACTATGGGATAGTCTATTTTGTACATAGACTGTTGTTTTAGCTGCTTCAGCCCATAAGTACATAGGTAGGTCTTGATCATGTATCATTGTCTTTACAGCTTCCATGATGGTTCTATTCTTTCTTTCCGCAACACCATTTTGTTGGGGATTGTAGGGAGTAGTTAGCTCTCTCTTGATTCCAGCTTCTTTACAGAAATCTTCAAAATATTTTGAAGTATATTCTCCGCCATTATCTGTTCTGAGTATTTTAATTTTCTTTTCTGAATGATTCTCTATTAATGCTTTAAACTCTTTGAACTTTCCAAAAACTTCATTCTTCCCTTTTAAGAAGTATATCCAAGTTTTCCTTGAATAGTCATCAATAAATGTGAGATAGTATTCATATCCACTTAAAGATGTGGAGGGCATTGGTCCACATACATCTGAATGGATCAATTCCAAAATGCTTTTCGTCTTTGTTTCACTCTTTGGAAATGGGTTCTTGATGTTCTTCCCCTTTGCACATCCTTTGCATGTGCCATCATGGTCAACCTTTAAGTCTGGTAGACCTACAACTACCTTGCTTACATGAGGTAGTGCCTTGTAGTTAATGTGAGCAAGTCTCCTATGCCATAGCTCATTTGGGATAGAGACTTCATCTATAAGAGCAGCTTCTGGATGACCCTTGAGCTTGTACAAACCTCCTTCTTCCTCACCAATAACAATTGCATCCTTAATAGTTTTACCTTTGGACCACATTAAAACTTGTCCATCAATGAATGCAACTCTATAGCCTTTCTTGTCCAATGTTGAGATGGAAAGCAAGTTCTTCTTCAATCCTGGAACATACAAAACTTCCTTCATCTTCATGGGCGTTCCAGAATCAAGTTTGTATTTTGCTTCACCAATTCCCTTGATGGGATATTGATAGTTATCTCCTAGAGATACCTTTTGTGGGGAGTTCTTTTCTTCAAGTTTTGATAGAGTCTTCTTTTGTCCTGTAATGTGCTTTGAGACACCAGTATCGATAACCCATGTACCTTCTCCAGGTGTTATAGATCCAGAGAGTGCGGAGAATAGAACATACTCTTTTGCATCTTCTTCTTCACTTCTTCTAGATCTTTTCTTGAAGAAGGTCCTTTCTTCATCTTCTTCTTCTCTTCTAGGTCTTTTCTTGTAAGGCCTTTCTTCCTCTTCAACTTCTTCTTCACTATCATCTTCTGCAAGATGTGCTTGATGTCTTTTTTGGTGAGTACCCTTTTTCTTCTTTAGAGGATAGTCCTTAGCAATGTGTCCTATTTTGTGACAAATAAAACACTGGAATGAGGAGTAATCTCTTCTTAGATTAGGTTCTCTTTTCTTTTGAAATCTTTGTGGAGGATGAGACTCCTTGTGACTATGCTTCTTAAAGTAGGATTGATTTCTTCTTCTCTTGGTGTGGGTGGCCAAGGCTTGGTCATCTTCTTTGAGCAATGCTTCTCTGTTGGCAACCCTGGCTTCCTCTTGAATGCAATCTTCCCAAACCACATCAAACTTCATACTTTCTTTTCTGGCACACATGGTTTGGATGAAAGATTCCCAAGGTCTAGTGAGACCATTTAGAGCAGTCATGACTAGTTCATCTTCATCAAGGGTATCTCCAATCGCATCTAATTGTTCTTTGAACTGAGAAACCCTTGATAAATAGTCTTGAATAGATTCTCCTTTATTCATCTTGGTGTTCTTCAGTTGAGCTCTCAGGTTCATCTTCCTGTTGATGTTCTTTCCCTCATACATTCTGGAGAGAGCATCATACATTTCCTTTGGGGTTTTCTTGGAAGCCACTTGGGGAATCAAGTGGTCTTTAATAGAATCAGCTATGATTCTCTTTTCCCTAATCAAATCCTTTATTTGCTTCTATTTGGCTTCATCTCCTTCAGGTTCTGTAACTTCATCCTTGATGTACTGAGCAAGATCATTCTCTTCAAGAATGAGACCAATTTTGTATTTCCATGCCCGTAAATTCTCTATACCTTCTAACTTGTCTTCAAGCTTAGTGCTTGGAGCCATATTCTCTTGGGGAAGTCCAAGAGACAAGAGATAGAATAGTACTTACCTGGAAACTTTAACCCTTTTTAATTTTCCGGATCCTCGGACAGAATTTCTGGTTTATCGCACTTTTGGTAAAACTAGGGTTTGACTTTCCCGGAGTTCTACCCAACCAAAAGGTTCGATCTAGGGCTCAAAAGATTGGTTTTGAGAAGGGCTATCCAGCCATGTAATCAAAATTCAACAATACCAACTTTTTGCTGAAACCCTAAATTTCACCGGAGAGAGAGAGAGAGATATTCTTACCTTGTGAAATATGTCCTATTCAGGCTAGCTCTGATACCATGTTAAGTTTAAACCAAATAGACTAGCAAGATCACTGAAAGAAACATAATCATAAGATAGACACAGAATTTACCCTGGGAAACCCTCATGGGGTAGAAAACCCAGCAAAGCTTTCCTCAATAAGATGATCAACCAAAATACAAGATGTGCTCCCTCCTTCTCTACCTCCTTAGCAGACCTCCCAGACAAGTGGGCTACTTTTCTGAGTTGTACAAGTTATGTCTAATGAGGAGCTCACCTCCTCTATTTATATTAGTTCCCGACTGACTATAAACCCTAATGGGGCCAACCTCTCCTGGAGAAGTCTAATAACCCCTAAAATATAAGATCAGGGCCGACCCCCACATGGTGGGTCTAATAACCCTAGTTACCACAACCCATCGGAGGAATAATCATCTCCGGATACATAATAGGGTTACCTCGAAGGGATGAAACATCTCCGGAATAATGTACAAATATAATATTCTTAGAAGTTACAATATTCAACAGTGGGGATCACATGTAATATGTCCTAGAGATCCGGACAGGTTGTGCTAGTCACGTAAAAGGCCTTGGATGCTCTTAAGAGTTCTTGCTAGTCAAGACACTCTTTTAAGTTTTTGTGATAGTCACATGTAAGTGGACCTGGGAGATCTTTCCGATCATGCTTCGACACATAAAGGATCCTGGGATACTCTTTCGAGGCATTGTGACGGACATAATAAGTCTCGAGGATTCCACAGTATGGCCAGTGATGATGAAGACCTGTAGGTGGTGGGCCTACATCCAGCATGAAAAAGGGCTGGCTCTGTAGAACTTCCTATGACAAGTAGATTTGAGATTGATTGAGATAGCAACAGCAGTGATGATGACGATGATTCGATGACGATGATCCAGAGAAGAAGACTTGTGCTAGAAGATCTGTGTCGAGAAATACCTTCCTAGTTAAGAGGGAGTGTTGATGTAATTGTAACTTCGGAATGTATTTCACCTATGTATATTGTACTCCTATAGAGATGTTGTTATTCCTCCATACGGAAGTGTCGTCATCTGTATTGACAAGTGTCGCAAGTGTCGTAACTTGCAAGTGATGGGTTATTAGACCACCAAGTGTGGGGTCCGCTCTGATTAGTATTACCATGGGTTATTAGACTGAGTTAGACAAGTCGGCCCTGCTAGTTTATTAGGCAGGTCAGGTCATGTATTAATAGAGCGTGGGAGGCACTATATTTGATCATCTCATTATTCACTTCTACACTCACTAGAAAGTGGCGCACTAGTGGAGAAGGAGGTTCAGCTGCTAGGAGGACTATCTCTGTGTACTTGGGTTGTATCATTGCTCTTTCTATCTCTGAGGAAGTTGTGGGGTTTTTCACCTTTATGGTTTTCCCCAGTGAAACTCTGTGTGTCTATTGTCTCATGTGATTGCTTGGTGTGATTGATATGCATTGTTATGCTTGATATGCTGTACATGCTATTCTCTCAGTAAAGATCCTAGAGTATGTTGAATTAATGCTACAAAATTAACATATTACACCATACAAGATTCCACCTTATAATAACCAAATCCAAACACCAATTACATAATATTTTGGTTTTATATTAAAGCCATGATATTTAAGATTTTAACCCATTAATATAACTCTGAATATTTTAACCATGTTTTGTGCTAAATGTTTAGAAGGATTTTCGGAGGACGAAAAGGCTCCAGGTCCATGAAAGTAGCCAGGGAAAGCTTAACCCTTGATCCAAACATACCCGAAGTTTGAAGGTATCAGTAATTTGAGCAGTTGACCTTGGAGCCGAGATAAGAATTTTGGGGAAGCTACAATCTTGATGTCGATCGGAGGATTAAGTATAAAGGAATGTGCTTGAAGCACTGATTAATGCCTATAGACAGTTTAGATCAAAAGCGGGGAAGATCAACGGTCATGAGCCTCCTTCGCGGAAAAATTTGAAGGTCTTTTAAATGCTGGTGGGGTGATAGCCTGCGAGTAGGTCAAGGAAGATCGACGGCGGAAGGCTTAGATCAATGGTCAAAAAATTGTTCATGATTTAAACATGCGCAAAAAGGGTTATGATTCAAATCCACAAAATTTTGATAAAGTTCAGCATCTCCCAATGGTGCATATCTAGTGATATGAAGATCGACGGATCAGGATTAGTTCACGGATATGACTTGCATGTAAAATAAACAGACCCAAAATTTGTGAACTCGGTAAAGGGCACATCCTGGGATGGTCAAGATCCAGGAGGAGAGTGGATCGACGGCTGAAAATGTTTTTGCAGATTAAAGGTGCTGTCGAGTTGATATGTGGAGGGGTTGGAAGCCACAGGGGACAATGCAGGTAAAGGTCAAGGAGATCTATGGATGAGATTTGATCGTATGGATAGACGGCTGACATGGCTCTGTGGCTATCATAGTTGTAAGGGTGATATGGCCTATCTATATTATAAAATGCCCATCTGCACGAAGATTCACATCCCATTTGACTTGTGTGCATTGAAAAGCGAAAGGAACGGATCGTGCAGAGCCGACCAGCCAACCAGAGACCCAGAATCTCCACCCAGTTGTCAATCGACCAGGTAGGCCATACACCTCCACCCTAAACTATTTAAATGGTTGGACTTGTGGTACCCCGAGGCTTTGATCCCCTAAAGATCATTGACCTAGTAGAGGATAAAGACTGTGAGTTTTACAATCCCATGTTGATATATTCCATAGAAACTGCCAAAGAAAGATTGGAGGTCATAAGGGCCAGAGAAGTGGATGTCCATAAGATTTATCATTCCTTTTCCATTTGTTTACAACCAACCAAACCCCTAGTTTCCCTGAATTTGTAGACTGGTGTGTCGTCCATTACTCTTCAGACCAAAGAGCAATCATGGATGCCTCAAACTCTAAAATCCTGTGCTATGTAGACGCCCCTACTATTAGGAAAGCTTTGGACATTCCAGAAGAATTCTGACAAAAATCCCAAAGTTACAGAATGGAAACCCTAATCCAACATTTCCATCAAGCCCCAGCTGACTTCAAATAGCGCTATTATCATGCTTCCCTGCTACCAAATACCTCCTCTCAAGGCACACCTTTCCTGGTGAGGCCAACCTTTTTAGGGAAGATTCAAAGTGTGTTATCTCCATTCTGGCCCAGTTCCTAGGCTTAGACAATGACCTTTACATAACCGAGCCCCTGATAAGTTTGATGTTTGTTCTAAGCACTTGTCCTATCGAGCCAGCAAGCCCAAATTCGCTTACCCAATGTGCATGCCTAAAGTTTGATGAAGCCTTGGCAGACAACATCCACTCCCAGCTCATAGAATTCCCTAAGACAAGAACTTTCAAGTTCCAGTCTTACTTGTTAAAAATGTTCTTGGCAGCTAATGAAGAAAACCTGCAAGCTCCAGAGCTGCAGTTGACTAAGGAGATGTATTCAGACTACCAAACCTTCATGAATGATCTTATGGCAGAGATATATTTCATATTTTTCTAGAAGAGACTACCTAGGGTACTTCCTGAGATGAAAGACCTACTGTAGCCATCCATGGAGAAGAGGGTTGGGGATTGGTTCCTGTTGAAGCATGGGACTGTGATTAGAGTTTATGGCTACTCCCATGCCCCTATGTGTTGCCTGCCTTCCTAACCCCCAGAGTACTCACCTTGGAATTTATAAGACAAAAATTGAAGGTGGAGTGTGAACATTTCTTGGATGACAGAAAGTCTTCAAACATTATTTTTCCATGGACACTGGGCTCCTTCATTGTCAAAAACAAAGCAACTCTCCCAACTATTGAGCGAATGATGGGTGATCTGGGATTCCCATCCAAAGCGGAAATAAACTATGATCCTCACCACATTATCTCATAAAGAAGGAAGGAAAGTAATAGGAAAGGATATGACCACTTCGAACTGACAGGTCTAGCTGAGATGGAAAACTGGTTAGAATACATTGACAAAGGCCAGATGGAAGTAGACCCACCAGAAGATTCTTCATCTTTAGCATTCCTTTTTCAAAGTAGCACATCAGTAGTGCCTGGTTCACCTGGTAAAACCAAAACAATATCAACAGCCATGTCCCTTACCATTCCTCCAGAAAAATATATAAAGGAAGGGGGTAGTGAACCCATGGATGTAGAGAGTGATGCTGAGAGAGCCTCGAAGAGGAAAAAGGTAGAGGATCCTAAGCAGAAATTAGTACAGGTACAAGCAAAGCAACCCAATAAAAAGCAAGTCAAATCCTCAGTGCCATCTTTCGAGGTTAAGGAACATGTGTTCAACAGAACACCTACTGAAGCTGCAGCATCAAGCCTAAGCAGGGCTAAGTTACTGGAGGGATATGAGGAGAGCCCATATACAATCTCAAAATAATCTAAACTGTAAACTGTATGCTGATGCAAGAAAAATCTCCAAGAAGGATGTAGCCTTGGTGGAAAGCAGGAAGATTTCCCAGAATACCTTGAGTCTTGCCTTAGCCACTAAGAGTAAGGCCACATAATTAAAATTAAATCTGGAAGACATCCCAATACTTGATGTGATCAATCTGCACAAGGAGACAGGTGAATTCATCTATAACAAGTTGTTGAGGGCTACCATAGAGCTATCAAAAGTGTAGGCCAGCAAAACCAAAGTGCAAAAGTAGCTGGGATTGGGAAAGGTGGAGAACAAGAGCCTGAAGGCACAAGTTAAAAAGTTCCATGCTTCACTATTGGCCACTGAAACTCAAGAAGATAAAAGGGATAGCATTCAGAAGCTATTAGATGAAAAAGATCGATAAATTCTATCACTAAAGAAGAAATTGAAGATTCCAGCTACCCAACTGGTGAATGCACCATAAATTGCAGAACTAGAAGAGGAAAAAGAAGAGCTGCAGGGTAAGTTGACTGATTGTAAAGCCAGGCTAGTAGAGTTTGAAGAAAGAGAGAAAAAGTGGCAAGTAGATATGAAATTGATAATGGACAGTAAGGAAGCTTTGAAGGCTAAATTTGAAGGGCTTGAGAAAAAGTTGAAAGATAAAGAACAAGAGATAGAAGCCATGGTCACACCCTCGGTGGAGGCTGGAGATTTTTCTATTGTAGGGAAAATAGCCAAGGCAAGTCTGGATGATGTAGAAGTGGCAAGATTGAAAAAGTAGAATTCCAACCTCAAGACCATGCCGGATAATGCTGAAAGGGACAAAGAGGCTGCAGAGAAAGACAAGAAAGCTTGGGAAACCAAGTACCAAGTGATGCAGGGTGATTATGACAAGCTGAAGCAGCAAGTTATAGGACAAAGTGCATTGTAGGAGGCAAATAATATCATCTGGGATGATGTTATTGTATAGGCAGAGGAGATGAGGCCATATTTGGACTTCATGGTAGATAAGGAAGCTATAATCAAACTGGCAAGGTTAGCTGTCACAGTGGAAAATGAGAAGTTAAACAAGAAGCTTAAGGATTATGCACAAAATGCAATAGAGTTCTTAAATGGTCTGTCTAAAGAGCAGGCTCAATTAGCCAATATAAAGGACAGAGTGGCCACAATCATCAGCGCTAAGAAGGCAATACTCAAGCACCAACAAGTGAGCACTGTCCAAGCAGGGATAGATGTCCTGGCTAACCAAGTGAAGCTATTCAGGGAGGCATTTGATCCATTATTTAAGAAAGGTCTGCCTATGTTTTGGGAAGAAGATGGAGCCATGGGGACAAGGGAGGGATATCATGGCAAGCTATGGGAGTGCAAGTTAGACTAGGAGTGCTTTACAGATATGGAGCAGCCTCTGGAAGGCAAGACGGTGGTGGAAAAATTGACGAAGGATTTCGAGTTGGTCTCTACATTTAAAGAAGCTCTTACACTCCTCGTAGGCTATTCATACAAAGAGCATACCGAAATGAGGGTGTGGCTTAAAGAGTTTGCTGCCTTGGATTTACTAGCAGCAGAGCAGTGGAAACTCATTGAAAAGTATGGGAAGGCAAAACTGAAGCTGAGTGCATGAAGCGTCAAAGATAGTGGAAGAGGCCGAATGGAGGAGCAATTACCAGAACATTTTGTCTTTTTGCTAGAGTTTGTTGTCCCATGGTAAAAATCATCAGTAAATATGTAAAAGACAGTTGAGCCAGTTTGGCCAACTTTGTCATTTTGTTAGAGTGACGAACCTATTGCATAGGTGTCACTAGTCTGTAACAATTTTTTGTTAGAAAAAATCGAGCCTGAGGGCCATGAAAAATCTATATAAGCAATGTAAAAGAATGCAAAGGGGTTGAAAATTTTGGGAAACCCATGTATTTCTCTGAGTTTAATAATTTTCTACTGTTTAATAAAATCAGGCACAGCCGAGCAGACAATTTTACCAGGTATTCATGTGTTATTGGTCTTGCAGTCCTTTTTTCTCTTTCCTTGTGTGAATGTGTCTCTTTCTTTGTTAATCCATATTTTTATGTTGTTCATGCTTGGATAAGTGTATTATTAGAATAGAATTCATAGTCATTATGCTCTATTATTTTCATTCCAAGTGTTCACAACTAGTTCTGCTAAAATCGATATAGAATTCATATCCATATGCTCTATATTGGTGGATTGTTCATTTTTCTTCTAAATCATAAAATTTAAAGCACTTTGACTGTAAGCTGGTGGCTTCCTTGCCCCTGAGTGAGTTTGTTTTCTAAGCATTGTCATGATATATCTTTCTATTTGTTTTGACTCCACTGCCCAATGGATACCTATTTTGTTTTCAACCAAACAACAATTCAATTTCAGTTTTAATCATTTATATAGCCCTATTAGAACCTGTTTGTGAGAGATACCTCTCTGGAAGATAAGAAGCCAGCTTATCCCTCCTTAAGTGGTTTTTTTTACACCCCATTTTGGCCTTTCTACAACCTAGAGGTACGATTTGGGTGCTAACACCTCCAATAGACAGTTCCGCCATGGCCTCGTCTGTAAAAATCCTTGACCCATCCGAGGAGATCATCTGCGATCGACTTTACAACGCTTATGATCCTCGTTTGTGGTTGTCCAGTGTTAGTGATTCCCATAACTCTTTGTTGTCACCTTCTGGAGACCATTCGAAACTGTTGGTAAATTTAGAGTCATCCTTAATAGGGTTCACATTAGAACAATTTCCCCATTTCCCAGATTTTGTCCAAAGGGTAGCCTCCAATTATTCTGCCACTGGGAAGGCCATCTTAGATGATACCCACTCCCATGTCATTTGCAGAATTACACCAGAAGCTATCAGGTCTACCCTGGGTCTCTCTGAATCCCAATGTCAGGCCCTAATCCCCTTCACCGAATCAGAGGTTCTGCAGGTGTTCAGGAAAGTTGACCAAGAATCCAAGAATAAATTGTTCCAGACCATTTTGATTACCCCAGTTCCCTCAGAGACCCTTATCACCCCACTCTCCTCCGAATTCTTCATAAATCCTGTCGTATCATCCATCTCCTTCTTGAGTCAAATACTAGGTCTTTATCGTGATATCATGGTCTCTGAAGTAATGCTAGGCATTCTCCTTTACCTGAGTCAATCTGAAGCATAAATTAAGTTTGATGAGTTCTTGGCCGGAGAAATCAATTCTCAGCTTGAGATGTTTGATTTGGATAAGCACTTTAGAAACCAGGTATATCTATTTTCCATCATAGTCAATTCCAACCGGCAGACCCTTGTGGACATGGATCCAGAGGTGTTCAAAGATTGGCCCCGGTCTCTTCAGAAGATCCAGGACTGGTCTTACACCCTGTTCATTGAAAGAATTGTCCTCAGCATCTCCAGACTATTCAACCCTAAAGAGAAGAGGATATCAGAAGACATGAAGGCTTCCTTGCAGCAAGAGGGTATTGGAGATTGGTTCTTGATACAGAAGTATTCAATTATAAGGGTATATGGTTTTTCGGCTGCCCCTTTCATGCTACCAGTTTACCTAACTCCCTTAGTATTCGCACTAGAATTGATCAGGAAAAGGATTTCTGCTGATGAGGAGCATTTTACTGCTCACAGGAAGAACTCTTGGATCAAATACTCTATTAATTTTGTGCCATTCGTTGTGAAGAAGCCAGTAGCATTACCAATGGTGGAGAAAGTTTTGAAGGCCATGAAGTTTCAGGTGACTCATGCACAGAATTACAATCCTAAGGGGATCATTTCCCAGAGGAGGGTTGACATGCATAGGTCAGTCTTTATTCACTCCATGATCCCCGACTTGTACCAGGATGTAAATTCTCTTGCCTAATATTTTGATTGGACTCCTGCAGAGAAAATTCAAGATCCTAAAGAAGTGCAAGGTATGGTCCCAACTACTCCCTTTCCCCTAAACGGTGATGGTAGTAGAAGAAGGTATCGGTCAGAGGTAGAGGATATGGAATGTGATGAACAAACCCCTAGCAAGAAGCATAGGATAGACGTAGAGGAGGACATAATCAACCTGGAGCAGGAGTTTAATTTTGAATATGATGCCCTCAAGACAGTGATAGAGGAGGAGCTTGTTTCAGTAAACCCTGCTGGGGGAAAGGTTGCAAATCAGATGGTGATCGCGCAACCACTAGTGGTTGTAAATCCAGCCACTACACACTCAGAGAAAAATCCCCCATGAACCACACAATCAATGAAGAAAGGGGGTGAGGAGTCTCTACTAAATTATCAGAAGTATTTTTTTTCCTCTACAGAGATCAATAAGGACTATAATCCTTTGTAATAGGATCTGGAAACGAAATCCTCTTGTATTTAAATCAGTTCGAGTTATTTTCTTAGCAGCTTAGTTAGCTTACAGAGCTTGTTGGCTCGCAGAAGCTTAGGTTATCTCACAGAGCTTAGGATAGCTCATAGAGGTTTGAGGATAGCTCAAAGAAGCTTTTATTAGCTCATAGAGCTTGAGAGGGAGATAAATTCCACATAGCATGAATGGAGGAATGAGAGGTGTGTGCACAGAAGAGTGAGCGAGAAGTGAACAAGTAGAATTCTCTGTGTGTATTTGAATTTCCAATGAATTGAATAAAGAACAAAGGATTAGACTCTGCGTGTGGTTTTGATGGATTTCATGTCTTCATATAGTTCTGTAGAAGTATGAATTCATCCCGCTTTCACTCCATATAACCCTGTGTATAAACTCTGTGGCTTTGGATTGCCATAGTTTCCGAATTGCAAAGAAGAATTGATCCTGTCAGTGATCAATTAAGTGAAGCTTTGTAGAGGGTTAAACCTTAACCAGTCGCTCAAATAAAACAAGATCGTAGAGTGGGGATCGATCGTGGGGAAGATCGACGGTTTATAGTGATATCGCCGGGAGAAGTTGCAAGCTTTGGAAAACTTTTCATGTGCGCGATATTCTATGGAATGCACTTAATAAATTTTGGAATCCACCATTGATTTGGTGGGGACACTAATCGAATGATCAGAAATCCATTTCGCTGCGTGAAAAAGTAAGTTGTACGAACACTCAGGTTGGCCACGAAATTGATAGATCAATGATCGAGATCGAGATTGACAGAGGGGAAGAAGCATTGTGCGGAAACTCCATTCCCTCATTCCGGAAAGAATTCTGCTGCAGAAGAAAGTTAGATAGTGCGGAAAGAGTTTGTTTCGGATATCAAGGGTTTTGAAGTCTGTGTATTGACTATAATTTTCAGATCTTGATTTTTGTAGCACTAACAGTGAACAGTAAATGCAATAGAGATTGCTTTGCATAAATAACAAGGAAAATAAAGCCTAAATATCATATTCACATAAATTTGAGTTTACAATGACTGTAACAACAGTTCTACGGTGGACAAACAAATATGAAATTACTTTAACTCTAACTAGTAGCTTCCTGGGCGTGCACAATGATTTATGCAAGTGAGATGGCCTTCTTTGGTGTCTTGATTTTTCTTTGGTGTCTGCTAGATCCTCAAAACAACCCAAATCGTCTTCTTCTCAGACTCCCTTATTATGCTGCAGCGCCCTTCTTCACTACCCAGAAACATTATGCACAGTCGTAACAAGAAGGAAGACTACAATGAGAGTACCCAACAACGCTGTAGTAGATTCCTATAGGTGTCAATATGGATTGCAGCTCCCTTTTTGGCTGTAACAACCCTTGATATTGTCCCAGATGAAGCGTGGGGATCACTTTGGATGTGGAACTGTAAGGATATGCATGCAACATAAAGTAAATCGTCCTCACAAACAAGACTGTGTCCTCTCCAAATGATGTCACATCCCACGTAGTCCAAACTCAGCCAACAAACGAAGACTACGACCTCCACAACATGAAATCGGCCCCTTTGTTACTCCTTTTTTTTCAAAAACATAAAAATAAAAAAAGACAAAAAAGATAATATGCATGAAACTATAGTATCTTATATCTAGATGGGCCTGAAACTTTGTTGTATGTATAACCACGACATGAGCCTATAATCCTAATTATTGTTGGGATATTCCTATACTCCATCCTAGTCCTACCAGTATTTTCCATTTTTTCATTTTCAGTCATGCATGTAGTCATGATTGTGCATGCATGCATGCATCCTAGTCATCAGTCCAGCACCTAACCCTTAGTTATCTAGCCCCGGGAGCTTCTTTCTGATTAGGTTTATCCCTCCTAGTGCTTAGTGCGCCATGCATGCAATTGCATGCATCCCAGTTTCCCTCTCTCACCTACCACTCAGTTGCAGTTTAGTTAGTTGAGTTATCTTTAGATCTTTCCTTGATTTAAGGCTAGATTGACTCTCAACTGACTGTATCACTCCGATGGACCTCCAGTGAGACTAGACTTCCTATTCTTACTCCAGTTAGCTCCTCTTGCACCCTCCACTAAGCCTCCTTCATTCAGTTAGTGCCTCCATGTGCCATTTACACCTACCACACTCAGTTAGACTCAGTTTGACATTTGGTTGATAGTTACTTGTGCATTGATGACTCCACTAATGATGATCAAGACTTCTAGTTGTGCTTTGATGACACTCTATTGATCTGATGATCACTCCATGAAGGCTAATTCGAATTGCCACCTTGGCATTCAAATCCTCACCATTGTATTATTTATTTGTCCATATTGTGATTAATGAATTAGTCTATGATGTTATTCTGCTTCTATCTGAGTTCTACTGTATCATAATTATGTTGCTCCTTTACACTGCATTGACCAATCTTCTTCTATTTTCCTGCTTAATCTTAATCTTTCTTGTGAGGTATACATCAGCTCTTAGATCTGCTGTGAGGATTTTCACATGGTATCAGAGCATGTTGAGAGTATATTCTATCTCCATTCTTGAGAGTTTTTTGCAGGTTATTATCAAGATTTCGAGTGCAGCAGTTTCTGCACTTTTGCAGCAGTAGCAATTGCAGACATTTTCTATTGTTTTTTGCAGGTCTTCTGAAATAGCTTCCATGGATTTAGAAGGAATTACTCCTCTTTCTCCATTCAACTATGATGAATGGAAACCACAGACGATAGCACATTTGAAGAGACATGGTCTCTTCGATTATTGTTTTGAAAGAGAGTTCGAATCCTCTAAAGAAGAGAATGACTGGTTAAATGAAGGTGACAGAGCCTCTACATCCATGATGTTTTCTATGTCTCGATGCATGGTACACCACTTCTTTTCTGTTGAATCTCCAAAAGAGATATGGGCCCATCTAGATGAAAGATTTGGCAAACAGAATGAAGGTATTGGTCCAAACCATTTTGAGAGCAATCCCACTGGTGCATTCTCCCTCCTTGATGATCTCTCTGATCATGAATCAGTATCAAACATATCTCATATTTAAGTTGTCCACAAAGAAGAAGAACGTGCATATTCTACACTCATGCTCCAAATTTCTTCTATTTCGAATTCTGTGCTAGCTCACACTCTAGAAACTGCAAAGGTTCTTCAATCCTCTTTGGCACAAGAGTCTGTTGGTTTGCATCATGTTCTATTGAATGTTTAGGAGGTCAAATCAGCCATTGGAGGTAATACATTCGCTCTCCTTGATCAATCACCTCTTATTTACTACTGTAAGATCATTTTTTCATTCTCTCAGAATTTTATTGAAGATGAAGGCCATTTCCATTCGCTTGGGATAATTTCTCATGCATTTCATGGTTTAGATATCACCTCTAATGGTTCAAAGGAGATCTTAAGAAACCGTTTTTCAAGTCTTGGATTTGATTTGGATTCCAAGTAATCGCTGACATTTGATGGTTCTTTTAGGCATAATCTCACACATGATGGTTCAAAGGAGAAAACAAAAGACTATCTGCACATTCATGGATTTGATCCTACCTCAGCTAATTCGAATCACAAGTTCCAGGATCATCCTCATACTTTTGGATTTGTTCTCATCACATTCGATCTGAAGAGAAAGTACAAGCACATCCTTTTTTAGCATGAACCACTTCTTCCCAAGAAGAAGATACCTCCAGACATATGACCAAGCATCACACCTTCTTGAGTTTGGAGAATTTATTTTTGGTGTGCCCTACTGTCTATTTTGAGGGGGTTATTTTTCCCATGCGGTTTTCCCCATTTCCTAGGTTTATTGAGTGTTATTATTATTCATTGTATTGGGTGACCTTTGGTCTCAATTACCAGGGCCCAGGATGGATTAAGGGGGGGTGTTGGGATATTCCTATACTCCATCCTAGTCCTACCAGCATTTTCTATTTTTGCATTTTCATTCATGCATGCATTTTGCATGCAGTCATGATTTTGCATGCATGCATGCATCCCAATCATCAGTCCCAACACCTAGCCTTCAGTTAGCTAGCCCCATGAGCTTCTTTCTTATTAGTTTTAGCCCTCCTAGTGCTTAGTGCGCCCTGCATGCAATTGCATGCATCCCAGTCGCCCTCTCTCACCTACCACTCAGTTGCACTTCAGTTAGTTGAGTTATCTTTAGATATTTCCTTGATTTAAGGCTAGATTGACTCTCAACTAACTGTATCACTCCGATGGACCTCCAGTGAGACTAGTAGACTTCCTATTCTGACTCCAGTTAGATCCTCATGCGCCCTCCATTGAGCCTCCTTCATTCAGTTAGTGCCTCCTTGTGCCAGTTACACCTACCACACTCAGTTAGACTCAGTTTGACATCTGGTTGACAATTACTTGTGCATTGATGACTCCACTGATGATGATCAGGACTTTTAGTTGTGCTTTGATGATGCTCCATTGATCTGATGATCACTCCATGAAGGCTAATTTGAATTGCCACCTTGGCATTCGAATACTCACCATTGTATTATTTATTTGTCCATATTCTGATTAATGGATTAGTCTGTGATGTTATTTTGCTTCTATCTGAGTTCTACTGTATCATAATTATGTTGCTCCTTTACACTACATTGACCACTCTTCTTCTATTTTCCTGCTTAATCTTAATCTTTCTTGTGAGGTATACATCAGCTCCTGGATCTACTGTGAGGATTTTCAAAGGTATAATATAATATTGTTACTTGTTAGACTCATAGGAAGACTCCCTTGGGCTAAACCTTATTATAGAATATGCTATGGGGATGGTGCTAGGGAGTGCTAGTTTCTTATAATATTCTTAATTTACTTATTGCATAATCATTTCTAGCTTGTATTATATTGCTTGTCAAGGATATTTATAACTTACATCGTAGGGAGGCTCTATGGGTTAAATATAAATATGTTTCTAATGTGGAGATATCCCAACCTTTAGACTAACTAATATATATTGTTAGTATGATAGGAGATCAAGATGTTAAAGTTGTCACCACCATTTTAACATATCAATGTATTTTTAGGAGGAGTTAGAACTGGCTTCAATCACCTCGTTTAATGGCTTGGAAGGTATGGGAAACCTCATTTCCTTTAGAGCTCAAGAAATATCAGTTGGGAGTGAGAAAATTAATCAAAGGTGCAGTGCAATGGCCATAACATTATTAGAGATCACTTGGTTCAATAATTTCATATGCCACCTGTCATTGACTCTCCAATGACCTAAATAGAAATTCCCATGCAGGCATCTATAAAAACTACTACACTTCCACCACTAAACTAGTTCATTGAACAATGCAAATACATAAATGAGGTGGAAGCTATATATTGGCATTGCAGGATATGTGGTAGATGTAAGGTAGGCATCATTGAAAATCGACTGGAGGGATATCTTAGCAAGTAATCATATTTTCATTAGGAGAATAGTTTCAATGGTATAATACTAGTCTAAAAAACGTAGGTTAATGGTTCAAATTCCTTTTATCTTTATAAGAATTTCTTATGGTTGGAAGAGGTAATGATAAAAATTCTTAATATTTAAAAGGATTATATAGGTTCTTGTAGGTTTTCTCCAAGTAGGACCTTAACCAATGTATTGAATTGTCAAACTTGTGGAGAGCATATAGAGAAAATGTAACGCCGTATATCTCTTCTCATTATTCTAATATCCCTAGTTACCTAATTGATATGTCAATTAAGAAAGTAGATTTGTAATGCATACCACCATAGAAATTTTAGCTCATATTATTTCCATAAGAAGAGAGATCATAATGAGTCATAATTTTTTGAATGCATATGATAGATCTCTTTGTAAGGCTGCAAGAAACAATAATGAGTCATATCATACCAGTAGTTACAATTAATAGCATAAAGAGGAAATATCTTGTGTAGAATCATAAGAGAGTCTATGGAAATAGACTAATTTAGTACAATTATTTTATCCTTATGGTATCCTTACTTATTGGCATGGGACCTTGAATGATATATAAGTAATTTGATCAGGTAACTGGTAAATGCACCTAGGTATAAATGCAGTAGATACCGACTAGAAATAATACTATGTTTGGATGTAACCTCAACATCTAACCTCATATGAAAATGGCATCCCTTATGTGGTAAGATAAAATTGATTACTAGTCATGCACTTGAATCCATTGAAACAAACTCACTGTCTCCATCCTTCGAGTACAAATAAACCTCACAATCAATGCCTTAGAAGCCATGCTTATTACATTATTTAACTTCATGTCATCCACCACAATAGGCTAATATACATGGTTGATTTCATGGTATACCCTCTCAACCTTTTTATTTGTATCAAGTCATTTTCCTTGTGAAATCCATTCATCAAAGGATTGTAAGTATGAATATTTGCTTCACAACCATTTTCCTTCATATGGTGCTCCACTAGTGCAAGAATATAAATGGAAACTTTGCCTCCTTTGCAATGTCCATAAATCAAGGTAGTATATGTTACTTCATTTGGTGTAAATCATTTTCAGTTAGGTGTTGAGGTATTAACCATGGTTGGTGTAGGAAGCTCATGCATTGGGATGTAGAGGAAAATTTTAGGCCTAAAGGTCTAACAATGATGTCTCCAACCACCAAAGCTAACCTCTTGAGGGGATACTTTTCCTTATAGTCAGAATATGGGAATTGTTAAGAAGTTTCTGAGCATTAGGTATGGGTCTTGGGGATCTAGACACGGTTAAGGAATGGAAACTAGGCCTTAGGACCTAAAGAAAGCTTCTAGGTATATATAGCCAAGAATGATATGTTGAACAACCACAATACACCTTTCCACGGTATCTTTGGCCTATGAGTGGGGATTTTGTGGCATAGTGAGAATTTTAAGACTAATTATAGGTTCGAACACCTTGTATATGGTTGGGGAGAAAAAATGGGACTTAGGTCCTAAATGAAATTCCAGGCATCTTTGGCTAAGAACAATTCCTACAATCACCACACATGACCTCCCAAGAGCATATTATTCATATAAGTGGGGATATTAGTGCCATTAGAATTTTTTGAGAACCTGGTATAGATATTGGGTTCCCTAGACATGCTTGAGGGAGAAAAATTGGGCCTTAATCCCTGAAAAATCTTTTGAGAATCCATGGCCAAGAAGAACAACTTGAACAAACACACATGGATTCTTGAGAGTATATTTAGTGTTTGAGTAGGGATGTCTATGTCATTAGATGGTTTTGAATAGTAGTTAGGGGTCTTGAGGCTCTATACATAATTAAGGAAGGAATCACATGCCTTATTCCCTAAAGGAATCTTTGCGGTATCCAAATGCATGAAAAATATTTTAAAGAAACACACATCATTGTTCTAGGATATCTGTAACGTCCCCGACCCCCTAGGTTCCCTTTAGAGGTGATGGGGGAGCTCATTAGAATACAACCTGCTAAATTTGTTTCTTCCAAACTATGCACTTTCGCATAGCCGCAATAACTTGGTCTGCAATTCACAAGTCGGATTTGGAAGTCAAAACCCCAACGTGCCACTTCAAGAATCACACCTTTGACTTCCGCAATCCATGACACGGGAGTTAGAAAGTCGGAACGACAAATACACGACGTCGAAGAAATATGCCTCCGACTTTCGCATTCCACAATCCGCAATGCAGGAGTAGGAAAGGTGGAACACCCAATTCTCTACTTCGCCAAATCATGCCTCCGACTTCTATAATCCATGACGCGGGAGTCGGAAGTCGAAACTCCAAAGGTCTCAGCTTCACAGAATCCCGTGGCCTCCAACTTCTGCGATGCGGAAGTCGGAAGTTGGAACTTCAACGCACCATGCTGATAAATCATGCCTCCAACTTCCGAAATCCGCAATCTGCATTGTGGGTTCGGAAAGTCGGAAGTTGGCCATATACCATGGTTACTGCCAACTTATCAGGCTGATAAATTTCTCATCCTAAGTCCATTTTTGGAAAACTTGGTGTCATATATTGGAAAGCTCTCGGAGATCCCCATTCAAGTGTACGAGCTTCTTCCAAACCTGAGAACACTGAATTTTCCTTCTTCCAACCAAGGTGTTTCCCCAATCCTCATCCATACCTCGTTACCACTCTGTAAAGAGATTTGATCCACTGTGCCATGTCTGCTCCCTTCATCTGACCCACAGAGGGAACATGAACACAAAATGGGTTTCTATTTCTCCCCCAAAGTCATGACCGAACATTCTGAACCTCCTGGGCCTCAACAAGACTTGGCCCTATTCATCAATGAACAAATTCATAAAAACACATGGATGCATATGCATACTCAAATAAACACAGCTGAATGAAACATGAACAATTAAACATTCAGAACACATAATGAACATGATATAATATGCAAAGAACAATTACCCTTTTATTGAAATATCCAAGCAACTAGCTATGGAATGCAACGTTCCAACCCAACCATAGGTCTCTTCGCAACCTGTAATGTTTCAACACTCAGAGACTACCCCCAGGATGAGGCTATGTATCCACTAAGGATGAACTACTCAAGTCCACTCATAGCCTTAGGCACAGTCAATCAGGGTCATACAACACACAACTGGCTCTGGAAAGCAAGTGGGGAGACAGGGTAGGAGGTTTCTAGGTTAATGAGCTCAACACACAGAGCTATAGGCATATCCAATTGACTTCAGATCACTGTCCAGGAACCCCCATCACCTACACTCTCAGCCTAAGTAAGGTCCCCTTATCTACTGCACAGTCCCTCGGGCGCCCCTTCCCTCAACGCCGACCTGGAAAGGTATAGCTTGTCCTGACTACTAAACCAAGGATAAATGAGCCTTCACGGGGTCTACCATGAAGTCTGGACCCCCTGATTCTGTCTCCCACTGTGATCCACTCTTGGATATCCTCAGCGTTGTGGCCGAAAGGCTCTGTTGCACAATTGTATTTTTGGGCTTCTGAATCAGGGTTTTCCTCTCAATTCCTAGGCATCCAGCACTCTCAAAATCACCGCCAAGGTTCTGGTCTAGGGATTCTCCAATGAATTTCACTTCCCACACAAATTTATGAGCAATCTATGCACTTCCAAATGTGGCTTAACCCAGAATCAGGATTTCCATTTTTCTTCCCTACTATGTCTGCGTCCTACCTCCAAACTCATGCCCCGATGGTCCATAATCGAATGAGGATGAGGGAAACAAATTCCCATGAGATGGAGTGGCTTATGGATCAAGCAAACTGATCCCATACCCTTCCTTACGAATTTCAGGGCTACCCATACTCCATCACTCTCCTGGACTGATTTTCTCACCCACTTCCTTACAACAGAATTAAATGACGACTAGGACAGTCAAAGTGTTTCTCAAGATGAGATATGGCAGCCTAGGGTCCAATCCCAAAACCCCCTCACCTCTCCCTAGTGGATACACATATCCCCCTCATTTAGTTGCATCCATAGACAGCCCCTTGGTATTTTTATTTGCATTATAAGAACCTACATGTTTTTACAATTTCCATGGCTTACTAGCACATGGATGGCACAACATAATATATCATCCCTTCAAGGCTGAGAATTCACTGGTGAGGCCTTAGCCTTGAGCTCCATGCTAGGAATCGTACATCACATATGCACAATGTTTACATTACAATTCAATACATCCAAAGGGTCCTAGTTAGTATAGGTGGACTTGAATCTATTGAAACAAACTCATTGTCCCCATCCTTCTAAAAATAAACCTCACAATCAATGCCTTAGAAGCCATGTTTATTACATTATTTAACTTCATGTCATCGACCACAATAGGCTAATATTTCCTTTCCTTTTGATGCATTTCTTTGGTTCCCTCCTTCCTTCCTTTGGTCCACCTACATGACTCCTAGTACCAAGGTCCTTCCCCTTTTCATTGAAAACCTTAGGAGAAAACTCGGGTGTTTTTGCTATCTATACCAAAAAAAATGAAATTTAATTTACCAAAAAATAAAAAAATGAAATTTAATAATTATAAAAAAATGGGACCCCTAACATAACTTTTCAAATTTTATCTCCCGCGAATAGTTTTTCCGGGAAAGGGCGTCATTTTCTTATTGCACAGGCCAGCGTTTACTTGCTTTGATTCTGGTATTCAACACCACGAAAGCTGAAGCTAAGATGTTGGGATATATTGAGGTGAACTGTGTGAGGGTAACTTAAGTTTCACTGCATTCTTGTTCTGCGTTTGGCGTTATTGCAGGTATTTTATCAATGATTTCGTGAAAACAACATAATAACTGAAAACATTATGTGGTTTCTTTATTGACAGAAATCAAAATAGTGGTTCCTCTGCTACAAACTTTTAAGTGTAATACGCATTTTGTGCTGCATTTTGTACAAAATTTTATCATATGCTTAGTAAGTGTAATACGCATTCTATGGTTTCTTTATTGACAGAAATCGAAATAGTGGTTCCTCTGCTACAAAATTTTAAAAATTCTGTAAAAATTTTGGTTTCCTCTAGGGCTGACCGTGGATTTTGGTGGCCCTTCCTAGCTGAGTCGTGGACTGTTTGAAATTCATTTCGCTGGGTTGTGATTGTTTTGTGACCACTAGAGTTGTACTGCACTTTCCCACTGCTGCAAGACTGTTACCGTGTTCATCTTTGGGGCTGCCTGTGTAAACCTTGTCCTGCTTGCAGCCTCTAAGGCGGAGGGGTCTTCACTCTTGGAGACTGAGATATCTTGCTGGATACTGTACGTGTCTAACCTAAACCTGCAACACTCTAACCCTCTCTCTCTCTCTCAAGTTATGACATATGTTCCTCTTAGCAGATACTCCTTACATATAGTCTTCCCTTTTACTTTTGAAACTTGTTAGATAGGTTAATCGTTTAAACAACTTCCAGTTAGCAATTGAGTGATGATAGACTTTATTTTTTTGGTTATGCAGGATTTGTACAAGTGGAGACATGGAGGTAAGTGATTGTTTGTGATTGAAGTATATCATTATTTTTATTTAATTTAAATTGTTTTTTTTTAATAGAAACGAGTAGGTTTTATATTAATAAAACTGTGGTTGAGCCACCCAAGAGGTTACATCTGTGAGTTCTTTGCAAAAAACAAAATTCCCCATCATAGCAAATGGGAATACTACTTTTATTTAATTTAAATTGTTAGAACATATTACTTTGTACTTTAATAACAATCTAATAGGCTATGGCTAATCAACACTCTAATCATTTTCAAAAAAATAGAGAAAGCAGATTATGACACGAAATCAAAAAAATCTGATTATGAAATTTTCAAAAAGAACGCGTCAAAATGATCAAATGGGAAAGAAAGGGACATGCATCTCAGAAGGTAAATATTTACAAGTAGAACAATGTATTTCCTTATGCAGTATAATGCGTATTTTTATTATATGATGATGTTATGCATATGTTTAATAACATTCTTGGCTACAATAACAAAGAAGAGGAAAATACAAACAATAGCAAAGAAGATTACACCTTCTATGCCTTTGAATGACTCTACTAGTCCTAACAAAGAAAGAAATGACAAAGATACATTTTCCTCTTTTCAAGAGGAGGAACAACATGAACAAGGTAAGCCCATTAATTCAGATTTTTCTAGTTCTTTATAAGTATAAATCTTATGATTAAGAAATCCATAACACCTTCATGTGCCCTTCTTTATAGAAGATGTTCACAAACAACCGTGCCATATGGATAACAGTGTAGAAGGGGAAGATCCCTTGACACAAAAAGAGACAGAGCAACATGAAGAACAAGGTAAGCTCATTAATATATAATTTTGTAGTTCTTCATAAATAAAATTTTATGACTTAGAAATCCATAACACCTTTAAGTGACCTTCTTTTATAGAATTTGTTCACAAACAACAATGCCAACAAGATATTAGTATACAAGGTGAAGATCCCTCTACACAAGCATCGACAGAGAAAGTCAAGAAGAAAGGTAGAGGAGCAACTAAATGTGAAGAAATCAATAACTTGGAGGAAAATATCGAAATTCATATCAATGAAAGGAACCAACCAATTGGTCCAAACTCCGTGAAGCTATCTTCATTACTAGGTGTGCTCGCAAGGGAAATGGTTCCAATCAATTATTCTGATTGGAGGAAGGTTTCAAATCAATTAAAGAAGGACTTGTGGAAAATTATTAATGTGAGTATTAGAGATTACATGTATTTGTTTTCAAAATTTATATTTTTGGATGATTTCGAAGTTTATTTTCAAACCATGTATGACATCTAAAAATGCAATTCTTGTATGTTGCAGGAAAAATTCAAAATCCCCCCGGTCCTTAAAGAATATTGTATGAAATCCATTGGCCATAAGGCAAACAATCATAGATATCGGTTGACAAAAAAATATTGTGACCCTTATGAGTCAATAGAGGAAAGATTAAAAAATGTTCCTCCAATTAGGATAAGTGAGACTGTGTGGAGAGAATTCGTCCTATCACGAGCCACCATTGAATTCCTAGTAGCGAAAAAGTTCACATATTATATAATCAATTTTTTTAGAATGTCTATTGGCTTGTAATGTTGACTTACATATGTTATTTTCAATTGATTTCTAGGATATAAGGAAAAAAAACAAGGAAAATTGAGAAAATGAGAGGGACTTGCACACCTCTAGATGTCGAGGTTATCAACGGGTCAAAGATGATATGGTAAAAAATTGTGATGATATTTTATCCGATATGAGAAGTATTAGCATATTCTAGTTTCATTTTAATTTCACAACTTAACCATACTATTTTACTTGTTGCAACTAGAAAAAATATATAGCCTCTAGTGATACAACTACAAGCATTACTAGGGTAGACTTATGGAAGAAGTACCATCAAAATAAGGATGGCACTCCAATCACACCAGCTGTAGGAGAAACAATAGTATGTTCTCAACCTTTTAATTTAGATATTGATTAAAATTTCATTTTACATGTTGGAAATGTTTTCTTCTATGATCTGATTTAATTGTATGTCAATGTTAGCACAAAATTGAACAAGCAGAAGTAGAAGTTGCATCTCAATACTTTGCAGCTAGGGATGATTCCCTTGCCAAGGTACTAGGGGTTGATGCAAGAGGATGATGTCATGGCGTTGGATTAGGAGTTACGCCAATGAACATGTTTTGAAAAAGTCCATACAAGGAGGCGCTAGCTGTAATCCAAGCTACAGTGAAAGAAAAAACACAAGAAATCACATCTTTGAAAACAACAATAATTGAACTACTGAAAAGAGTAGAAGATATGGAGAGAGAACATGTGGTCAGCAAAGAAAGTGTTAGTGTCCAATTCTTTACTCTTGTATCAATATACAAGCCTTCACACTAATGATCTGACTTCTAATATCTGATTGCTCATATAAATAGTGTCCTACTGTACAAAATGCTCATGCTGAAATCACGCCTGTGGTGGAGGCTAGTTGTTTAATTGTTATTTAAAATAATATTTTATTTTAATCTTTTGAATATATATATATATATATATTACATTTTTTTGCCTTGACAGAGTAATACAGGGGACATAAAAACCCCTATGAACGGACTAATACAAAAGAAATTAACTTCAATGCATACTCCATCATCCCTAATAAGTATTCAAAAAATTCATAATTTAGTTCAATTTTATTTTATTTTATCAATATATTAGAAATCATTGTCTATTGGGTGCAGAGTCATGCATCAAAATATGATCAACATTATGTACAGAAAAAACAAGTGGTTCCATCGAAACTACAAATTGACAAAATGAAAACACCAATTCAGGTAAGATTGTAATTATTTAATCTAGGATCATCAATGTTTAAATTCTTATTTCCATGCATCTTACTTTGTCTCATTTATTTGCAGGGTCAAGATAATGCTAATGAGTTGACACCAAATTCCCAATTGCGGCTGCAAGGAAAGAAATGCTTTCTCATTGCATTAAACTCAAGGGTTAAAGTTGCAAGGGCGACAATACATAAGATTGACCCAAATGCAATGGTACACTATGTCCCTGTTGGAAAAGGCTATTATATTGTGAATCTGACAGAAATTTTAGATCCTCTATTTGAAAATATAGCTCTACCACGTCCCAGTAGCACATTATGTAATCTAGCAGATGCTTTGTTGAGCTTCATTCCTCGGCATAAGAATGACATTGAACTATGTAACTAGTGGTTATACTGTGTGACTAGTGATTCCAGTGATGTTGTATCAACTGAGAATAGTTGATTTATTGAATATTTATACTTAGATCAGGACATAGTTTATAAATTTTTTGTAGTTTGGGATTAATCTTTACATTTAATTAAAATTTTGGGCACAAGTTGCCATTATATGCCATGGGCACAATTTTTTATTTTGTAATACATCAGTATTATATAATATTCGTTGCATGTGAAATGAGATGTTTTGTTGTGAATATGTGGAATGACCAACTCGAATCTATTCTGGGCTGCGACAGCATGCAACAGCTCAGGCTTGAATGCAACGATTTCATTCAAGACTACTTATGGCTATAACAGTTCCATTGTAAATCAGCAGCCTGAAGATCCTAGATCTTCATGGCTGCCCGATATTTTGTGAAATGAATTCATGTCATCAGGGTATAAATGTAAAGAGGCATTCTGATCTTGGGGTTGGATAATTTATAATTGTATAAGCTGAAACGGAGAGTTGTGATTGTGATTCATTATTTCTAATACAAGGAGCAGAGTTTCTTATATCTTGGTGTTTTAATTTGTGTTAGGACACGACATCTCTGTTAGAAGGCCAGGGCCCGCCTTCTCACAGAGAAGGTCGAGTTAAGTAGGTAGTTTAATTTCTTTCCTATTGTGTGGTGTGGAATTGCATTAGATGTGTTACTAGGAGATGCAACAGTGAAATGATAATTGCATTCTTCTTTGGTAGTTCATGATTGCATCCTGAATAGCTGCAACTGTGTGGTGTGACACTCGACTGTGTAGGTTATTTTATTTGATGCATGGTGTGTTAGATCAGCTGTTACAGCCAAGCTCAGCTCTAATTCCTTTCAATCATTTATTCTTTCTAGGATTTCCAATATTAATCAAATTAGAGTTCAAGATTACTTCTAGTTTCTGGTTGTTGTTTTATCTTTCTTGAATTCATTAGATTGGATAGATTATGATTGAGTTACAGTAGATACTAGATGAGTTAGATCAGTCAAGATTGAATACTATAGTTTGAGAATTATAGGATTTAACTTCTTGCAAAAGTAAGTCCAATTTATTTTATTCCAGGTTACCAATTGATTCAGGAGCAAGGACTTTTCCCTGTCCCTGATAATTTTTAAAAGGCTGTTGCAATTCTGCATAAATTTTTCTGTATATAAATAAATCATTTTATTTTCTTTTATTTGATTTTATTTTTCAGTTTTGATGGGTTTTTGTCTTTTTAAGAACTTTGAACAGTTTTTTGCGTGGAAGATCACTCAAATGGAGGAAGTCGCAACTCGGGCCAAACGATTGTGGCATTCTGATTGATCCTCCTTTCTGTGAATTACTCCTTGGAAGAAAAGAATGTTGCAACAATAGTTACTCAGCAAAATATGGCTTATCTTTTTCTTCCTGTAGATGCAACACTGCAAAATCCCACCCATATTTCTACTTTTGCAGCTGCAACACCACTTCATATGGCTTATCTCTTTTTCCCGCAGCTGCAACACTGCTCAAATCCCACCCAAGTCTATCTTTTTGCGCATTTGCAACACTATTGGGTTGTCTATTTCCACTATTTTTAGCAGCTACGACTCCGCCAAAATCGCCTATCTATCCCATTTCGCGCAACTGCAACACTGCTAACTATGGCTTATTTCTCTTTACCGCAGCTGCAACACCACTAAAATTGCCCATTTTTCCTATCTTTAGCAGCTGCAACTCCGCTAAAGTTGCCTATCCTTCCTATTTGACCGCAACTGCAACACCGGCAAGTTGCCTATTTTTCCTATTTCGAGCAGCTCCGACACCTCCAAAAGTTCCTATTTTTCTTATTTCAAGCAGCTGCAACACCTAAATTTGTCCATTTTTCCTATTTCGAGCAGCTGCGACACCTCCAAAAGTGCCTATTTTTCCTATTTCGAGCAGCTGCAACACCGCTAAAATTGCCCATTTTTCCTATCTTTAGCAGCTATGACTCCGCTAAAGTTTCCTATCCTTCCTATTTTACCGCAGCTGCAACACCACCAAGTTGCCTATTTTTCCTATTTCGAGCAGATGCGACACCTCCAAAAGTGCCTATTGTTCCTATTTCAAGCAGCTGCAACACCTAAATTTGTCCATTTTTCCTATTTCGAGCAGCTGCGACACCTCCAAAAGTGCCTATTTTTCCTATTTCGAGTAGCTGCAACACCGCTAAAATTGCCCTTTTTCCTATATTTAGCAGTTGCGACTCCACTAAAGTTGCCTATCCTTCCTATTTTACCGCATCTGCAACACCGCCAAGTTGCCTATTTTTCCTATTTCGAGTAGCTGCGACACCTCCAAAAGTGCCTATTTTTCCTATTTCAAGTAGCTGCAACACCTAAATTTGTCCATTTTTCCTATTTCGAGCAGTTGCAACACCTCCAAAAGTGCCTATTTTTCCTATTTCAAGCAACTGCAACACCTGAATTTGTCCATTTTTCCTATTTCGAGCAGCTGCGACACCTCCAAAAGTGCCTATTTTTCCTATTTCAAGCAGCTGCAACACCTAAATTTATCCATTTTTCCTACTTTAAGCAGTTGCGACACCTCCAAAAGTGCCTATTTTTCCTATTTTGTGCAGCTACAACACTGCTAAAATTACCCATTTTTCCTATCTTTAGTAGCTACGACTCCGCTAAAGTTGCCTATCCTTCCTATTTTACCACAGCTGCAACACCGCCAAGTTGCCTATTTTTCCTATTTCGAGCAGCTGCGACACCTCCAAAAGTCCCTATTTTTCCTATTTCAAGTAGCTGCAACACCTAAATTTATCCATTTTTCCTATTTCGAGCAGCTGCGACACCTCCAAAAGTGCCTATTTTTCCTATTTCGAGCAGCTGCAACACCTAAATTTGTCGATTTTTCCTACTTTTGGCAACTGCGACTCCGCTAATTCCTCATTGACTACTCATTATTTCTTTGCTCATCGATATTAGCTCTCTCCACTCAACAACGGCCAGCTCGTTGGTGCATGTGCAAATTAATGATCCTATCAGCAATGTGACCATGGAAAGGAGCCACCTTGCAACACGACGGTTTGGCATTACATTTAAAGGTACGACGTCTTAATCATAAACATCATTATGCATGACTAAATGTAGTAATCAATAATGAATATATTTTGTCGTTAGCCAATGTCAGTTATCCTTAGCCAATCCGCTAAGACGGCAAATATGTTTGATTTGTCCTTCGCTTTTGGTTTTTGACCACCATTCAACAACCTGTCACCACTTTTTACCAAAAATGGTCATGCCAATTCCCAAAAATATCCATCGCTCGTTCTGCATGCAGTAGCTCGACATCTGAGACTGTAACTCATCCTGCTAGTAGCAAAATTTACAGACAGCTTCGCAATATGGGTATCCTGGTATGACACGAGCATGTTAGCATAGCGCCTCTATGTGCAAACAGAGAGGTTTTTACTATCTTCCAGGAAGCTGGTTGGATTGACTATTTCCAGCGTTTGAATGATTTTCATGTAGAAACCGAACTTGAGTTTGCTCAAAATCTAACTAGCACTCAATTAGAGGTTCAAGGTATCCGAATAGATGTTTCAGAAGCAATCATGGTGGAGGTAATAGGATTTCCCAGAACCAGGATGCAATGGTTTGGTCGGAAGTGCCATAATCCAACTGCAGCAGAAGAATTTTTGGCAGCCGGAGAAGTTGTTCGGCCGCATGGCCAATGCATAGCATTGGAATCCTTGCCAAATCCTTGGAACCAAGTGGCGACCTTCATAAAGAAATACATTTCCTGTGAAGGTAGGTACAAAGTGGTTTACATATATGAATTCTTCCTCCTTTCACATTTACGCCACCGTAGATTGTTAAATATGTCGTTTTATATTTTACAATCTCTGCAAACTAGGGGTGGGTATGTCAAGGGTGCTCGACACCCCTTATCTTCCCTCTCAAACCATGGGTTGATTAAACTCTTAATCTTAAGGGCCCTTGTGCACCAGAATTTGACATGGGAAGAATTTGTTGCTCGGCCAAGGGTACCCCGAGCACCTGCCATGGAAATAGGAGGTGCTGAAATGGTAAATGAGGACCGAAGTTCCTCCAATTCAGTTTGGGGGGGTGGACCATTGGAAGACCAGGTGGAAGAGGTAAATATGGGGGAAGCTGCAACAACAACGAACCCTGTTGCAGAATGGGATATGATGGAGCCAATGGCGAATGAGGTAGTGATATTGGAAGCTACAACAATAGAAAATCCTATAGTCGAGGAAGAAGAAGACCCAATAGAAATTGCAGTTAGGGTGGCAGCTGAAGCAATAGGGATGGCATCATTAGCAGTTGCAGAAGAGGAAGCTGAAACTAGAGCAGCTGTTAAAGCTGTGACAATGGAAGCTGTAGCTGCAGGAGTTACAATGCAAGGGGAAGAGCATCAATCAAAGGTGGTAGAAGGAGGAAATATGGAGGTGTTGGATTTCGAATCCTCCCCTGAAAGAAGGGGAACCATCATTGAAGAAGAGGAATTCATCCCTCTTTATGAAAATTTAGAAACCCCTATGTCACAAAAAAGAAGAAAAAGGTTAGGGAGTAAGGGTCAGACATCTACCTTAGCAAAGAAGAGAGGAACCAGAGTTGTTACAGTAGCAACAACAGTATGAAGTGAAGGCCATCCATCGGGATTTGTGAATAAAAGAAGGACTCGGTCTGTTGCAACAGCCAAAAGAGCATGTGCAATTGAGGAAAATAGTGAAATTCCCACAGCAGAAGCAGCATGTGCAACCAGGGTAGGCATAGAAATTCCTATTTTAAACCCCAAATCACCGGTTGTTACACAAGAACCTGCTGTCGAAAAACCCCAAATTGAAAACCTCCTTTTTGAAACTGAGCTACTAAAGGAGGAGGTGCAAATGCTTTGGAATGAATTGGAGAAATGGAAGGAAGTGACTGGAAAACTGACAGAGAAGAATTTGAATATATTAGTGGAGGCTTCAGATCTGTTAGAAAAATCATCTCTTGTTTTGGGAAATGAAGAACAAGGAGAAAATGGTATGCCCAAAATGTGGAGACATATTTAATTTGGCAGGGAACATAGTCATAGTTCCGAGTTTGGTAGCACAAAAGCCTGCACAAGCAGAGCAAGAAGGAGAAAAAGCACCAGCATTCCTAAAAGTATTTGTTGAGATTGCAACTCAGGTAGAAGCTGTTGAGTTTGGTATTCAGGAAGAGAATGTTGTCACACAAGAACCAGTGTTCTCGAAATTAATGATTGATTCAGCAGCACAAACTGAGGCTGTTGAGGTACAGGAAGAGGATGTTTTTACACAAGAACCAGCATCCTCAAAATTAACTGCTGAGATTGCAACACAAGCATAGGCCATTGCAACACCGATGGAAGAGGAATCTGCTACATTTCCAACCCAAAATGAGGAAGATGGAACATCTGGTGGCAGGGTAGGAATACAATTTTCTCAAGAAATTATTGCTTTAGACTCTGATGATGAGAAAGATGTGGAGGATAGAAGGATTCAAAAATTAGAGAAATAGATTTCTTTGTTACAGCTGGAGTTAGCTAAATGGAAAAAGTACATTGATCAGTGTTGAGCAGGGATGGTCCCTCTCTCTGAACATAGGAAGACTATCAAAGAATTAAAGGGAGAAGTGGGCAGAGGAATCAACTCTTCATAAATATCAATTGGAAGAGGTGCAAAAATAATTGGAGGAGTTGAAGGAATTCAAATCCATGCAAAAAGAAAAAGACCAAATGTATGCCCTCTCTCAGGAGCTGCTGAGTTCAGGAGCCCCATCTCTTTCCTACCTGGTATTCCTGTATGAGCAAATGACTCTGTTCAAATTGAAAGCTTTACAAGAGGGTAGACATTATCAGTTGTTGATCTCTTCCCAGTTTGTAGAGACCTTTTTGTCAAGCAGTTTTCTGGAGTAGCACCTGTTGTGTGAATTGTATTTGCACAATATGGCATGTTTTGGTGATTCTCAGTCTAATCCTATTCCCTATACAGGGGATTTTCAGTTGAGAGCCTTTTCCTCTTTTGTTAATAATCATGTGCAGTGGGAAGATGCCTTTCAGACAATCTATAGGAATGAGGCTAGTGCCAATTTATGGATTAGGAGTGAACCCCAATCTCCTCGTGCTCTCATCATAAACCATGGAAGATGTTTATTATCTCCTCCAAAGACTCAGCATCTGAAGAAGATGCAAGAGAAATTTATCTCTACCTGTGTTGACCTGATATCCAAACAACAACATCTTTCCTTAGAGGGTAGCAAGCACAGGTGGCAAACTTATTCTCCAACTTTGAAGAAAATGGATCCTTACTTCCTTAAGAATTTTAAACAAGCTCTTCCCAGGGTAGCAGGGTATGTCAATTGCATGAGAACGTGTGGGTTACACTGTCTCAAACTCAAGTTCAAATTTCCACTGATATGGTGGCCAGGAGGGCAGTACAGGGACAATTATACACTGACCAAGGCAGAAGAGGATAAGTGCTAGGAATATTGGGTTGCTTGCAATGGGTTTTTGGAAGTAGGCAAGGAACCTAACATTTCCTTCAACTTTTCCTTTCAACATGAACGGGGACCAGATTTAGACTCATATTAGTTGGTTGTTGCATGAGGATATGCAATTGGATAGCTGGGGGGAGATGCTGGGCCCCAAAATAGCCCCTTTTTGCCTAAACCTATCTACAGCTTTTTCCCTGTTTTGCCTCACTATTCCCTGATCTAAGCAGATATCTTCCCAAGCCGAGCATGGATTGCAACATGTATATTCTATTATTGTTTTATATCATTAATGCGTGATTTGTTTATGGTTTTTCACTCTATCTTTTAAGGTTTTGCTAATATTTTTTTATTCAATAAAGATAGCCCAGAAGCCTTTAGAAGACCGTAGGTGTAGCAACTTGCTAACCCTTGGAGAAGATGCATACGTGGCGCCAACTGTCCCTTCTTGAGTTCAATTCCACAATTCGATGCAGCAGTTCGAGCATTCCTCCACATGGCCAGCTGTGACTGAGTCACAACAAAGCATTCGAGTACCAGCTAGTCCAATCAGCTCAAATCTATTCTGGGCTGCGACAGCATGCAACAGCTCAGGCCTGAATGCAACGATTTCATTCAAGACTACTTATGGCTGTAACAATTCCATTGTAAATCGGCAACCTGAAGATCGTAGATCTTCATGGCGGCCCGATATTTTGTGAAACGAATTCATGTCACCGGGGTATAAATGTAAAGAGGCGTTATGAGCCTGGGGTTGGAGAATTTATAATTGTATAAGCTGAAACAAAGAGCTGTGACTGTGATTCATTATTTCTAATACAAGGAGCAGAGTTTCTTATATCTTGGTGTTTTAATTTGTGTTAGGACACGAAATCTCTGTTAGAAGGCCAGGGTTTTCCTTCTCTCAGAGATCACCAAGTTAAGTAGGTAGTTTAATTTCTTTCTTGTTGTGTGGTGTGTAATTGCATTAGATGTGTTACTGCGAGCTGCAACAGTGAAATGATAATTGCATTCTTCTGTGATGCATTAATTCAAAATATTTGACTATCTCTGATTTCATGTTCGGTACTATGGCAAATGAGACATGCCATTTGCCAAAATGTAGTATGACAATGGACTCATGGACATATATCATGCTATTATGCTAATGATTCATATCAATATCAATATCATATATATAATTTGAATTAATGTGCAAGCAACAATACCAATGTCAAATGTGTGTTACTTGTTCAAAACTTATTAACTTAATAATAAATATATTAATATAATTATTAATTATAATTTAAACTTGACAATTATATATATCTTCCTAATGGAAAATATCCATCACCCTAAATAAAGGGTGAACCTGAAATGCTCCTTAAGAGCTTACATCGTGGCTACAAGCTTATATAAAAAATGGAATCCACCTATGTCGATAGGATTATCTTCATATTACTTAAACAGTTTAGATATCGGTCATGCCAAAAGTACTACTCTTGCATTACATGAACAAGTTTACACATATCACAAAAATATCCAAAACATCTCTCGGGGAAACACTTATGTTTCAAAACTCTTCATGCTCCATCTACACTGTCGGTACTAGTGCATCCAATTCACTTCACAATAGTATCGGATCCTTAAGAATTTAAAACAAGGTGGTGTAGTGGTTCAGCCTCACGGGGGATTCACTAGAAGGCAATATAATATCACGTTCATTCATATTGCGGTATTAAATATTCATGAAAACCTAAAAATTATATTGCTTATATATTAAGGGGAAAAGGGTTTTTTATTTAATGTAACAATACAAAAATACTTTGGGGTCTTTTTTATATGGGCGGGCTGACAAATATCTGCCAAATGGAGATGGCGGGATCACAACCGGATGAGAAATCGCGTTGAGGCAAGGCTCGGGCTTACCAGTACACGGGGAAATCACGCCTTGAGGCATGCTTGAGGCCAAGGGTTTCGTGGTGAAGTGGGTTTCCAGTCGATAATAGTCGAGATACAGTGGTCATTGACAGCCAATTGTTACTAATAGCACTCAGCTAGTTGTTACCAATAGCCTTTGGAGGCTCTAAGCCTCCAGGGCCTGTTATAGGCCCTCAATAGGCCTTAAGGGCTTGAATACCCAACCACTCGTGCCTATTATAGGCCTTGGGAGGTTTAGTCAGCCTCCTAGAGCTTGTTACAGGCCCTGGGGCTTGGATACCTATCCCACAACAGGCTTAGTCAACGATTGGGGAACTACAACATGCAATCTAAATGTTGTACTATGTGCATTGGCTCTAATGACATACAAGAAGTGATCTCCTATATCTTCATTAGACCATTAGATGTTGCAAATCATAATGATATGTGGTTGAGTAATTGCATTGTGGGTGAAGTAATGTGCATCCACAATATACATCGAAAGAAGCAAGGTGGATTGTAGAATGCATGTGGGGTCATAAGAGGGGTATCATATCAATATACTAGGTAGAAATATAAAGGGGTATAAAAAATGTTAATGAAAAAATTGATACATACAATATCTATTGAAAATAGGGGTTTTTTAAAATTGGGAAGGCATATCGGGAGGGGGTTAAAAAAAACGATTTTGGAAGGCATTTTCCAATATTTAGTGAAATTAGGGGTATTGTTTCATATGCCACGAACGAATGTGCTATGATAGCGATTTATTGAGTGAAGCCCCCGTGTTCAACCTCTACCCATTGGGTATCTCACTTTCCAAGTTTGAAGGAAAAATGAAATCACCTTGGTCATGACCTAGGGTTTGAAGAGAACTGGTTAAGAGTTAGAAAAAGAGTTTGAGAGGCCATTTGGAAATGCCCGCAAGGAGGTGTTCCTTTGATGATAAAATTCATCAGATGATATGGCCCTGTTCATTGTTGAAATGGCTATCTAGCCATGCTCTTGGTTTTTCTTATGGTGATCAGATAAGAAAATATCAACCTGCCAAAATAGAAGAAAATTGTTATTTTGCATACTAAAGACAAAGGAAAAATGGCTAAGTGTTGTAAAGGGGCTAAGTGATGCTCGCATTAAGGTTGATTCCAGCACTAAGGATGATGCCCGCATGGCATGGCATAGATGATGATGTGGCATGAACTTGAAATCATTGTTGCATTATGACATCATTCTGGAGAAATACGGCAAATTGGTGAAAATCAAGAAATTGGCTAAGTATGGGAAAATTGGTCCAAGTAGCTATAAGCGGATGCCTGCCACAAATTGTGTGTTGAAGAAAATGCCCGCAACACATGGGGATATTGTAGGCTGTTGTTTTGTCTACTCAACCATGGTCTTAGTTTGTCCAAAGAGACCCTGAAGAAGAATTTCTGGACCTCCCAAAACTGTGGTTTAGGGAAATTAGAACCAAGCCTAGGAGAAGATAAAAAATTGTCCAAGTATGGAATTATTGGTAAAATCTACCTAACTGGCCTTAGGGAAATGCCCACCACAGCTCATAGGATGATGATAAAAATATTCTGAGAGTGTGGATCTCTAGAGTGTTGTATGGTGCATCCAACCATATCATTAGCCTAACCAAAAAGTCTTTCAAGAAGAAGATATCAATCTGCCAAAAGTGCCTCTCAGCAATATTTGCACTGCTCCAGAAAAATGCCCTCCAAGGAGAGAGAAAGAAGCTCCAGAAGATGAAAGTGGTCTTGATGGATTCGCCTTGTTGGCCTCTACCCATTAGGTATCTCACTTGCCAAATTTGAAAGAAAAGTGAAATCACCTTGGTGACCTGGAGTTTGAAGAGAATTGGTTAAGTGTTAGAAAAAGAGTTTGAGAGACCATTTGGAAATGCCTGCAAGGGGGTGTTCATTTGATGATAAAATTCACCAGATGATATGGTCCCGGTATTTTAAGGTGTGGCTGAGACCTAATGAGATCTTCCTCCTTTAAGGGAAGAACACATTTGAAATCTTGAGCAGATACAACATGATTGGTGCCTCACTCATTTTCACCCAACCAAGTTCACTCCACTCAAGGAAGAAGTTCGCTACCAGCTAGAAGAAGTATTTTTCGGGGTTCCCTATCTTTGGAGGAGTTTCTCCTTTGTTCTTGGGGTTTATCTTCTGCTATATGTGATTACTATGTATTTGGATGTATTTTGTACTTTGAACTAAGATCTCTATCACAAAGTTGTTGTGTTTTATCCCTTGTGGTTTTCAAGGTCAAAATATTGTGTCTATTATTTCTATGCTTGGTTTTTCTTTTAGTGATCCTACTGTATATTATACTATATATAATATTTGAATTATACTACTACATTTAAAAACTATCACGCAAACCTTTAAGGGGGTTCTTTCCAAAACCCCCCCCAAAACACATGTTGGACTTTTGGGGGGGTCTTTCCAACCCCCCCTCCCCAAAACAGGACTTTTGGACTTTTTTTTGGGGGGGGGGTTTAAAAACCGCCCCAAAAAGTCATAGTCTATGGACTTTTGAGGGGGGTTTTTAACGACCGCCCCAAAAATTCCTGAGAATTAGACTTTTTTTTGCGGGGGGGGATTTCAAAACCGCCACCAAAAGTATTGAGAATTGGACTTTGGGGGGGGGGTTTAAAACACCGCCCCCAAAAGTATTAAGGATTGGACTTTGGGGGGGGGGCGGGGGGGGGGTTTAAAAAACTGCCCCCAAAAGTCCTGACAATTGGACTTTTGGGGGGGGGTTTGTAAAAACCACCCCCAAAAGTCCAATTTTCGGGACTTTTGAGGGGGGTTTTTAAGAACCGCACCCAAAAACCTAAAAAAAGTTTGGGGGGGTTAGCAAAACCCCCGCAAGCCAAAACCGCCCCCAAAAGGGTATTTTGTTGTAGTGGTGGGTCTTCTCAACTTTTCGCGCTTTGGCGTATAGTGAGGGGAGGGGCGTGAAAATTTCTGCAAGGGAGGGGCACGAAAATTTCTACAAAGATTTTTTTTGCAAATTTCTTCAAAGCTACGGCTTTGGCTTCTCCGACACTCTCACGCTCTTCTTCCTTGCTCCAATCAATCGATCTTCTTCCAACGCTCTCATACCAAACTGAAGGTTGAAGACAAAAATAAACGCAAAGATTATGCAGAATGAACTACAGCTCTTCAATCTTTATTGATAAACGGAATATCAACTAATGCATTACAAACCAAATCTGAATGTGTATTTAAACACTTATGGAAACCCTAAAAAGTCTAACCTAGCTTTTACATACATGCAAAGCATGCTGTTGCATATTTTATTAACTGAACTTCTAAATAGGAACTAAAGCCAAAGCTAAAGATGAGAGAAGTAATTACTATTTCTAACCATTATTAAATTAGAATGGTCGGAACCCACTATCGAGTTGTTATGAGAAAGCAAAGTCTGCTCGAAGGAAAGGCATTCGCTGAGTTTGTGATGTTAGGACTCCGGGCAAGGAATTGACCAATTCTTTTATTGCCGACCCTAAGAAAGTATGAGTTTGCATTCATAGCTTATAGGGTTGAACCAGAAAGCAGCATGGAAGCTGCTGCAGCAGTCATAGAAGCACTAGGAAGAGGGTGATTGTGCGCCCCTTGGTATGTGGTGACCAATATAGACATGTCTTCAGTACATCTTTGTACATGCAGATAGGCAGAAATACAAGATTTAAACAGCATCTATTAGTTAATCACAACGATATAGAATAGAACAAGTACATGGAAAACATTTAGGGTTTTTGGGTGGAGTCAAAGAAATTTTAGCTATCTCTATGCATGCTTTCAATCTTCACGCTAGTCCGCACAGATACTCTGGCATTTCTCGTACACGGTGCAGTTCCTGAGTTTTCTGGGGCAAACATATTTGCATCTGTAACTTGAGAACTATTTACAGGGCTAGTACATCCTTGGCCTTCGACAGTTGTTAAGCTTGATGGTGTCCGAGTACCGCTTAAACAGCGAAAGGTTCCCTTCAACGGAGTCTCCTTGTTTCTTCGTCATTTAAATATGAAGTTAGGTTTAAGCCTTTCATATTCTTTCCTGATCCCCCATCAACATGTCTTCCTTGGTTTTCCATAAGCTGCAATGTTCCACTTTCTGCAGATACCACGGTTTCTTATTTACTCTCTTTATCTGCAGATACCACGGTTTCTTATTTACTCTCTTTATCTCATGGATTTGTGTACAGAGTGAGCGCCACTAGTTGCGATTCATCTCCATGGCCTTGCAAATCCTGAATTACAGTGGAACAACAACTGTCATTTCCTGTAACAGAGATTATCGGATTAAATGGTGCCTCGGATTAAAGAGAAGATGCTACTAAATTAGGAATTTTCATCGATATTGATTGTTAATGCTTTTGCATGTCCTCGGTATTTGTCAAAACTTAACTGCTTTTTCAATTGTGCGTTGTCTTCCTGATGCTCTTGCATAACAAAGACCAAATTCTTCTGGAGATTATGATCATCGTGTAGTATCCGAGACAAATCCGTTTTCAAAGTATCGTTTTCCTCTTTGAGTCGGCCATTTTCTATTTGTAAAGATTCAATATGTTCAGAAAAGATTAAAAAAAATAAGTCATTCATATAATCTAATTGTACTCAAATTAGGGCTATTGAATTAAACAGTAATATGATTCTTGAGATTGTCATGTCAATGGGAAATATCAATTTGGTTCAGGTCTGAACAGCGAGAATTTGGTTCATAAAGAAAATATAAAACTGACAGAATTTAATTTTTCTTTGGAAGAAAGGAGAATTTGAAGATCGGGTGCAATGTCTTGTTTGGCGGCAAGCATACCTAATTATTCAATCTCATATATGTTTAGGAGCTGATTGAGTATCTAGTCTGAGTCGGCTCGGTCAGTAGTCTGCACTAGACACTCACTCAGTCTTTTAGTCTTTTTTTCAATATGAATTCCTATATGTAGAAGAAGATAGTTGAAAAACAGAGAGAGATGTGTGAGGGAAGAAGTGAAGAAGTGAAGAGCCAAGCTCTGAAGTGAAAGGAGAAGAAGCTCATAACGGTGAAATGTATGAAGAGTCCAAGTTCTGTAAGAAATGAAATATCATAGTAAAATCTCATCTCTATGTATTGCAGTCAAGTTGATCTATTTTACTAAGGCAATATATATAAGTCCATAGTTTTATGTATTCATTCTTAAGAATGTTGAATATTGCATGTCCCACATCTTCTCCAGATTTACTTGTGTAAATGTTGTTTACATTTACAGTTTGTAAAAGAAATCAAGATTTCCAAATAGTTCACAGTGGTCAAAGTTCTATTTTAACAAGGAGTAACTTCGCATAATCTTCATTTATAAAATGTTTTGGTTCATATGTATTAGCAAGAAATATTTTAAGATAAAGATTGTTTAAGAGATCCTCGAAGTTAAGAAGTAAATGCGATGCAAAGTTATGAGTTGCGAACTAAATTTATGCAAAGTTAACTGTACATAAATGGAAAGTAAATTTATGAAATGCAAAGTTAATTTCCGCTAAGCTAGTGTTCCCTGAAGTTAAATTGCTCAGCGAAGTGAAGTCCTCATGGAAGTAAAATTTGTGGTTCCCTGTTGTACCTCTTTTAACAGTGCTGAATTTGTAATCAGTTAGATTCTCTTTCTTTGAGTCTTTTAAGGGTTTCTACCACTGGGTGATGTGATAGTTAGATTCTCTTTCTTTGAGTCTTTTAAGGGTTTCTACCACTGGGTGATGTGATATTTGGACAATGCGACACACAGATAGTGTAAAACTCGAGAACACTTAGCAAAGATCATTTTGCTAATTCTAAAATAAATAAACAAATGATCTAGTGCCATTCAATATCTGCAATTACGAAGGGAAAAGCAAAGAGATATGAAAAATACCTTTGTTTGTGCATCCATCCGAGAATTTAAGGGTGTAGAAACCCTTGAAGAATAAGAAGGTTTATCATGATAATAATTATCATGAAACTGTTTAGAATTCTCAGCAGCCTCACGGTTATCGTCCTCAGATTGCTCTAAATTATAGAGCATGGACGATTTAATCGTCTCCGTGAACTCTATCGCAAAATCTTCATCCCCTTCTCCATTTTCTTCATCCAACTGGACAGACATATCAATCTCTATAGCCCTATCCAACCTGCCTTCCAACCTGCCTTCCATGGCCATTTTCTTTCCAGGAGTGAGAATCATTTGAATGGACTCCTGCCCGAGAGGGTTTTGTGCTCAGTAATATCACTCATATCGGAGCCTGATCGACCTCCTTCCATAGCCATAATCAAAACAAAACCAGAGGCTTCGACTTTATGAGATCGAAGATAAACGAAGTTACCAGCGCGAGAGAAATGTCTCCTTTAAAATACAAGAAAACATAATAAACAAAATAAGATCAACCTATCTTAATAAAGATGTCACTGTAAGGAGAACAATCATAGGAATTAATCTTAACAAACTTCCCCACATATGATGGATGGTAGGTCGAGCAAATGTCAGCCTCGATCATCCAAACCAGAAGATGTATCAACAGATTTGAACCTCATGGATGAAATGAAATCCATCTATCCCACCAATTGACCACTATATCCTTACTGTAAATTAAAATAAATTAACACAAATATAAATCCAATTATCTATATTTAAATCAGCTGCATTGACTCAATTACCAAATAACCCAGCATTTCCAAACCCTAATCGAGAATTTCTTTTTTACTACAAAACCACGAGATAACCTCGACTCAATTACCAAATAACCTCTCATTTACAAACCCTAATCAATTTCCCGTGCTGACAGACGTGCCCATTAAACGTTTACCTGTTCTAACAATGGCGGCCAATTTGGCAAGCTGGTGTGAATAGAAAACTAATGAATTGGTGTCAACGATTCCACTACAATCCTACCAACATACTCTTCCTTTCCCACAGCATCTACTAGTTTTTCATAGCTGTAGACAACTCTCTCTCTCAGAATTTTTTTATTTCTAGACTTCCATAGATGTGGAGCTCTTCTGCTTCAAACAATTCTTTTATAAATTTTGACGTGTTAATCTTGTACTTCAAAAGAAAAACCTTACCAACAACTTCAACGCTACATTTTAAAATCTTATTCATATATTCCTTAACCATATTTCTTAGTGATGTTCTTAAAATTTTATTAAGAACTCTTGCTATTAAAATAATAACTTCACTATCGCACAATTTTATTCAAAGAGTTTAGGTTATTATAATTATAACCTTATTAGGCCAATCTAACTATGTGAATAAACAATGACCAAGACATCCCTTATTTTATATTTTTTTATGGTTTTTTTTTTAAATTATAATAATAGTTATTATTTTAGCTTATAATAATGTCATAATCCAAATATTCTAAATTTATTTTTTTTATGTTTTAGATATGGATTATTTTAGTTGAAATTTTGTAAAAAAAATAAATTAATTAAATAGGTTAACATTTTACAATTTGATTATAAAAATTTAAATTTATAAAAAAATTAAGTATTTTGTAACAAAAATTAATATTTTGTAATTTCAATATTTTTAAAAAATAAATAATAAAGTTCGATTCATTTTAAGAAATAAACCTTTCTTCAAAAGAAAGTTCAAAGTATATATTCGATATCAATTTATTATAAAAAGTTCAAAGTGTATATTCAATATCAACTTATTAACTTATTATAATATTAAATGGAAAGATATGTTTAAAAGGATGTTCAATATCAACTTATAATTTTATATGAAAGCATGAAAGGTTTTTATATCTTTAAAACGAAGGCATTTCCATTAAAATGTACATGTTAGTTTTTAAAACTATTTATCATGAAAGATTGATATCATTAAACAACTTGCAAGACTAGTTAAGAGGGAAGTCTCATTCCAAAAGATACAATGACAATGGATTTTGAAGGCGGTTAGGTTGATAGGCTATGCAAAATGGTTCAGTAAGAAAGAAATTTTGATTTTATGTCAAATGTTGTTTTGTTGAGTTGAAAATAGATATATTTTAATATATTAAAATATTTAAAATAGATTTATTTATTTTTATAATGTTTGTATATAAAAAATTCAAGTAGATTTATTTATTTTTATAATATTTATATATAAAAAATTCAAGTTATGTTATGATTTTTTCCCAAATCACTTTTATTTTAAAATGATATAGAATAATTCTAAAACTTTTTAATAAAAAATAGTATTTATTAGATATCAAAATTTAACTTAGTGTTATATACGTTTAAAATGAATAGATAGTTATAACTTAGAAGCAACAACCAAGAACATCTATAAGTTGTTTTGAGTATTAAACAATCGTAAGGAGTTAAAAGAAAACATGGCTCATATAACTTATAACATTGTTAGAATGAGACAAATACACTTAATCTATATCCCATAGAAAGCATATAGCAAAAGTTGGTTTCATTACAACTAGTACCTCAAAATGAATGGATAGCTATAACCTAGAGGCAACAACAAGGAACATCTATAAAGGACCTCACTACTCCATTTTGGGCAAATGTTATGTACATGAATTTGTTTAAGTCAAAGGAGCTAAATCCTTGTGGTAGGTTGTTTTGATTATTAAACACTCTTAAGGAATGGAGACAAAACATGACTCATAAAACTTAAACTTGGAATGAGAGAGAGAGATACACTTCATCCATATCATAAAAATCATATAGTAAAATTTGGTTTTATTACAACTAGCCTCAAATCACATGATGATGATGGTGGTGGTGGTGGTGGTGGTGGTGGTGGTTAACATCCCATCTCTGGTCTATCGGACCTTAAGAGGATTATTTGGATTGCTGTAAAATTTCATTTCTATGCTCAAAATATTTGAAAGGAGCGTTCCTAGGTCACCATACTTTTGACATGTTAAAAGGTTAGAGAGATTTGTATTGTAGCAAATATTTTGAAATTGTGATCTAATGTGGGTGAGCGCAGGACATTCTAAGAGAAAGTGACTTTCATCCTCAATGCTCGTAGTCTCACATAGATAGAAAATTCTTTCCACCCACTAGGATTTAGGAATTGTCCAACATCCTATTTCACTATGAAGCTCATGATAGTTTGTTTTTATCTTGGCTATATTAATTTTCTTCTTTGAACTAGTTAAAACAAAGAGATATTTTGTTTCTTCTAGATTAGGGTTAATGACCTTGTAATATCTTAATTTTCTTTTAACTTCTAATTCTTTCTCGCATACATTTTCTCTTAAACTTAGATGTGATAATATTTTAAATGTTATTGATATCATACCAAGTGACATTTTTGTCAATCCCTCAATGGTTTAACCAAGCCATGGCATCTTTATACCATCCTCTCTTGAGTCGAAGTTGCTCTTGACTATAATTTAAAGCAATTTTAGGAAGTCTATGGTATCCCATGTTATTTATACTATATTTGTGTTACCTCCTAATGTGTACATTAGGTGGATTTCTTGTGAACCGTCGAAGTTGTGAGCATGTCAAATTTTCATCATCAGTGCTCAAAAGTTCAGAAGACTTTGCATGGCCTTTTTTGGCCCCTTTTTAATAATTGTGTGTTCATACCCCTTGTGGATATTGTAAAAATGTGCTAGCATGACATACTTTGTAAAGAACTTGGATTCCTAGGACTTATACATCAATAAAACTATTCCATGGTGTTTTTTCCCTTGTCAATTATGCAATGTTGAACAAGTGATGTATAATCGACGAGTTTTTCACGCGCTCCTCCAAAGTTGGAATGGTCGTCTTGGTGGTTAAGCCTTAGAAGGTTATTAAACATCACATGTCAATGTTTATGAGCATGTTAGACATATAATTGAGTCATTATGAACATGCACTAGGTCCCTTAGGATTTTCTTACAGTTATGAGAAAATAAGTTTTCCTGTAAAACGAGCAATTTTTTTATGTTTTAATTAAAAAATCCAAAAAAGTCATAAAAGTGTGGTCTAGAGGGGGCTTTTTCCATGGGGGTTCCTGTTTTCTAACCCAGAGCATGCCCACAAAACCCCAAAACCCACTTTTCCTAAGTTTTAAGTGATTATTTTTCACTTAAATACAAATGTTTTTGAAAATATTAAAAGAGATTTAAAAAAATAAAAATAATAAGATATGGAGAAAATCAAATTTTTGAAAAGGGAGGAAATTTGTCCAAATAAAGGGCTAGTTATGATTGCAATTACCATCAGAGGCCAAATCAATCACATCTGGGTTGATTGGAAATCAAATCAAGTCACAGTAACTGAGTCTCCAGTGAGAGATGTGCCCTCCTCCTTCATGTGGACAAATTCCTTAGTTGGGCATATTTTTATTGGATGGAGAAGAGAAAAGTGGTGATGGAACCCCTCTTGCGAGGTGGCAGACACATCACCTTTTGGAGCTTCATTTAAAGGTTTTATCAAGGCTTTGTTTCCCCCTCTTCTCCAAATTCTATAAATGCAAGGCATTCTCACTCATTCCATGATGGATGGTGGAGCCTCTACCCTTCGTAACATTGTTGTATATGATGAATAATATTGAAATACTTTGGAGGTCCATGTTGTGCCATTTGATGAATTGTATGTTGATGATGTGATGTTGTATTTATTGATTTCTCTTGCTTCAATATTGGTGATAGATTAAGCTTAGAATGTTGTTTATAATCCATAGAGTAAGAATTTACAATTGTTAAGTTGTTTATTTGTGCTTTGTTTCTAAGAGACACAGGATATCCAACTATATTAAGATATTGAGGCTCTCTTGATCTCTTTTTTGCATGCACACTAGATCTAATCCATAATTGGAAAGTGTTTCTTATACCTGTGCAGGTTACAAATATGAAGGAGGATTTGAGCTCAGTTGCATCCTCTCCCCTCTTCGTAAATTTTGAGCTAATATTTTTGTTTGCGGGCATTCCAGAATTTTCGATGAAGATCAATCTCAGGGCTTGAAGCCCTCCTTCCATCCCTTTAAAATCAAACTTCTCTCTCTTTTCCCGGTTACTTTGTTTCTTTCATGATTAATAAGTAGATCTAATCTAAAAGTCTCATCATATATATTTCTTATTTTGCATGCATTAGCTAGATCTAGAAGCATCTAGATTCTTATTACAATCTTAAATCTAGCCTTGTTTTAGTAGTACGTGTGCTCATAATTCTTCCAAGTTTTTTCCAAGTACTAATTAGTTAGATTTTTTATGTTTTATTTGATTAGTTCATCACATTTCTAATAAAGTGGCTTCTTTGTTTTTCTCTTTTGATGAATAGGTAAGCGGAAAATATGGCAAAGTTTTAAGGATTTGAGTCTCTACAAAGCGTCAGTTTCCATCCTTTTGTAACTTTAGCTCTTTTCTTGCTTTGTAAACCTCACTGATCCTATTTTGAAGGAAAAAATGTGATTAGTCTTTAAATCATTGTAAAATCGTAATAAAGGAAGCACGTGGGATACCCAACAACCACACAACTTCCACTCTGCCCTAGGGGGAGCCTACAACAATCTTATGTGCTTGGGGTTCTTTATCTTAGTTTTCCTTTTACTAGTTTTGTCAGCATAGATTAATTATTTTACTTTTTTTTTTGGATTATTGTAAATGAAATACTAACCCATTGTGTTCTCCCGAAGTACCGAAAGGGGAAAAACACTCATAGTGTAGTAATTAGAAAACACCTTTCATTTCCACAATCTTTCTTTTCACAATCTTGTATTTTATTTTGAAATTAAACAAACTTAAAAGACTAAGGCTTGTAGTTGATTTCCCGAAGTACCATGCTGTGCAAGGGATTACTCGATACAACAATGTGTGGACAAGGGATTTGTTCCAACTAAGCAACTTACTACAATTGAAATCATAAATTTAAAATTGGAATAAAAATTTGGCACGCTCCATGTATGCTCTATCCATCGCAGACTTGCATGAGCGCTGGAATATCAAAATAGGAAGTGTTGCATTCTATAATTTCCACATTAATTTAATTAATTCGTCCTTAATAAAATCAAGTCCCTAAAAACCAACAAAAATCTGGCACTGCGAAGCTTTCCTAGTGTGGGAAAAATCTTTAGAGCAAGCAGGAACTACTAGAAAGTGACCTCGAGGCCCCATCAAACTACACCCTATTTTGGTGTAGTGTTGGAAATCCCCCCAAGAATCCATATATCCCACATATCCTTGTGAGGAGCCACGTTTGTCAGGATCCAGACGTATTCCCAGTACCTCACGGTATATCGGGAATCCCCTTTCCCATTAATTCATTCATCGTAATAAAATCTAAAAACTGACCAAGTACATGGAAGCACACTTTACATTCAGCAACATTATTTTATTTGACTCCATCGGCACTGATCTCCAAATTACAACTATATATTTCTTGTTCTTAATACCAGTTCATTGTTGTTGATTAAATATTTATATGCTGATGTTATATCTTTATATGTTGTCGAACTATTTCACATTTTTGCAATAGGCTTGTTTCAGTGTTTTATTCCAAAAAATCCTAAAAAACTTACTTCCATCCTTAACAACCTAAAAATAACTTAAAGAGCCCTAGAAACACTTTCTTAGGGTCTACCCCCCTTGGCTTCGTTAGGAGTATTCCTAAACAAAGGAGTCAGGATCATGTGACATCACCTGACTTCTTGGCCCCAGGGACACACCTAGTAGCTTTGAAATATTTTTGTTGCGTTTCCCCTAGGTGTGTTTTTCAGTGGCAACATTTTGGCGTTGTTGTCGAGCATAAATATTTGTATTCCTGGAATACGACTTTTTGAAATTTTACCTTTTTGTTTTTTTCTTTGTTTGATGAATCTTTAGATCTAATCTTTAACTTTTCATCTAGCAACTCCACTAACCTTTTTTCCTTTTTATAAAAGAATTTCAAAGTAAAAATAGAATTTTTGTGAGTATTTTAATGCATATTTTTATTCTTACATGGCGACTCCGTTGAAGGGATAAAACTTTTTTTTCTCATAATTTTGTTGAGACTTCTTTTGTGTAGACAAGCCCATGCAACAAAGTAGAAAATATTTAAAGCTCATTATCCGATTGCTCCACTGGAATGACTTGATGTGAACATAGTGCATTATTATGGATCATCATCAAGATGATTTTGTCTCTTCGATTTACTTTAAAAACATCCATGGCTTCCCACATGAATAGCCTAAGACCGATATAGATGATCATCTTCCCATCTTTCGCAGAAGGCATGATTCAACCATCCTTCACATTACGTCCTTTATTGAAGTCAAAACCAAGTTCAATATATTACATGAAGATATAATTGGATGGATATTTTTATATGTACGTTGGATGAGGATGTTGGGGATTTGTTTTATGATTATCTTCCTAATAAGTGCATTACCTCCATGTGAAGTTTCTTTGGGATTTTTCTTGAGAAATGGCATGATGAAAAGGGTGATATGGAAAGTTTCATCAACGAAACCCTTTCCCTTTCACCTTGGAAATGTTCAACTACACGGGATAATTCCAAAATACCAAACACCTAGAGCAGGCACTCACACAAAAAGATAACAGATCAACACACCGATGTTTTCATGTGGTTTAAACCCTTGAAAGGGAAACAATCCACGGCCCCAACCAAATAGCTACTTGAGGAAGTTAATTATGCAAAAGAAGGAAAGTTACAAATGAGCTTCTCATAATCGATCAACTAGCAAGTGACCCTCCATGCTCTTTAAATAGATAACATGGACCAATAGGGTGTTAAGCCATGAATAAAAGGTAGTTATGATCTAATAGAAGTTGAACCGTCGGATCAATCTATGTCTAGAACATATCATGACCATTGGATTAGATATTTATAAATGCATACTAATGCATAATAAAGAAATACACTTTTCCTAGTGGATATATTATAGCAAGTTGATCTTAACTAACTCCAAAGTGTCTAAATATCCGAGAATCCCCCCTTAAGAACAAATTGGTATAGGATGAAGTATTTACAAAAGTGACACTATTAGGAGAAGGAAGGAGGCATTAGAGCCTATTCTCGCTTAATATTGTAAGAAATTTATGTATTAGAGACTCCCTGAGAATTCTGAGAGTAAATTACATTCAAGTGTTGCTCAGAAATTCTTAATTTCAGTTCATTGTTGTTCATATGTTCATTTTTTATCCATATTGTATTACATAAGAGGAATTCCAAAGATTCAGAGGCTTTTTTAATTCAATTTTATCAAGGCTAGTTCTTTGGACATTGTTTTCCAACTAATTTTGCAGTAATAGATATAAAAATATTCTTGAGTGATAATTTTATATTCTATCAGTCATGTTATATTCTTAAGACCCTGTTGATGACCCTCCAATCCTTTCCCTAAGAATTTGTAGCCCTCTCATCTTGTTTGGGAGAGCCTGGAAAACTATTAACTGAGCAGTCCAATCTAGCGCACTTCCTTATTTTGCCTCCAAACTCAGCCAAAACCTCCCAAACTCTCATGAAATATTGTTCTTGTAGGCACAACATATCCCATTTTTATCAATAAAAATGGGAGCCCCACTTTTATTTTTGAAGGTAATCTAGAGTTCCTTTTAGGGGTGTTATGATTGTTGTTGTCATCCCTAACTCTTTTTCATGCTTTGGATTTGATTGAGTTTGCTAAAAAAATCTTTTTTTTGTGCATTTTGTGAGTTGCGGAAAACATATTTTTTCTTAAAATTTTAATGTTTCCACAATGCGCAATGCGGATTGCGGATGATGAAAATTTTTGAGTAATAATTTTTTCCTTTCCACAACCCACAACCCGCAATTGTGGATTATAGATGTCGGGAAACATTTTTCAATAAAATCACATTTTCGGTTTGGAATTCCGCAACTTGCAAATTGGGGATTGCGGAACGTGGAAAGCACCTAGTTCATAAAAATAAATTTATGTTCCCGCAACCCGCAACCCGCAAATTACGGATTGCGGAAATCAGAAATTACAACAAACAAATTGAAATTGCAAACCCGAAACCTGCAATGCGGATTGCGGGAAGATTAATTTTCTTTATAAACTTTTCACCGCTCCATTATTCTATTGTGGATTGCGGATTGCGGAAATATAAAACTACTATAGTTCAAAATGGAACTTCCGCAACCCACAACCCGCATTGCGGATCGCGGATTGCGGAAACCCAAAACAAAAATTTACAAAAAAAAATCGCTCCCGCAATTTCTTTTCCGCTTTTCGTGTTTTAATCATAGTTGTCGATCGCTATCAAATCTACGATCCAAATTCATCCTGTAGTCGGTTAAATTTTTCAAATTTTCACTATTTCTTCATCATTCTCGATTGCAAATTTCACTTGGGTGAAAGATTTTACTGCGGATTTTTACCAATTTTACCAATTTGCTTCCTTCTTCGATACAGGTTGGTTTTTCGGTGCTTCTGTCATTTCTTTACAATAAATCAAGGTTAAAATCAGTTTGATTAATTATTTTTCTTCATTTATCAGATTTTTTCAAGTTGTCCAACCATGTCGAAAAATACCCGCTTGAAACCCGCCCTAAAAGAACTTAAAAACAAAGACCCGAACAGTGGTATCCTTTCAGATACCAATGGCAAGGTGTCCAAGACTTATCACTTGGATTGGTCACTCATTTATACCATATTCGACAACAATGACCTTTCTGAAATTCAACATAACCGGTCCTTTTACCTGAACATTAGAAAATCACAATTACACGCCATTACGTCCAGACCTACGCTCATGCCCTACACTGATCCTATTAAATGGATAATTGAATATGCCCACCCGTAAGACCGCTTTTCAATGTTAAGGCTGGGGCTCAATTAACCTATTTCCGGCCTAAAGTATTTGCTAGATTTTACGCTCTTAGGAAACTTGACCAACTGCTCAATAAGAAATTTATAGACTCCGCTGCGACACAGTTTAATTTCAAGGAAATGCTTAAGTCATGGATGGAAAACCCTGCAAGTACACACCCAAGGCTGATAAATCCTATCCTATCTCTTGGTTCAAGGAGTCATTTTCTCTATTGGAAACCATGCTCTGCAGGTTATATGGGTTACCAAATTGCTCAATGTTCAAGGCCAAATGGGCACCCATCGCCCACCACATCCTCACAACAGGAGAGTCCTTCAATTGGGCTCAAATTTTATCAGTGGAACTCAAGCCAACAATAGAGAAATATTAGAGGACCCCGTCGTCCAGGAAACCTACATTCTACTACTCAGCATATGTGATGTATGATTTTTGTTCATCTTTTCAATTCCCTTCTATGGGATGGAACTGGACTCTGTCTGCACCTCCGGTTCATATTTATTGCTCTGCACTTTGGGAGGATAATTTCATGCCTCTTATATATGATATTTGTGACCATTTTTTGGGCTCAATTTACATGATAATCTTCAAGCAGGATTCTCCTACCCTCTATGATCATGACAGGGCACTTGTTTCTACCATGGGTGACTGATATGTAGGTGAATATTTCTCTTATATCTGGATCTGGGGCAGTGATATAGCCCATCTGTTACCTAGAGTTGTACTAGACATATTGTTACTAGAAGAAATAGCCTTCCAGACAATCATTTATGGAGTGTTTCCTAAACTAACTGGAGCCAAAATAAGAGGTTGGCCCAAGTTCCCACTCAATATTTGACCTCTAGTAATCCATATTTCAACTCATGCTGCATTTCTTGGAAATAAGGTTACCACCCTGAAGCTTGGGAAAGCTCCCAAGAGAATGCATGATCCCAAATCATTTTTGGCCAACCATTTTGCACAGGAACATATGAAAAGTGCATATGCTCATGAGACTAGCCCTGATGACTCAATATACCAAGGTGTTGACTCATTTTCTGAAGTCCTGGACAGAATTTCTTCGCTAGAGGAGAATAAATTCATTTTCCAGTATCAAAGAGAACTCAAGACTAAGGTCTTGCAGTATAGGAAATTGGAGTTGTCATTGGAGGAAAAGGATCAGAAAAAACTCAACAGAAAAGGAAGCATAGAAAGCAAGCACCCCTTTGATGCTAACTTATCAAAATGATGATAAGGGTAAGTCTCTTGCAGAGGACACCCCACAACCCAAACCTTGGCTACTCTCAACGCCCTGATTCAATCAGCTGCTGAGATGAAAAGAGAACTGGCAGTGATGAGATCAGTGGTGGAAACTCAGGTTGTTGCTGCAACCACTCCAGCAAAAGGGAAAAAGTTTGAGGGTTCTGTACCAAAGGTGACTATGATTCATATTGAATATAGTGATGAGGAATATGAAGCACTTCCTTCCCAATTTTCATGCCCAATTGATTTTCCTATCACTTTGTCAAAAGTTGTTTCAGTTACCCTAACCTCTTCTGATCCTTTGGAGAACATAGTGATTGATGACCCTCTCCCTGACTTTCACTTCCCATTGGTCACCATCGCTACAGTTGAAACATATCCCACACCATCAGATATTTAAACTGTTTCATCCTCCATCCCACCATTGGACGTCACTACTCTTCCATCCACATCAGTTGAGCCTCTTGTCCTCCCTGTTGTAACCTCTCAAGAGTCAGTTGTTGTTCCAACTTATGTCCCACTTTCGCAAGCTACTGAAGTTCAAGTTTCTACTCCATCCTTAGAAACATATGTGATCCCAATTTCTTCCTCACTCCCAGAGATCATTACCTTATCTTCTATTTACACCTCCTTACCATCAGTCTCCAATATCATAACACCTTCCATCTCCACCACCCAAATCACCATGCCTATTCCAACTTTTGTTGCATTCCAAACTGTACCTCTGGTCACAACATCTGATGTATCCACATCCACAATGGAAATAGTGGCATACTTTGGAGAAGATGTAGTGGTTTCCTTAGGGGAGTATTTTTACAGCATGACAGAGAAGGCAGTGGTTAAAAGGGGTATGAAAAGACATAATGAAGAGACTGTTTTGAAGGGCCCTATTCCTAACCAAGTTATCTGGAGGAAAACATCCACTGATGTTCAGCAGGAAGCACTTGAGACTGCCGAAACAATGGGGGCCTTTGCAGGGGCCAATTATGACTTTGTCACCTCACTAAATAAGGAGATTGAGGTGAAGCAATAGGAATTGCAGAAGCTCAGGCAGGAGTAGACTCAATTTAATGAATAGCATAAATATCAACTTCAAGAGTTGAAAATTGAGCATGACAGTCAGTTGAAAGACCTGCAGGCACAGAATGTATCTCTTCAATAGCATCTCCAGGAAGCTCACGTTCTCAATGTGGTTTACGCTGAAAATATCACAGTGCTAGAACAACAATATGGCAGCTGCCCCTTCTTTCTCAAGATTCTCTAAGGAAGAATTTAAGGAGATTTCCTTAAAGGTGAATGAAGGTCATCAGAACATGTTGGTTGAGATATTTGAATGTCTGAATGAGATTTGGAACATATACAATTCCTTTGAACATCAATCCGATGTCCTCTTTGAACATAGTGAGAGAAGGGAAGAAGCAACCAGAGTTGTTGAGGATGTAATAGACTGGCAGAAGTATATCAAAGATAAACTTGAGGATATACCTATTTTGGACAACATTAAATTTAGAAGGATAAAAACTCTTTGGAGTCATGGGAACATGCATGCGAGACAGTTGAGGAAACAATTTAGGAAGCGCAGGCTGTCTGCAGTAGGAGGTGGTTTGCAGGTGACAACTTATTGACCATGTTGGAATTCCCAACCTTGGAATTAATTGAAAAGTCTTCTCCACCCAGGATTATGATCGAGCAGGTTGAAGAGAAATGTTCAAAGTCTAAAGACCAGATAGAACAACTGGATCACATTCACATTTCTGACGTCAAAGAGTTAATTGTGTCACCCATCAGTTTAGGAATAAAGATCAACCTTTTCATGCATGAATGGGAGAAGCTGAAGAAATGGGAGATTGAATCTTTCACTTGCAAGGCACAACTAGCACTTGAGCTTTCCAGAAAATCAAGAACAACAGCAAGTGCCTGAAACTCCTGCAACTATAAGAAGATATACCAAGTTAAGTAGACTCCCTGAACAATACTCTCCTTCAATGTATTATTTGTTGATAACTGATGTTGGTGAACCAGAATGTTATGAAGAAGCAATGCAGGTGGAAACTAGAAAGAAGTGGGAGCAAGGAATGAATGAGGAGATGGACTCATTGGTAGGAAACCAGACTTGGGATCTTGTTCACTTGCCTGCTGGTAAAAGAGCATTGCAGAACAAATGGATTTACAGGTTGAAGGAAGAAGAAGGAGGTAAGAAGCGGTACAAGGAGAGACTTGTTGTAAAGGGGTTTGCATAGAAGAAAGGTATATATTTTGATGAAATATTCTCTCATGTTGTTAAGATGACTTCAATTAGGACTATCTTAAGCCTAGTGGCGGTAAAAGATTTGCATCTTGAACAGTTAGATGTAAAAATAGCATTTCTCCATGGGGATTTGGAGGAAGAGATATATATGTAGCAGCCACAAGGGTATGAGGTCAAAGGTAAGGAGAACTTGGTATGCAGGTTGAAAAAGAGTTTGTATGGCTTGAAGCAAGCTTCAAGGCAGTGGTATTTAAAATTTGACAGGTTTATGATAGAACAAGCTTATAAAATATGTCATTCTGACCACTGTGTTTATTTCAAGAAGCTAGACAATGAAAGATATATTATCTTGTTATTGTATGTGGATGACATGCTTGTTGTAGGGTCTAACATGCAGGATATAAATGTACTCAAAAGGAAGCTAGCTAATTCATTTGCGATGAAGGATTTGGGTGCTGCAAAGCAAATCCTTGGTATGAGAATAACGAGAGACAGGAAAAATCGCAAATTGACATTGTCTCAGAGTGAGTACATACAAAAGGTGTTGGAGAGGTTCAGAATGCAGAATGCAAAACCAGTAAGTACACCTTTGGCCATCCATTTCAATCTAAGTAAGGAAATGTGTCCCAAGACACAGGAAGAGACAGATTACATGTCCAAGATTCCCTATCAATCAGCAGTTGGTAGCTTCATGTATGCCATGGTGTGCACAAGACCAAATATTGCATAAGCAGTGGGAGTTGTGAGTAGACATATGAACAATCCAGGAAAAGAACATTGGAAGGCAGTACAGTGGATTCTCAGGTATTTGAGAGGTACTACCAGTCATGCATTATGTTTTGGAGGTTCAGACACTGTTCTACAGGGATATGTTGATGCAGATATGGCAGGTGATAAGGATAGCAGGAGGAGCACCACAGGGTATGTGTTTACTGTAGGTGGAACAGCAGTAAGTTGGATTTCGAAACTGCAGAAGGTTGTTGCACTTTCAACAACGGAAGCAGAGTATGTTGCTGTTACAGAGGCTAGTAACGAGATGATTTGGTTGTAGAGGTTTATGGAGGAAGTGGGTAAGAAGAAAAAGGATAGCAGGTTGTACAGTGACATCCATAGTGCCATTCATCTTGCAAAGAAATCAGCATTCCATTCCAGGACTAACATATACAGCTCAAGTACCATTTCATACACTATGTTCTGGAAGATGAACTATTGAAGCTGGAAAAGATACATACTAGCCAGAATCCTGCAGACATGTTCACAAAGGTAGTGACCAAAGAGAAACTGAGTTCCTGCTCAGTTTCAGTTGGTCTTCTAGAATGAAGGTGAAGAGGAGAAAGTTTCCAAGTCCAAGTCCAGCAAGTGCAGCAGCAGTGGAGTTGTTGTGATCAGTCTCCAAGTGGGAGATTGTTGGTTGTGGAGCCTGATCTCCAAAATCAGATATATTATTATTCAACCGTGTCCGTACCCTAGGTTTGGTTATGATCCCGGCACGATCCCCAGGAAAATGGGGGTTCGGGGGCATAGACCCCGAGAAAAAATTTTGGGGTTGTTTTCGCTAGGTGCTTTCGGGCCCATGGTTTTGGGTAACCCGTGGTATTTTCCCATTGTATTTCCCTTATAAAAGAAAGACATTGTAATACATCTAGGGTAAAATGATGTATTAGGTTTTATGCATTGTAAAGATCTCTGAGATTAGGAAGAGAGACTGTGAGACTGTGAAGAGGAAGTGCAGCGATTGTGCTGCAGGTTGTATCCCTTCACTTTGTTGGATGGAATAATAATAAGGACTGGCAACTTTAGTGTGGACGTAGCCCAAGTTGGGGTGAACCACGATATATCTATGTCTCTCTTGTAATGTGTGTGTGATTATATTTGCATTTTTGTTTATTGTTATTGCTCTACGATCCTGTTTTTCTAACACCAGTGGAGGCCCGATATCTGTAGGATTCATTTATACCAAACGATTTGGGGATAGAACCACTCTTGCGTAGCGTTGTTTGAAGCCTTTCATATCAGACTGTCACCTTCTATTGATTGCCTTGGAAAATATTCCAGCATCACACCCGAGGCTTCAACACTTTTCCATGATATAATCATGGGGTTAATGACTAATATTCACTAGTTTTCACCTTCAGTTGTAAGTGAATAATTCTAGTATGCATATGCTCGTGTGCCCAAGAAGCCTCGGAGTAGACCTCAACAACAATTGTTGTTGAAACGTAAATGGCCCCAGTACCTTGTGCATAGGATTTTGAAGTTAGACTTGATACTGATATTTTTTCTACTGCACACTCCCTAACCTCTTTGGCAGATCCAACCGAGTGTAAATCTCAAGTTTCGGGTGGGTTTTACAGTGACCAATTCTAGTTTGCTCTTGACTAGTTTTGATAACTAGTTTTAATCTGTGCTAGTTGATGTTTTAAAATTTAAAATTTGATATAATATTCCATGAGATCAAATCAAGGATATTACAGTTCCTTCTTGTTGTTTCCATCTTTTCAAATGATTAGGTGTGGTCCACCTTATCGTTATGCGCCCTCCTAGCCATGTGAACATTATCACTTGCCAAAATTTAATTAATAATGATAATTATAAAATTAAAATAATTACAAGCACTCCAAACATTAAAATTATTATACTCCAACATTAAAATTATTAATTAACTAACTACTATAGGCCTGACTCCAAAATCACCCCAAATAATTAATAATGCCTTCCTTTTACTTTCTCCTAGACCCTTAGGGACTAAAAGGGTCCAAGACTTAATCAAGTAACCAATTAGGAAGGAACATGACATATGAACATATGAACAACAACAAACTGAATTTGAAAATTTCTGAGCAGCAATTGAATGTATTTTACTCTCATAATTCTCAAGAAGTGTCTAATACATACATTTCTTACAATATGAAGTGTAGAAGACTTTAAGAATGGAAGAAGAGAAGAGTTCTTCACTGGATCTGCAATAATATGAATATATATTAGATAACTACTCATGGAAGGTGCACCATGTCTCAGTGACTGATCATAGGGGGGACATTCACCAACTGAAACTTCTCCTCTAATCGGATCTCCTCCATAAACTCTCTCTAATTGAACTGGCACTCAAGATCTCTTCTTAATGGCTTGAATTATTCACTAATGGAATGGTACTGGCATGTAGATCATACTTCCATAACTCTAGATCAGATCATGAACTTTGGAAAACACATTGCATTGGGGTAAATATCCCAAGCTTGTTTGAGGCACATCACTCAACCTTGAGAAGCAAAATATCTCATGTCAATAAACAATTAGCCAACATATGTGAGAGGAGCACATTGGCGTTCTTTTATAGGAAAAGTTATCTTCATTAGCAAGTAATTGGCACGTGTGAGGATGAGGGATCCTTTCTTAGGAGAATTAGCAACATGTTATTTCATTGTGCAACTTCATTGATTTGTGATTTCTTCTTCTTTTAGAAATTGTGCCCTACTTATCTTTCTAGATGTTTCCTGCTTTTCAAACTAGATTCTTTTCTGCACTTTCCTGCTTTTTCCACTTTCATGCTTTATTTCCTTTCCTTCTTTTCACTACTTTTGACAGTTTCCTTCTTTTTCCACTGCCACCTTGCTTTTAACTACCTTCTTGTTGCTTCCATATTTTCAAATGAGTAGGTTTGGTCCACCTTATCCTTATGCGCCCTCCTAGCCATGTGAACATTATCACTTGCCAAAATTTAATTAATAATGATAATTATAAAATAAAAATAATTACAAGAAATCCAAACATTAAAATTATTAATTAACTAACTATTATAAGACTGGCTCCAAAATCACCCCAAATAATTAATAATTCCTTCCTTTTACTTTCTCCTAGAACCTTAGGGACTAAAATGACCCAAGACTTAATCAAGTAACCACTTGGGAAGGAACATGACATTCCTCCCCTCCTAAGATTGCTTGTCCTCAAGCAACTAAAAACATGGGGTTGAATAACTTGTACACTGCCACCCAATTGATGCTTCCAATCAAGATGGACAACTAAGAAAGTACACTCCATCACATAGTGATGTCATATGTTGCACTCCTCCATATGATCCAATGCATCATCTTTAGAGATCCTCCATGAAAACCTGTTACTCACCCTCATGTGAGTCTCCAAACAACCATGGTGACTACCTAAGAGTTGAACATGAGCAACTCCCAAAATATCCTCCTTTAAGATTGACTTGGGCACTAAGTGGATGGGGTATTTAAAGTGGATGAATGTCATATGTTTATATTTATGAATCATCCCATTCATAGAATCACATGCATACCATTGTTTCAACCACTCATTTAGTTCAATCTCACCCTCAAATATGCACTCAACCAATGTACACATATGGGCTATCATATCCTTGTTATGGTGTGGATAATGCTTCTCATGGAGCTTCAATCTCTTGTGCACATCTTTGAGATGGGAAAAATAAGGGTGGAGTGAATCTTCACCATTTAGACATCAGGCTCACCTTTCTCAAGCATGATATTAAGATACATTTTCCTTATTCCTCCAACTTCACACTCAGACAATGTAAGTTATTTCCAATCATATAATGCAACTCCCAAAATAGGAGAATACTTCTATAACAACCCATACTGAACCCACATGTCACCCAAAATACTAGACACATGCTTACCAAATTGTTTGTGGCATGCTTCTAGTTCTTCAAATAACCCAATGCCCATGCTCAAAAATATTGAATAGTCACATTGGAATTCTTCATTTATCTGAAATTGGAGATGGCCAAGATGGGAATCAAACTTGAGAAAGAGTTTGTCCTTATACCATCCATTCCTCTTACTTGACCAAGATACTCTGAATGCAATTGGATTCACATAAAATTTGGTGACTCTTGGTGAAAAATATTCCTTCATTTGCTTTCTAACCACACCTTTGAACCTCTTGATATGCTTGTAGGTCTGGGTGAAATTTTGTTGGTCCCTTACTCCCCTTTTAAGGAAGTGCTCCTCTAGGAACAAATAATGGGAAGCCCTCATAAAAGCCTCCATAAAAACTAATTTTGGCACCCAAAAGATGCCATCCTCCATGGTTTAAAATTGTTCTTCTTGAACCCCACCATTCAGCATCTCATATGCAAATATGCTTCTCTGATACTCTACTACTAAATGATCTTCGAAAAAAAATAAGTATTTTCTTGTATAAAGAAGAACATCCACTACTATATTCTTGCATTCATGATCAGAGTTATAAAATTGGACCTCACTTACCAATCTAAGTTGTCAATCCTTAAGCTTCATTGGTATCATGAAATGCATCCAACTGATGTGATTGAACTTAACCACCCATTCACTCCACAGTGAGTGGGGTCTAGACTTAGCCATTACAAGCATGATGGTGATGGTGTCTATGTCAAAGATGATATTATACCTTTCATGTGGCTGCAATATTCTACTTTCCAAAGCAATGGGATGCTTGGAAGAAGGTAGCATGTTGGGTGGTGCACCCATCTTCAACTTGACCTTTTGCTTCACTCCATTAGGTGGTAGTCTAGGTGGAAGGTATTCAAGAACCTTTTCATGTTCTTGTAGGGACTTCTCAATGTCTTCAATATGATGTGATATGTCCATGCTTGTGCCTTGAGTGGTATGGAAATTTTTAGCATCCCATTCACTATCTTCCTGCTTCACCATGGAACTCATGCCCTGATATGACACTTCACCCACCATGCATTTTATTTCCCAAGGTATGAAGGGAGATGTATGGAATGGATCATATTGCAGCCATAGATGTCTTGGCTGCTTCTCATAGAACATAAGAGATTCAAATCCAACAATAGGTCCATCACTAATGCAAAAATAACTCTTACCAATGTGAGTTAATATTGCACATATTTGGGTCTCCATCTTAGTAATGTAGCTATCCATCCAATACAATGATGAATATGACTCTTTTATTGCTGATCCAAATGGGATGTAATCAGCCACATTCATCACATCTAATCCTTCTTCACATATAGACAAATTATGACCCCCTTCACATAGAACAAATGCTTGTTGTTGGCCCGGTTTTGCAACCAGGCTTAGTGCTATGGGCACCTGCTAACTAGTAGCAGCAGTTTCAATGTAAAGCAAATAACAATAAATTAAATCTAAACTAAACTAATCATGGATCTATGCAAGAATATAAGCAAATAATGGAAATATTTTAAAAACAAGAACAATAAAATATTAAAGAACTTTTGTATTGACAATGGGGCAAGCAAATGCTTGCAAGTACAATACCTCCAAGTGATGAAGGTTTGTTGAATGGCTCCAATGGTGAGCAGCTCCAATCTCCAATGGGTCCTTTCTCCAAGGCTTGCTATAATGGCCAAAATACTCAAGGGAGATTTTGGCAGCATGAGGATAGGAATATGGATGGATGTGAAATGAGGAGCCCCTACCACCTTTTTATAGGTTTTGGTGGTGGGAAATACCATTTGTGGTTTTGTGGAAACCAAATGGTATTGACCAACATGGTTTAGGTACTTTTCCCTTCTTTTTCCTTTTTTGAATAAAATTAATATTTTAATTCCCTTTTTAATATTTTTGGGAATTTGGACCCTTTTTGAGGGTTTTTTATGCTTTTCAGGAAAAATAATCTTTTTGAGTGGGAAAAAGGGGTGTACTAAGGTCTTTTGGTGACCTTTTGTTGGTTTCAGAGGCTCAGATGGTGGAAAAGTAGACAAATGGGTCATGTGAATAAGGGAATGAGCTAGTGAGCACTTTTTGGGTGTTAACACTTGTCCGACATCTTCAAAGACAATTTGTTCCTCAAGAATTTGAAGTTCTACATACTCCTCATGCTCATATGTTGCAAGAGAATCCTCCAATACATTATGTGTGAAATTAGCCACACACATCCAATCACTAGTGGCTCTGGGAAAAGAATGTGAACTCCCAAAATCCATGTTATGTTGCTACCCTTCCACGGTTGCATTGTCCTCAACAAATTTGAGAGTCATGTCTCTATACATGAAAAAATGAAAGTAATCATCCTTCATTTCTTCCGGTTCTCTTTTGATGATACACAGTTCATAGCTAGAGACTCTTACCACAACTCCACTTTGTCTCTCCTCCATCTGAACTCTTCCCACAAGATCTTCAAGAATCTTATATGCACCATTGGTTCTAGACAACACTTGCAGGATCCTTTGTTCTATGACTAAGAGAAGGCTCTCTAAGTCACTCCATGGTTTCCTTACAACATAGTGATAGCTGCCACATGTGAGCTCCTCCACCATATGAGAATCATGCAGACTCTCATCCAAAATTTCAACCCTCTCACTACATTCTTCCTTATCACCATAATTTTGAGCCTCATCACTAGAGTACTCAACCATGTCGATCTTCTCCCTGGAAGTGGCTGCAATATCATAATGACCTAATGGAAAATAAAAATCAGAATTTGGCTTGTACCTTTGCATCACATTTTCCTCTTTATGTGCCAGATCTAGGGTGGCCTGTTCTTCTGCCAAACTCTCTGGTTCACACCCAACTAGTGTGTGTTTGTCTTCTACTTCACTATGGAGATCAAGTGGTGAATGAAAATTTGATTTATGTTCCTCTTTTTTATCTGATCCAAAATATGTATCACCACCATTAATAGGATCAATCTTCATTGCAATGATCTTGAAATCACCAACAAAGAAACTGGAAGTGAATTCACCTCCGATACTTCCAACAACCTGATGATGGGTTGTTGAGTCTTCTGATGTACCTGGTTCCTCACTTAAGATACTGTTGTGCCTCTCATGCTCATCGGATGGTTGATCTTTGACTATGGTATTTCTTCTTCCTGCATCATCAGAATCTCTGGATGCACCCTTAGTCATTGGCTCCTTAGGCAAATTTACATTTGCAATGTGTGGTTCACTCGGCTCCATCTCATGGATCTATGCTTCTTCTTCATTTCTCTTCTCCCCCAAGAAACTTAAGACTTATCCATCTTGATAATGCTCAGATCACAACCTTTGGAGGATCTGATTGAAGAAAAAAAAAACAATCTCATGATGCCCGGATATGTAGATGGTTTTGATGCCACTTCACCTTTGGATCCTTCTTCTTCTTCTTTACTCTGAGGGGTGGAACAACTTTGTTTCTCCATGGATGGTTTTTTTCTCCCAAAATAATATTCATCAACATTTTGAGGCCAAAATCCACACTTGCAAATATAATAATATTTGAAGGATATAGCTATACAGATCTTCTCACCCGAAGCCAAATACTCCTGATAATGTTGAGGCATTTTTTTTAATTGCTTCCATCCTCCTTGCTAAAATATATTATAGCATATCCATTAGTGGATCAAGACTTCTGTCATTTTTTTATATTGGTTCATAGAATTCATAATCCTCATCTATTGGCAGACCTCCATCAACATAGAAGATTTCTTCTTCTACAAACTGCTCAAAGTCAACATCTTCAACTACTGGTCCAAGCCTCATAGATGAAAATTTACATGTGATATGCAATATTTATTCAACTTAGATTACTTTCCATGGGACTAGAGGAAAGATCTATGATATGTCATGTCCCCTCCCGTCATTCAGACCCACAGAGGGAACATGGACAAGCTATGGGGGTGTCTAACTCTCCCCACAGCCATACAACGTAATGTACAATTAAAATGAAATGCACAATTAATTTATACAATGGAATTAAACATATTTCCACACACACAAACAGTAATGCATCAACATATCTATCACAGGAAGAGGATGATTCAGCATACAGGGAATCAATCTCATTCCAATGCTATGCACAAATCTCATAACAACCATATTAAGATAATCATTTCAATCCATTAACATGAATAATCATCATTCAAAATTAACACATTGCAGAACACATAATGCATATAATTTGAACCACAGAGAACACTTATATTTGAGATGAAGTTGTCCAAACAACTGGCTATGTGAGAGCAACGTTCCACCCAACCATAGATCTCTGTCCATCCTATATTTTTTCAGCTGAGAGATCACCCCCGAGCTGGGTTGTGTATCCACTAAGGAGGAACTAAACAGGATCACTCATAGCCATGGTTCCATTCATACAGTTATGCTAAGCCAACACACATTTGGGTTTATCAAGCATGCAATATGACAAATGAGGAGGATGCTAAGCTAGTGAGCTCAACCATAGAGCTACAGGCATCTCACATGAACTCAACAGTCATGGCACCCACAATACCTACCTCACCCAACACAAGGAAGGTCCCCTTCTCTGCTGCACAGCCCCTCAGGCATCCCTTCCCTCCAGTGCTATTAATGGTGGGCATAGAAAGGTCCATCTGCTAATTCCTTGAGATTCCATCCTTCACTGGGTTTATCAAGCAAACCCAACCTCTGTTCAGTGTTTCACATTTGGATTTCTCACAATTTTGTCATCAAATAACTCAATCCTGTCACTGAATTTATGGACTATAAAAACAGGGTTTTCCAATGGATTTCGGGGTACCTAATACTCTCAAATTTTCCCCAAGGTTCATATCTATGGATCCCCCATTGGATTTCACTGTCAATACCAAATTCTGGGCGTTTTTGGCACTTCAAAACATGGGTTCTTGCAAAGTTGCGATTTCTAATTTTTCTCACTGTTGGGCATTCGTAATGGATGAAAACTGAAGCTGGGATGTTCAACAATGGAATGGGAATGAGGAAGAACCAATTCCCAAGAGGGAGGGTGACTTGTGGTACAAGAAAAATAGAGCCCATACCTGCCATATGAATTTCTGGGCTGCCCATGCTCCATTGAAGCCATGGACTGATTTCTCAACAACTTCCTTACAACTGAATTAAATGTCAGCAAGAAAATTCAAATAGGTTCTCAAGATGACATTTGGCAGCTTATGGTTCAACCCCACAACCCCGTCACCACTCCCTAGTGGAATACACATGGCCCCTTCTCATTAGTTGCTTCCATAGCCAGTTTTGGTATTTTATTGCAATATTAAATATTTACATCAATTTACAATATTCCATGGCTTAATAGCACATGGGTATCAAAATATCAAATACTTTCCTTTCTAAATAAATACGAGCATACACTAGCGGGGCCTTGGCCTTGAGCTCCACGCTAGGAAACATACACCGCATGTATACAATATTTACATTAAAAGCCAATGTTTTGTAAGGGTCAAAATTGGGGTATTACATGATACCACTGTAATATCCCTAATATGATCTCAAGGAATATTATATCAAATTCAAAATTTTAAAACATAAACAAGGACAAATTAAAACTAGTTATGAAAACTAGTCAAGAGCAAACTAGAATTGGTCACTATAAAACCCACTTGCAGTCTGTTGGATATAACAAATAGGTTAGGTAGTGTGCAGCAAAAAAAAATATCAGTATCAGGGCCAAATTCAAATTCCTATGCACAAGGTACTGGGGCCATTTACGTTTCAACAACAGCTGCCACTGAGGTCTACACTAGGATTCCTGGGCACACCAACATATGCATACTAGAATTATTCACTTACACATAAAGGTGACCAATGGTGAATATCAATCATTAACCCCCTGATTAGATGATGGAGAAGATTTCAAGAGAGTTTTGGAGGTTTTGGCTGAGTTTGGAGGAAAAAGAAGGAAGGGCGCTAGATTGGGCTGCTCAACTAGTAGTTTTCCAGGCTCTCCCCAACAGGATGAGAGGGATACAAATTATTAGGGAAAGTATTGGAGGGTCATCAGAAGGATATTAAGAATATAACATAACTGATAGAACAGAAAATTATCACTCAGAAATATTTTTTATTTCTATTACTACATAACTAGTCTGAAAATAATGTCTAAAGAATTAGTCTTGATGAAATTGAATTCAAACAGTCTCTGAGGCTTTCAAATTCCTCTTATGTAATACAATATGACTCAGAACTAAACATATGAACATCATAAAACTAAAATTAAGAATTTATTAGCATCAATTGAATGTATTATACTCTCATACTTCTAAGGGAGTCTCTAATACATAAATTTATTACAATATGAAGTACTTTAAGAAAGGAATAAGAGAAGCATTCTTCACTGGATATGAAATACAATGAATATATATTAGATCATTACTCATGGAAGGTGAAACATGTCTTAGTTAATTCTCATAGGGGTTGAATTCACCAACTGAAACTTCTCCTCTGAGTGGATATCCTCCAAAAACTCGCTCTAATTGAATGGGCACTCAAGATCTCTTCTTGATGGCTTGAATTCTTCACTAATGAGCTGATATTGGCATGTAGATCAGACTTCCATAACTCTATATCAGATCGTGAACACTGGAAAACACACTGCATTGGGGCACATATCCCAAGCCTTGTTGAGGGACATCACTCAACCTTGAGAAGCAAAATCTCTCATGTCAATAAACAGTTAGCCAAAAGATGTGAGATGAGCGCATTGGCCTTGTTTTATAGGCTGAGTTAGCTTCATGAGAAATAAATTAGCACGTGTGAGGATTAGGGTGCCTTCCTTAGGAGAATTAACAACATCTTCTTGCTTTGCGCCACTTCCTTTCTTTGTGATTTCTTCTTCTTTTAGCAACTGCACCCTCATTATCTTTATGGATGTTTCCTTCTTTTCAAATTGGATGTTTTTCTACACTTTCCTGCTTTATGTCCTTTCCTGTTTTTCACTGCTTTTGACAGCTTCCTTCTTTTTCTACTGCCACCTTGATTTTAGATTCCTTCTTGTTGTTTCCATCTTTTCAAATGAGTAGGTGTGGTCCACCTTATCCTTATGCGCCCTCCTAGCCATATGAACATTATCACTTGCAAAAATTTAATTAATAATGATAATTATAAAATTAAAATAATTACAAGCACTCCAAACATTAAAATTATTATACTCCAACATTAAAATTATTAATTAACTAAATACTATAGGTCTGGCTCGAAAATCATCCCAAATAATTAATAATTCCTTCCTTTTATTTTATCCTAGACCCTGGACTAAAAGGGTCCAAGACTTAATCAAGTAACCACTTAGGAAGGAACATGGTACATTAGAGCCTATCCCCCCTTAATGAAAAGTTCTTGAACTCCTAACATAGATCGAATTTTAGAAAACTTTGCTTCTGTAAGAGATTTGGTGAAGATGTCTACAACTTGATCATCTATAGGGAAAAAGAGCACTTCAAGAACGTGATCATGAATAAGCTTTCTTATCAAGTGCATATGTAGCTCAATGTGTTTGTTGCATTGATTTTGAACTAGATCTTTGGCGATCTTGATGGAACTTTGATTGTCGCACCAAAGGGGAGTCAGACGCTGCTGCTGGAATCCAAACTCTAAAAGGATATGTAGGATGGAGTTCATTTTGGTGATAGGGGAAAAGGTTTCATTGTATTCAATTCCTTCAACTTGGGAAAAACCTTTGGCAACTAAAATTTCCTTAAGCCTTTCAACACTTCCATTTGAGGCACACTTTGTTCTGTAGACCCATCTACATATGACAATTTACGTCTTTTCGGAAGAGGGACAAGATCCCAAGTATCATTCACCATCAAGGTCACCAGTTGCTTCTCATGTTGAACGGACCCATAGAGGAAGAGGTTGTGCTGGAGGAAAATGTAAAGTCGGAGGTGGATTTTCAATCTCACTGTCATCGTCAGAAACTGGAATTGGAATGTTTTCAAGGAAGTTGGGAGTAGAAGAAGGCACAAGTGTCGAATTAGGATCGCATACCACAAATGACACAAACTCCAAGTTAGGCTCGTAGGACAAGATATTTTCATCAAATTTTACATCTCTTCTAATTATTATATCATGATAATGCAGCTGAAGAACTATATAACCTTTTACATTTTCAGAATATCCAACAAATATGCACTTTTCACTTTTAGGCTGCAATGCTTTTTCGTTTTTCATCTGAAATATGAGCCCATGCTTGACTACCAAACACACGGAAGTGACTTACATCTGGTTTAATTTTACTCCATGCTTCTTCCAATGTGATACCTTGTAAAGCTTTAGTGGGATGCGATTAACAATGTAATTTGCACAATTTATGGCTTTAGCCCAAAATTGAAGACTTAGTCCCTTAGCTTGAGGCATACAATTAGCCATTTATTTTAAAGTGTGGTTCTTCCATTCAGCTACACCATTTTGTTGTGGTGTATATGGAATAGTGTGTTGTTTTTGGATTCCTTATTCAGTGCAGAAAGTAGTGAACTTTTTGTTAACATATTCTCCCCCATTATCAGATATTAACTTAAAAATTTGATGAGCAAATTGTTTTTCAACAAGGGCCTTGTAAGCCAAGAACATGTTAAATACTTCGCTCTTAAGTTTTAGGAAATAAACCCAAGTGCGTCTAGAGTAATTATCGATGAAAGTTAAGAAATATTTGAAAAGATAAAAAGAAGCAGATGGAAGAGGACCATGCAAGTCACTATGCACACACTCCAAGCGGTCTGAGGCGTGCCAAGATGCACATTTGTCAAAAATGTACTGATGATGTTTTGTGTGTACACAACCAGAACAAACACCATCCCTGCAAGATACCATCGGAAGACCTGTCACCATATTTTATTTACATAGTTGTTGCAATGAGCGATAATTTAAGTGACCAAATCACTCATGACAAAGTTTTCTCAAGTCATCACTATGAGCAACAAAAACTAAGGGAAACGGTGATGACACAAAGTTTTTAAACTTGTACAACCTAGTAATATCATCAACAATTCCAATGGCTAGGTCATGCTTAGGATATTTAAAATCATTGATTACAACTTGGTGAGGTGTAAACGTTACAATTTTACCTTCACCAAAATGAGTGATTTGATAGACTGACAACAAATTGCAGGAAATTCTTGGAACACATAGTACATCACTAAACTGTCAATTATCTACTGGAACTCTTCCAGATCCTACAACACTAAGAGATATATCATCACCAACAAATATTTTTTTGGTATTACATTTATACATATTAGAAAATATGGCTTTATTCTTATCCATATGATAAGATGCTCCATAATCAATGAGCCACTCATTCGAAGTAAAAGAAGAAGATGCATTATAGGAAAAAACAGAAGCACAAAGTGCATGTCTGTGAGATGAAGATTTTGAAGACGAATCAAGGCCGATGTGGTGTTTCTTCGTTGTTGCTTCCAAGGTTTCCATCTTGAAACATTTAGATTCATCATGATTATCTTTCCCGCAAAAGTTCCAATGACGCTCAGTCTTCTTACCTTTTGGTTTGTTTCCTTTGTCAATTTTTGAAGAATTAGATGGGTGAGAGGGGTTGGTCCTTTGTTTGGATTATTATTGTGAATATTTTTCTTCTTGGGATGCTTGGACTTCTCTTTCCATTGTACCATCAAGGATTTTCCAGATGTATTTGCATTTCTAATCATTCCAAGATGTATCAGCTTATCTTGCTCTCTAATCAAAGAATCACAAAATGATTCAAGAGTAGGCGGCTCTTTATAGCTATTTGGATCCTATGATTCTTTCATGGAGTGAAATGTAGATACAAAAATAGAATATGCATGTCCAAGTTTGGAAATAATATGATAAATGCATTGTTTGCCTTCTCTTTTATTTTTTCATTCTGCATAAAAGAGTCTAAGAGTTTTGTACTTAGATAGATAATATTGAATGCATGTAAAATCAGTTGGATTTAAGGAAATAAACTCATTTTTTAGCTGGTTTCCTCGAAACTCATTGTGTTTACCAAACACAGATTCCAATTTTTCCCAAGCTTTATCTAGTTCATCAATTCCAGATATGTGGAACCGTAAATCAATAAAGGTTGACATCCCAATCAATTCATGGGCTTCATCACATTTATTGGCCCGTTTTATTTTCTTATCAGCATCAAGGAGCTCTATTTCTTTCCTTGAAGTAATTCAGTAAAGTCCCCTACTTCATAGGACATCCTCCATACGATATTTCCATGAGAAGTAGTTGGAACTAGTAAGTAGAATATCACATGGGGTGGACATACTGTAAAATTAAGGTCATAAAAATAGAAAGAAATTATCTGGATGCAAAGATCTCAAAAAAACAGACTGTTTGAAAAAAAACGACACTGGAAACTGATTCCGGATGAGGAAGTTATGCTTGATTGAAAAAATGGTTGCAGGTGACCCCAACAGATACGAGGCAAGCAAAGGATTGACCCAACTGAAGAAAAAAGACCCCCCCTCTTCCCAAGCTTAACCTTTTAAACTCACTTTACAATAATGTTTCTTTATGTGAACCACTTTTGTAAAATAAGTGGAGTTTCACTTTTACAATAATGTTACTTTAAATATTTGCATGCAAAAAACTAAAAGACTTAAGTGACTCACCTTTATAATTTAAGGGAGATCCACTTTTACAATAAAGTAACTTAAAAATAGAAATTACATGCAATTCTAGAAAAGTAACTAACAAGAAGACTTGAACTTAAGACCTCTTATTAAATAAAACAACTTTTAACCAAGTGAGCTAATATTAAAAGGTACGAAAAGATGGAAAGTAGGAAGGGTTTTTTTAAAAACTATTTTGTCTCGAACTTCATGCTTTCCAAAAAAAGACCTTTTTGCCTGCAAATCGCTTCACATAAATCGAAACAAAAACAAGAAAAAAATTATTTGCCTCGAATTCGGGGTTATACCTCATTAGCTTTCTCATATTGTATATTTTTTCTCATTGTTTCTGATTTTCCGCAGTCACACGAAGTGCACGGAAAAGAGCATACGCAGTAACGAAAACCCTTTTCCTTATGTTTCTGATTTTCTGAGATCACACAAGGTGCAAGGCAAAGAGCATACGTAGAAAGAGAAGGTAACAACCCAAAACTAAAAAAAAGACTAGATCTGAAAATAAAATGAGAAAATTATTTTAAATATAAAAAAACGTCAATGTAACAACATACATCTAGATCTGATGAAATGCAAGTATCTTGGGAAAACATAAGCCTTTTTCGATGAAACGGAAATTATTATCCATTGTAAAAGGCGCTTCGGGTGCAATGAAACAATTCTCATAGCCCAAAAATGCATAGAAATTTCCGATCTATAAACCCTTTCATAGCTTCGGTAACATCAGTTAAGGATCTAGATCACCAACGGAAGCAGCTATTCAGAAAGGCTTTGATGCCATGTTTGACTACATAGGATAACTCCAAAATACTGAACACCTAGATCAGCCACTCACACAAACAGATCACAGATCAACACACCGATTTTTTCACGTGGTTTAAACCCTCCAAAGGGAAACACTCCATGGCCCCATACAAAGAGTTGTTTGAGGCAATTTATTATGCAAAAGAAAGAAAGTTACAAATGAGCTTCTCATAATTGATCAAGTAGCAAGTGGCCCTCCATGCTCTTTAAATAGATATCATGGACCAATCGAGTGTGAAGCCGCAAATCAAAGGTAGTTATGATCTAAGAGAAGTTGAACCATCATATCACTCTATGTCTAGAGCATATTGTGACTATTAGATTAGATATTTACAAATGCATACTAACGCATACTAAAGAAACACACTTTCCTAACGGATATATTATAACAAGTTGATCTTTACTAGCTCCTAAGTGTCTTAATATCCTAACAAGAAAGAGCATCATGTGGAAACCCATGTACAACCTAAATATTTGATGAGGATGGAGGAACCTATGAATTCCATTATTGAGCATCACCTCCATGATGATCCCATTGAAGAGATTCATGAAGCACCCTTAATTGAAAACATTGTTGAATACCCTCCTCATGTCATTATAACAGAAAACATTGAAGATATTAAGCTCTCCCTGGATTGTTTCGGTGATGATGATCACATGTATATGCCATATTTACCTCAAGAATAAGTCCATGATGAAATTCGGGGTGCGTATGATGACACTCATCCATGTTCTCCACTTAATGATGAACTTTTGAAAAATTTTACTCCTTGTAATATCTTTGAAACCAAACCTTCTGAAGATAATTGTTATGAACATGAGAGTGGATATGGATAGGGGTATGATGAAATTCATGGTGACTCTCCCATATTTGACGAAGATGTGGATACTAACTATTGGACATACATCAAAAACCCATTTTTGATGTATCAAGAGAAGAGAGTGTGGATCTTGAAAGCTGGGGACATTTGGACATGGAAGAAGAGCATTCTATTTGTTTGCATTAACAACTAGAGCCATGCATGAGTGTCAGCAATGAAGACCTGAAGAAATAGTGTAGTGAAGAGTCAGATCATATATAGCCAATTGAAGATCATTCTTAACCATCGTCTTCACATGTAGAGATCTCTTATGATCCAGAGAAGTTTTGGGATTACATAGAGAGTTATCATCCGATAAGTTCATTTGAACAATGTGATCAAGTAGTTGATCTGCTTCTTCATCTAGACTTGTATCTCAATCCTATCCAATCTTGTATAGAAGAAGCTTGTAGGAGGACAAACCATTTTGGGAAGCAGTTCAATGATGTTTTTCCCTATGATCTCCCATCCATCCCTCTCATCGAGAAATCTTATCTAGGTTTGTGTTTCTTAAGTAAATTTTCCTTGCTTTGGCAGGTAACCAAACACAAGGTTAGAAACTTTACAATTGATGAAATTTTAAGTTGGTTACATTGAATTTTTCATTTTACTTAGAAATTTCATTATGTTATTTTTAAAGTAGGAAAATAATCTCCTCAAACTGAACATTTACTTTCTGCATTTCATTTTCAGTACTTACGAATTTTTCTTAGTTTCATTTTTAAAAATAAATGCATCTCGTGGTTCATTGGATTTTTTATAAAACTTGTGCTACTGAAGGGTTTTTTGTCAAGTTGATATGTTTTTACAAGTTATATAAACCAAATATTATTGTGTTATCGCATCCTCTCCTTCCCTGAAGGCTAGATCGAGCACACGTCCCGCAGTTGGATCCAAATGGTACCTCCTAATTTGTATATTAGGTGGATTTATTGTGATATGCCGAATTTGTGAGCATGTCAAATTTTCATCATCAGTGCTCAAAAGTTCAGAAAACTTTGCAGGGCCTTTTTTCCCCCTTTCTAATAATTGTGTGTTCATACCCCTTGGGGATATTGTAAAAATGTGCTAGCATGAAATCCTTTTGTAAATAACTTGGCTTCTTAGGACTTAGACATCAATACAACTATTCCATGGTGTTTTTTCCCTTGTTAATTATGCAATGCTGAACCGACGATTTATAATCGACAATTTTTTCACCCGCTCATCAAAGATGGAATGGTCGTCTTGGTGGTTAGGCCTTAGGAGGTTATTAAAGTTCATGTGTCAATGTTAATGAGCGTGATAGACATATAATTGTGTCTTTATGAACATGCACTAGGTCCCCTAGAATTTTCTTTCAGTTCTGAGAATATAAATTTTCGCGTAAAATGGGAAATTATTTTATGGTTTAATTATAAAATATAAAAAATTCATAGAAGTGTGGTTTAGAGGGGAATTTTTCCATGGGGGTGCTCGTTTTCTAACCCAGAGCACCCACAAAACCCACAAACCCACTTTTCCTAAGTTTTAAGTGATTATTTTTCACTTGAATACAAATTCTCTCGAAAATATTAAAAGAAAATTAATAAATTAAAAATAATAAGATATGGAGAAAATCAAATTTCCTAAAAGTGAGGAAATTTGTTCAAATAAAGGGTTGGTTATGATTGCAATCACCATCGGAGGCCAAATCAATCACATTTGGGTTGATTGGCAATCAAATCAAGTCACAGTAAGCGAGTCTCCAATGAGGGATGCACACTCCTCCTTCATGTGGATGACTTCCTTAGTTTGACATCTTTTTATTGGATGGAGAAGAAAACAAAGTGGTGAGGGCGCCCCTCTTGTGCGGTGGAATCCACATCACCTTTTGGAGATTCAGTTAAAGGTTAGATCAAGGCTCTGTTGCTCCCTCAATAAAAGGAATGCACCCCTCAAGCCCTAATTCGCCCCCTCTTCTCCAAAATTCTATAAATGCAAGGTATTGTCACTCATTCCATGATAGATGGTGGAGCCTCTACCCTTTGTAACACTATTGTATATGATGAATAATATTGAAATACTTTGGAGGTCCATGTTGTGCCATTTGAAGAATGCTATGTTGATTAGGTGATGTTGTATTGCTTGTTTTCTGTTGCTTCGGTATCTGTGATAGATCTAGATTAGAAGGTTGTCTATAATCCATAGAGTAAGCATTTACAGTTGTTAAGTTTTTTATTTTTGTTTTTTTTCTAAGAGACACAGGAGTAGCCAACTGTATTAAGTTGTATAAAGGCTCTCTTGATCTCTTTTTTGCATGCACACTAGATCTAAGCCATTATTGGAAAGTGTTTCTTATACTTGTGCAAGTTACAGATTTGAAGGAGGATTTGAGCTTAATTGCATCATCTCCCCTCTTCGGCACTTTCGAGCTAATATTTTTGTTTGCAAGCATTCCTAAGTTTTCGATGAAGATCAAGCTTGGGGCTTGAAGCCCTCCTTCCATCCCTTTAAACTTCACATCCATACAAGATAACGGGAGTGACAAGAGTTCCAAAAAAACTTCTTTTTATCCCACAAAGTTTTGATGATTTACAATTGTTTTTAAGATCTAAATAAGCTTTCTACCCTCCATTAATCCTTTTCTCATTACTATAGTTCTAGTATATATTCAAGATAAATACTTAACTTAAACTATATTATAATTAACTATTTTAACTTAGAGAAAAATTTAAAAATTGAAAATCAAATTTTATATATTAATTTTTAAAGCTGTAATATGAAAACTACAAATGTAAAATTCATGTTTTGAAAATATACTAGATATTTTTAATTATTAAAATTAAAAATTAAAATATTTTTTAAATATATTTTTATAGTTTTGATGATAATAAAAACTTATTATTCATTTTTATTTTTAATAATTTATTATAAAAATACAAAATTTAACCAAATAATAATTTCCATAAATTATGAATTCAATATATTAAAAATAAATAATAATTTGATATTTTTATATAAATAATCCAATTTAATCCAATCCATTAAGATTGTACTTATTATTTTATATTGATTTAATTTGGCTTTTTTATATAAATAATCCAATTTAATCTACTCCATTAAGATTATACTTATTTTTTTATGTGATTCAATCTCGAAAAATAATAAATCCATAAAATTTTAATATTAAAAATATTTTAAATTATAATTTGATTTTTTTTATATAAATAATCCAATCCAATCCATTAGATTATACTTATTTGTATTCATATGGTTCATTTCCCATATACATCCACACAATTTCCCCACCTAAGCCTCTACATCCACGTCGTTTCCCCACTACAATGGATGAGCGGCTACATCCATTGAATTTTAATATTAAATTAAAAACATTGTAAATTATAATTTTATGTTTTTATATAAATAATCCAATTCAATCCAACCCATTGAATTTTAATATTAAATTAAAAACATTGTAAATTATAGTTTATTTTTTATATAAATAATCCAATTCAATTTAATCCATTGAATTTTAATATTAAATTAAAAATATTGCAAATTATAATTTGATTTTTTTATATAAATAATCTAATTCAATAATGGATTATACTTATTTTTTTCATGTGGTTCAAGACCATGAATTTTCCACTATACAACTAGCTAGAATAAATGGAGAACAATTGACTAAAAACAAGACAGTGATATTTTCTTCAAAAACTCAAAACTGGGAGTAATGTTTATTGAGTTTGAGTAAAAATTCTCAGGGAATATAACAATAGTACACTACCACGAAAGTAGGAAGCCGACTCCAAGATGAGTGCTCTCCTATTCTACATTCACATAATTTAAGTTATCAATCAGTACTCTCAACTACCCAAGTTACATCTTAATATTATACTTATTATTTTATTATATTATTTTCATTCTTATTTTTAGTTTTGATGTAATTACTATATTATTATTAACAAAATAATAATTTTTTTTTAAATAATATATTTTTTCTAAATTTTACCAATAAAAAGATTAATAGCATGCGTATCTTTAATACATGCGTATCTTTAATAAATTGGATTAGTTGAGGCAGGTACCAAAACTACCCCAAATTCCCAACCCAACCAACTTTCGAACCTTCCTTCCTTGCCATGATACAAATACAAGGGGAAGGGATTGAGAAAGGGACCTTATGATCATTGGAGAAAGTTATGCTGGAGAAATTCATAACTAAGGGAGAGGAGCAGGAGCCCAGGCTCTAGTTACGACGGTGCCGGTGCAGGACAGGTATAGCATTTTTTATCTTCTGCATTTGTCAATAAAGATTTGGACATTCTTCCCTTCCCATAGATTTGTTTATATCTATTGTGTTTTGATTACAAGTTGATGTTATGCTATCTTATTAATGTCAATATCTTATTTGTGGTCAAATTGGTTTGAGGAAGGTCTTTTGTTGGTTTTGCAAGTTGTTGCAGTGGAGAACAAAGGGAGAAAAGCTTGGATCGACCTTCATAAATAAGGTATACATTTCTCTTAACCTTAACTCTATTTGCTTAATAATAATATTGAAAATATTTATATGTTCATCTGATAACCCCCAGCACGTTGGTAGTCTTCCCATACTGATTTGGACATGATACTTCATTTCCATCATGATTATATATAATATGTACAGGGAATGTTTGACCTGAGATGTAGACATTTTTCTATTTGATATCTTGTCTTTTGCATTCAATGAGGGTGCTAAAACAATTTTACCACATTTTGCATGCTTTGAAAAATTTCAAGGACATGGATATAGACACCATCTCAGTTTATCTAAGAAAAAGTATTCTTTAATGGAGTAGTTCTAATGATATGTGTGATGATGCATTAATGTGCTTTATGTTCATGTTAGTGTATGTTCTTATTTCTAATAATTATTGCAAGTTTATAATTAACTCTAAAAATTCTAAATCAAATGACATATTTCAGATTTTGATTGTCAACAAAAGAAAGGAAAAAGTGGTATTTGGAAAATTGATTTCTTAGAGGGTAGCTTAAAACTGGGAGATTTGGAAAATAAGCTAATTGGGAATTCATACACCATATTAAGGTTGTGGGTCTTGATAACACTCCACATTTTAATAATGGTTCAAGGGTTCCATAATCACTCCATGGTGTAAAGTGTTCAATTATATCAATTTGTCGGTCTGTCAATATTTGGTTCCCCACACGTCCATCAAACCATTAAGGGACGATATAACAAGTGGAGTCCCCACTTTCCTTGAATCTAGTTAGTGCAGTTGTGTTTCATTGACACCTTAAATTGTGAGTGACCGAATACTGCGTATGAAATGTATAAATAAATCCCTCCTATCCTCATTCATTTTAATGTACCCAATTAAAAATTTAGGCACATTAACTCCAAACTTCCAATAGAGAGTAAATTGATCCCCAATTTTATCCAAACAATGGCTTTATTATGTTTATTGGAATTTGAATAATATGGTGCACCAAAGGTATACTTTCAAACCACTGTAAGGTGGAAAATAAAATATGATATATCACCACTATAATATTCCCAATACAAAATAAGAGCTCTCAAAACCAATGCAACCCCAAAGAATCAATGGATTCGAAACTAGGAACACTAGTTCAAATCTGACCACATAGTACACTAGGTTTCCAACTCTTCCCAAATAGCCCCTAACACACTCGAATTTGACCCAAACAGATTATGAAGGACCCAAACACATCTAATATAACAATTAACAAATATCAAAGAACTTTATGGAAGCTTCGAACATTCAAACTTAAGACTACATTGACATTCCTAACTGGGGTGCACAAGCATAAATCTACAAATTAACCAACCGGTAAAATGATCATAACTCGGGAATACAAAAACCTTTTTGAGTGAAATAAAAACTATTTCCTACTGGAAACAAAACTATCAACTCAATGGAATAGGTTTCAAAACCCAGAGACAGGCACAAATGGTCTAACCAGAATATGGATTTCGACCCACTTCACACCGACACAAGATTAAGAACACCCACAACTATAGAGCTTCCAAACCAAACCCAAATGATTCCAAACACACTCGAATCAAGCCTAATGGATTACTAGAATACACAATGGAATCATATGAATGTTTCAAATCAAAACATTAAGTTTACATAACCACATTCAAACATATATGCTCATAGATAACCATTATTCATAGATCAACCTCGTGCTTGAATATGGAAAAACACTATTATTTTTATTATAAATGTGAAATTTTAAGAGAGTATAAATGAATTCTACAACATATCAAAATACAAATAAATATTTTCTACAAAATATAGTAGAGATGGATGCTACAAAACCACAGACGAAAGAGGGAGAGTTACTTCTCTAAATGAGAGATTTCCTTCCACTGTTGCACCCTAAACAAGCAATATTTAGACTCCAAATTGAATTTATTCCACATATAGTGATCCCTCCATCAAATATGAATGATATACATCCATTATATCATAATTCATTAGATTTATAAATCCACAAGAGCACCCTCCTCAAGCAGAAGCCAACAAAAACACTGCACTCCTGGAAACACCACAAATCCACACTGCTACAATTGGAACTTAAACACCCCAACATGAATTAAAATCAGATACTAAACATGGACATAAAAATATTCAATAAAATATATAGATAAATCTGAAGGTGACTTCTCCTCTCAATAATCAGCTACAATGAAGCTCCGTGAAGAGATCAAGGTGATCTCCTCCTCTCTACTAGCTAGGGTGGGATGTTTCACCATAGAAACCAGTTTCCAATTGCAAGGGGAACAACTACCAAGCTTCCAAATACAGAATATATATCCTATTCAGAATCAAAATTTCCAAAATACCTTTCCATTGACCTTAATTAGGTATTTTTAGGACCTGATACTTGTCATAAATTGTCATAGATCCCATTTTCCTTGATTCTAGGAGTCTCTCCCTCATTTTGTGGGAGCTACACTTCACTTGAATTCTTCCACCACTAATGCACCCTTGCTGGCTATTTTTAACTTGCCTCCACATTCATGACATTCCTTGGGAGTTACTACTCCATTAGGGCACCCTTCTTGTCCACATTGGTATAATGACACATTATTTACAAATTTGGAAATCATACTTCATATATTTATGTCCCACATCACCCCCCTTGATAATTTTTCATGAACCATGCAAGGTGACTTAGCCATTGCTTATGCTAGTCTAATGGAGTGGTCCTTACATTCATGCATTTGCTCATTTGAGATTCTAGGAGTTGAGAGAGTGTAGAGTTGAGCTCTGGTATATGATATTCTATTACACTACCTTAGTAATTTGCAAAATCGAAAGCTAAGTATTCATAGCAAAATATTCACCAAGACGTTAAAAGGTTTTATAATTCGATGAAAGATTCATCAAGTTTTTACAATATTTTATAATTCAGTGAAATATTCACCAAGATTTTACAACATATTATAATTTAGGGAAAGATTCACCAAGATTTTTCAAGATTCTATGATAGAATGAAATATTAGCTAGAAAATTATATATACATATTATAGTGTTGATAAAATAACCTTCAAATTTTCCTATATTTTAAGGAGATTCGACCATTTAATACATATACATTTGGGGGTGGTTCTTAAAATTATCCATGAAATAATCTATGACAAACTATGACAAGGACAAGTCCTAAATTTAGCCAAGGAGGGCGCATGATGGAAGAGTGGGCCCACAAGGTAGTCTAACTTCCCCAAAACCAAGGAAGGCATTTCAAATTCAAATTCCAAGGAATCCAAAGCAACCACGAGGCCAAAAGTAAAATTAGAGAGGATGTTAATGTTTCCCAAAGAATCATTCTCCCATGAAAATAATATTTTATTGATATTTTTCAGAGAGAAAACTCTAGAAGGATGAATGAAGAATTATAAAAGGAGGGTGAGGGCACCTATTGGAGATTTTTTTGGCATTTGTAATTTTTAATTGAATATATCGTGTGGATTTCAATATTGGTAGATGTTCCCCTTGCATTTGTCATTGGTTTTGGTGGTGAGATATTCCACCTTAGCTAGTTTGAGAGGAGAGATCATCCATATCTCTCCATTTGGGCTTCATTACCAGTGTTGAGAAAGATAATCGAGATATTTATAATGAGATTCATTCATCACATTATGTTGTGAGTTTTATTGCAGATATGAATATTCATTAGTATTCCAGTGTTTCCATTGTGTTGGTTTTCCAATGTTTCCGGTGTGGAGGGCGTACTTTCTCTCACATAGTGTTAGTTTCTATTGTTTTCAGAGATTGGAGGGAGCACAAATGGATCCTTTTTTTATTTAAGAAATATCTATTATGTTGGATATCATGTACATATGACTAAGGGAATGATGTGGAATACAGATATATCATTTGGAGTTGCTTTCTATTGATTTATAGATTGGAATGGTGTAGATGGGTCGAGAATGAACTTTTGGTTCTGCTAGTTCCATGCATTTTTGGGTTATGAGACCTATTCCATTTCATCCAGAGTGTTTTTTCTAGTAAGGAACACTTTTTTTACCCAAAAAGGTTTCCATATGCCCTATATATCATCATTTTGTTGGATCTACTCTATTCGATATCTCTTCTGGTGGAGGGGCGCACCTCTACATTTCTATCTATTTGTTCCATGAGGTTCGAGCTGCTTTAAGAGATATCTATTCTTGTAATTTTTTCCCCATAATTATATTTACTATTACCAACAATTAATAGTAAGGGTCCACAACATTATCCTCATATTGTATCTCATGTTCATGTGCTGGAACATCTATCTGTAAATTGGCAATTGTGGTTGTACAATCTTATGTTTTTTTGTGTAAAACTTCCATAGTAGATACATGAAGTATGTTAGTGATTTATTTGGTTATTTTTGTGGGTTTTTGAATTAGTTTGGTATTTTTTGGTGAATTTGAATGGTTTAGGAGGTATTTGGAAAGAATTGGAAATTAAGACAATTTCTGTGGTGAAATTCGAGCTAGCCATTCTTGGTTCGAGTTATTAATTGTATGCATGTTCATGATTGTTTAAATTTGAAATGCAAGTCACTTCCTATTATTATATGGAGCCAAAACATATTCCTTTACATATAGTGATGTGATTTGTACTTTATATGCTTCAACATTAATGATAAAAAGGTTTCATACAAGTGTTTGAAGAAAGCTCTGAAGAAGACTTAATAACCTCCTACAATTTTTATATCATATCTGATTTGGGAAAATTACAGTGGGTTCAAGGTATATTTTATGGGCTGCACATATTCTTTCAAATCCAAAATTATATATAAACTGCACTGTTATTAAATAAAATACCTCCATTGGGGAAAATTGGAAATCAATACATTTTGTGTTGAAAATTTTGTGGGTTAATATTCCTAACTTTAATTGGGGATATTGCAGTGGTGACACATTCCCTTGAAATTTCATGTGTGTTGGTTTAAGGTGTTTTTTTAGTCTTAGATGCATGAAATATTAAATTAGGACCTATGTGGTCATATGTGGGTCTATTAAGAGGTCATATGTGGTTGTATGTGGTACATCTACTTGATTTTGGTTTCTTCCATTGATCATGTTATTTCCTAAGTCTCATACCTAGCATTATTTCCTCTTGATTATTTCCCTATCTCTATTCTAAAGTAATGATCCTTTCATGAGTTCATTTGTAATAGTTCAACACATTCCTCTTGACTCTAGATGCGTAAAAACGTTTTTTAGTTCCTATGAGATAGGTTTGTCTTGTATTACATAATATACATCACTATGACAAAATTGACATGTACTAACACCATCCTAATCATTCGCTTCATCATCCTCATCGTCATTATCACCATCATCATAACATCATGAGGTTCGTATGAACATAAGAACATAATTTTATTTATAGAATCACACACACACGCACACACACAAACATGATTTTTTCATTGTTTCGTACAGGTAGTTGTCCAAAGCAGGGTTCTTCCCTCCATCAGTCGCGATTGTCCGGACAATCCACTACTACAGAACCCTCCCAACGTCGCAAGCGGTCTCGTGTGTAAATTGTATACATATATTTTTTTTATTTTTGATTGAATTACATATAGAAGTAAAAATTATTGTATACATGTACATGTGTTTAATTATTGAATTTTTTTTGTGTGTAGGAACCCCCCCAGTCAGGCCGTCTCGTGAGCACCGCTTCGGAAACATGGTGGCTAATGCCTCGCATGATGGATAGGATACATTGACCCCCTCAAAGCACAATGAGTAGGTTCATGATCACAAAGGTACATTAAATTCATATTTATTTATTTTTTAAATCTATTAGTATCTTTAAATTTTGTATGAGTGTTTTCTACTTTGACTAATACATTTGTTTAATCTATCTGTCAGGTGTTGATCTCGGTTATAATTCTCTTTGGGAGGATGAAATAACCAAGATCATGATCGAAGAGATCAAATAAAATCATGATTTCCTATATTTCCATCGATATGGTTGATGCCCATGATGATCGATGCAGTCAATGAGTTATTGAAAATATACCAGAAGGGAGGGCCTATGAGTGACTTCCGGCATGTTACTTTCCAGAAGAAGATGGACTAGGTATTGGGTCCTAACAACAGGGATGCGGTGAAAACCACAACAAGGGGAAGGGATGTCAAGGGAACATTGTTTGACATCCTTCTTGATTGTGATTCTAGATAACCACTCTGACTGCACGAGTTCAGGTTTGAGGTAGCTACACCTCATATTTATGATAGGTTTATTGGATCATGGGAAATGTTCTGCCACCATGACCACGTCTCATTATACTTTTCAAATCATATTTATGCTGAGTTTTTATTACACATGCATCTGTATTACACAAGTACGCAGTCGCCTTTCTATGGCGTCGAGTGGGGAAGCACTTATCAGTGTCCAGGGGCTCGTAGAAACCCTACTTCTATACACCCCCCTCCTTGATTTATTCTTCTCCCTAGTCAGATGCTTCTATGACCTGATGACATAGTCGGTCCATCACAGCTCAGAATTGAGACACTTTCTTTTATTACGGGTGCCATGCGCACTACATTGCGTCGCACTACCATTTCAATGCATGAGGAGAGGTCGAAACCACCCCCTGGACCTACAGAGTCTGATTTAATTTGGATGGACAACTTGTATATTCAGATCCTTAATTATGAGTCTCTAGTGTCATATGCTATACATGCCTGAGACTTGTACTTTTGTCTATATGAGAGATCCAGGTCATCATCAACACAACAAGTATATATATTTATGTATTTAATTTTTTTTATTATGCGTCGTTAAATAATCATCTTTATTATATGTAATGTATCTAAAAGAATAAACTGAGTACTACTGAAATTTTTTGTATCACTCCATGCAGAGGACCAACTTTATGGATTCACTCCATTCTTCTTCTTTGTTGCTTGGATAGGAAACCATTTCTCTCAATGATGTGACCCCCATGGTACATATGCTAGTTCCTTCACCCTAACCTTGTAAGGTACATACATGCATATAATTGAAATTATTTTAGCATAACTTTCGTCTTGTCCCTTGCTCAAATTGTATAGGGTAGAGACAAGGGGATTGCATAGGAGTGAGATACATTGCATTCTCCTATGGAATTTGATTGTCAACAATCAGTCGATGAGGTACTATAACTTATGTTTCAATGAAATATAGAATTCAAGTTGATTTTTAATTTATAATGTTATTTATTATTATTTTATTGATTATATGCATGATGTCACCATACACAAGCTCATGTACAATTGAGAATAAATGCTCCAGTGATGTTCAAATATGAGTGGGAAAGGTTGATTCAATATTGTCCTAGTGAGGGCCCATCAAATTATTATTGCTCTGGATATGCCACACATGACGATTGGGAAAATATCACCATGGACTCGAACCAGGTTAGTTGATCCATCCACTTAAAATTTTATAAATGTGTCTTCTTGTAGATTTAAGTATATTATTTAAATCTAGAACTAACTTAGAGTGTTCAAAATTTTATTTTTTTGCAATTCGAGTCTTTAGACAACATTTTTTTATCACATGTCATCCCCACACTAGGGGCATGGTGCAGGAAGTACTAGCAGTGGGGATGACCACACAGCCCATCAAGGGCCTAGTCCCCATATTAGATGACATTATTTTATTGTTATGTCTGCATATACACTATTACATGAGAGATCTTGATCAAATTATTCTTCCAATATAAGATTCCAAAGATTTTTTTTTGCAGGTCTTGAAGATCAAACGACAGAAATCTATGGTTGAATAAGAACTCAGATCTTTCCATATCTCATCATTATCCTCCTCTCATACTTTAGATATTGGGGATCCTTTTACAATCATTGGTGTGCAAGAAGGTGATCTAATAGTTATTTGGAAGTCGAATATACAGTGTGAGGCTGTTATTTGCACTTCCACTTCCACTGTCTATGCTCTTGCTAGTTCCTACATGATTTCCATCACATTTTATCAAGAAGTTGGAGACACCTCTCAATTCTCTCATATGTCTTCTAATTCGAATTCTGAAGATCATCATCTATTTTTTGCATCTCATACACACTCAGAACTTCTCTTTGGGTTTCTTTTTGGTGTGTCATTGGATGCTATAGAGTTATAATTACAGTTTGGAGTGGTTGGATTCACTCTCTCTATCATGCTTCTAATCCACTACATGATTATTGGCACCTGCTCTCAGAGTTGCACAGAATATGGAGGACATCATCAAGACTTATTTGGACCTGATCTCAGGAAGTTCAAGTCTGGTGAGCACATTCCACTTCTTCCCAAGAAGAATATTCCTTCGGAAATTTGACCAAGTTCTCACCTACTTGGAGTTTAGAGAGATTTATTATGGTGTATTCCATGTTGATTTTGAGGGGATGTTTTCTTCCCAACTAGTTTTCCTTCTTTCCTCACCTACATGGACTAATAATTTTTTGTAAAGGGTGACCATAGGCCACAGTTTCCTGGTTCCTTGTCATATTTTAATCACACTAAGTTAGGCTTAAGGGGGGGTGTTATAATATTAAAAAACCCATCTATACTTAGGATATAAAGTATTATTAGTTTGTATACTTTCCTTGGTGTTTGATTAGGTAGTTGGCTACATATTTCCTTTTTAGGCTCACACTTTCCATCATTATATACATGTGTTCCCTTAATATATATTTTGGATAGATTCTAATAATTTTATGACTGTCCAGAATTGGTGAGAGCACATTCCTACTTTTACACATTTTTGTCCTGCTTTTTCTTCTTTTCAGTGGATAAGGATAAATCAAGGTGCCTTTATGGACTTGGAAAGATGTCTAGTTTTTGGAAAACTCGTTCTCCATATTTTTCTCTCCAAAACACATCATATTACTACTTTTTCATCACTCATTATCTTCCATATCTGATTTAGCTAATTCGTGAGGTCCTTGGTTGAGTTGGAAAGTGATGTTGCCACTATTGGGGTTTTCTTGCTTTTAATAAGCCTTCTTTTTGTAGCTTTTCAAAATTGACTCCAAGGAATTTGAATTCTCTCTCAGATATGTATTATATATTGTATTCATATTGATGAATAATACATAGATGATATTTACATCAATTGAGTTCTGTCTCTCATGGTTCTGCTTCAATATTTCTTCTTATTTTTGCATATATCTGAATAAATTCTTGTGAGGACTTCTTTGCTTCTAGATCCAGGCTTATTAGAATTCCTACAAGGACACAATCACTCCATGATAGGGAAGATTGTATCAATAAGGACAAGAATATTAATGAAAATATTGTAGTGGGATTGTTCAATATAAGAATATATCACGCAAAAAGAGAAAATGTATTATTCCAAGACAATATACTATTAGAATGGAAAATCATTCCATTAAATAAGAATAACTAATGGAAAATATATCATTATGCATTCTTAATATTAGGGTTTCTAGTTAAAAAAATAAACGAAGCTTAACTATTTAAATGATTGTTATTAGGTGACGTACTTGGCAAAAATCCTGCGATTAGGGTTGCTTGCAACCGAAACAGAATTGCATGTTATCTTTATCTAATAAGTATGTATCTGAGAGATTGAGGGAAGCGTGGGATCGATCAAATAAAGGTGAAAGGAATTAAGTGAATCTTTGTTGTAAAAGGAATCTATAGTGCAGTTTGGAATGGAGATGTCCAATAATAACCGAATCAAATCTATCTCTTAGGTAAGGTAAATAAGTCTATCTTCAACCTATCTCCTCTTTTTTTAGTTGGAAAGATAGCACAGAGTGGGATAGGCCTCTCAATGGGGATCCAACCCATATCTTCTTCTTATTGTTTAGACTGTGCAGAGAGGGGATCGGTCCCTTGATGGAGATCTGATCCATCCACTGATTTATATAGCATCGTCATTTAAGTAGACAGTGTACAAAGGAGAGCAATGTCAAGGTGAAAAACCAGACTCTACCTATTTAACTGTTTCACTCATCTCTGTGTATGTTAGGGAGCAATTTAAGTTGAGTATTTGTTTTTTTTTTCATTAATGCCTATTTTTTTACAAGTATAAATGATCATTGACAAGTGATGATATTGTTATGAACAATTGGTATGTAGTTATTTGATACTCAAAATAAACATGAGAATGTATATATGACCTTTTCCAGTGATATTAATGATGCTTGACCATGTTTAGTTGTCTATTGATAAGTTTAGGATGATATTGTCATCACATGAGATACATACATTTCAGTTCATTTAAACAATGTTGTTAAAGGCACTATTATATGTTGAAAGGAATCTTGACATTTAATAACCCTGACATATTTGGCAATAAGACAAGATTGCATCCCTCAAGATATTATGAGTGGTTAATTCTATATTTTAATAAAGAACTTAAATTGAAAATATTATGTTGGGATCAATAGTGAATATGCCACTAAAGCCTTACAATGCTACGCATATGCTTATAAATGGTTTAATAAGTTAGAGGTTGATACATGTATTTTATTTATACAAAATCAATCTAGTGTAGTTAAGAAATAATTCCTTGGTTGAATAACATAATAATGCATGAAAGAGAGTAAATACTAATTGCTTTAAAATAGACCCTCATGTAATTAATTATACCTTTAGAGACTAGATCTGAAGGTAAGAGTATGTCCTTTATGTTCAAATAGACAAGGAAGGTATTATCACAACATTGGTATAGTTCAATTATTGAATATACTATGTTTAACTAAATTTTTATAAAGGAGACTAATGCCTTTTCTTAATCCATAATTGTGATGCTTTGGAACTTTGAAAAAGAACTAATCTACATAGATGGATAGTGTACCTAGCTTGTACTTAAAAGAGAAACAAATTTAACTCATTAGATGAACGAGGGTATTGGGTATATTACAATTTTCCTAAATACCTTCTGCAAGTTGGATTGTTGCTTTAGTCTCATAAGCTCCATGGGTTTTCTAAATTGTGGCTTATTCTTTAAGGGAATATTTTACCAAACCAATTCAATATGAGGGTCAATCTATCAATAACTAAGATATTTGATAAATTTTGTAATCATGTTATAATGTATGCCAAGTTCATGTGACAATTTCTCCGATCTTTGATGTTGGGAATCAAAATTCGCTTCTAGTTCAAGGTTCCTTATCAATTGTGCCTCCAATTGATTACCATGATTAATATGGGTAATTTCATCCTATAAAAAACTCATCTGGATGGAAATGCACAAGGTATGTTCAATCATTACAACACCAAAATGAAGGGAAAAGCTAGGAATGGCCATGATATAAAGGTTGTCGAAGTCATTATTGGAAGAGAGCCAATACCATTCTTTGGGATGGTCTGTTAAAAATTTTAGCAATATTTTGATGGGTGAAATGCTTCATTATGGGCATATGCTTGTCAAATTCCTATTTATGAAAGAGGGGTTCCTTCCCTTATATTATATTGCATTCAATTGATCTAGAGAGAATTACTACTAAAGAAGGTAGAATAAGCCATTGTATCAGTAATATTGATATTCAAGCATAACTATTGTAAACCACATGTTACATGGACCTTTATTTCTACTGTTAAAGTGTCGTAATTTTGATATAAATGATCACTGATACTAGTTTGTACATAATTGTAACCAATAGATTAGGGAATATGTGGAATGTATTGACCATGTTATCCTATGCTTTTACATAATTTCCCTCCCCCTACTAAATATAAGGGAATGTGGAGGTAGTGTTAAGTAAAGTTACAAACCGAATGTGTTTTCTTCCCTTATATAAATAGCAAGGGCACCCACCTCTTGTACAACAGTTCGATTGAGCTAATATCTCGATCAAGATATTAGCTCAATCGAGCGTTACTCAAATGATTGATTGAGCATTTAAAATATCGATTGAGCTTATATCTCGATTGAGCCTTTGCTTAATTGCAGTTTAACTTGCGATCAAGATATTTAAAAAATGCGCTCAAATGCTCGATTGAGCTTTCTAAAAACATTGATCGAGGGCTTTAAAATAGGATTTTAGCCCTCGTTTTTTAATTTTTTTCCTGCTCTTTTCACCAGACCTAAACCTTCTTCTGGGATACAAATTAGCTGGTATAATTCATACCAGTGGATCCATCAACGAATCGTCTAATCATTTGCATAAAATTTGCGAATTTATGAGCTCATATGATAATTTTTTGTTATTTTCTTCTGAAACTTATACTTACAAAACAATGTCCACAACTTCGAATCAGTGCAAAGATAAATGAACAACATAAAAATACACAACAATTTTTTTTTTCCAGAAAATACATATGCCCCAGACCAACGCATGTTCTTCAAAAGGGTATTTTTTATTTTTCAATTTTTGTAATCAGCAAGAACAAGGTTTATGTGCACACACATACGTATGAAATGCATTTAAAATTTTCAACGATTGGTTTCAAAAATTAAAAAAATATAATTTTCATAATAAATAAATAAAACGTGTTCCCCGGTGTATTTTGTGCACATTATATATATATATATATATATATATATATATAATTTACAAGTGGCTTGTGCGCAGATAAAATAATTTAGTGATAAATGCTTAATTTCTGAATATATATATATATATATATATATATTCAGAAATTAAGCATTTATCACTAAATTATTTTATCTGCGCACAAGCCACTTGTAAATTTTTGCTTAAATTTACAAGAACAACCCTATCAATAAATGCAATTTTGGCATATTAAATCATTTTATTATTTAAAATAAAAATATAGGTGTAAAGATAACATAATTCCCTACAATTTGTTTTTGTTGCATATTGAAATTGACAAGCCATAAATGAGTTTTGAGGGATTTGATTTAATGAATGAGTAGAAACTTGAATTTTCACCGTCACTTTTGTCCAAAAAGTCTTACCCATCTTCATGGAAACACCCCTACCTCCTTAATAGTTCTAGGATCATCATTAGTAGCAAAGAAAAAAAAATAGAACTAAAATGAAGTGGACTATACCTTTTAGTTTGTCTTCTTTCTCAAACTAATCTCCTCAAAACTGGGGTCTAAGGGTTCTCTTCATTTAGTTCTTCATCTTCAATTGAGTTGCATTCTTCATATTTTAATCCAAAGTGCGTCCTTTCTACCTCTTCCTTTATTGGTTGTCCCTTCTACTAGGGAGCACTCTTAATCTCCCGAGAATATTGTTTATTGATTATAATCTAATATCTTCCTTGATTTTGGATTCCAAATTTTGTATCCTTTTACACTATATTTATAACTAATAAAGATACATTATTCTAGTGTATTCTCTATCTTACTCCTTTTCTCCTTTAGAACATGAACATAAGGATCACAACAAAAACCCTAATATGTTCAAGTGAGGGTTTATTACTATTCCATTTCTTAGGTATTTATTAATCATCATGAGTGTATACATTATAAGGAAAACATCAATTCACAAACATTTTTGTGGAACCACTTCTCTCTTCTCAGTATTTAGTAGAGGTTTCTAGCAGTGTTTTGTGGGTGGATGTTTGAGTGGATGTCATTATCTGGTACACTTAAACTATAATAACACATTAGTGCATTTTAAAATAACATACATCAATGTGTGTGTAACACAATGCACACATCAATTAAAAAGAATTTCGTTCCGCACTCATTTTTTTTGTAAAATGTGAACATTGCAACAAAAAAATGCCACATGCTCCATACAAAACTTATACATGCTATGGTTCTTATTTAAACTAATAGGAAATGGTGTTTATTAATAACTAATAAGCACCAATACATCATGTTACACGACACATTAGTTTTAGTTTCAAATTAAAAAAACTAAAGTGTAAAAACCAATTAAAAAAAAATAGACAACAATGAGCTTACATAACCTATATACAGACAACAATGCTTACATAATCTATATACATACACCAATGCATACGATAACACGTGCACCGAATGTAGGTAGATATACCCCACCCCCTAATCATGAGAGATTATTTACATTGGAATCAAATGTTTGCTACAAGGATGGGGAATGCAAACTCTCAAAACAATTGTTGCAAAACAAAACTTGTAGCCATGTAATGCCAGCCATGACTACAAAATCTATGCATACACACAAATAATTTATTCTATAATAGAACAAAATAAATATCCAAAATAGGATTCTACTCATGTTTCACCCAACATGACCTTCGTAATAATGTGTTTTCTCTTATAATAGAAATTAACTTCCTCATGACCCATCTCCACAAAAAAAAACTCAAACATAGTTGAGTCTACTAATAAACAATTTATTGGGAAATAGATTTCAGCTAGAAACCTGCAGGTTATGGTCCCACATTATTTATCATTATAATAATACTACACAATAAATTTGCACCTTTCAACATTAGAAATTACATATCCATTTAACAAGTCTTCACACATAATTCTCCCTCCATAACTCTCATACCTAACAACATATTCTTGTATGGATAATATGTTAATTCCATAGATGATAGATTATAATAAAAATAAATTCACATGCATACATATTGATCACATAGATGGCATGTAGCATCAAAATATCATATTATCATATTTTTATTGATGCAAATACATTACAATAATTACAAGCTTCGAGATGTCATATTTTTCTCTCACAACTTGTCTTCTCATTTACATGTATTTATATCATTAAAAAATTAGATGATTATGGTTTCTATCATTACCGGATAGTTTTGGTTTCTAGTCCATGGGCCATGGAAACCATTTTTTCTAACTCCCCCTTCTTTATTTGTATGGAGCTCTCCCTAATCCATCCTAATATCTAGTATGTTTGGCTATATATTCTTCATATTTCCAAGGGCTACCATACTCCTTCTTAGTTCTTCTATTTATCTTCTCTGGCTGTGGAAACTATTCACTTTGAATATTCCAACTTATCTTGTTACATTCCTAATTCAAGTACCATTATAAACATTCTATCATCCTTTCATTTTCATTTCCTATCTTGAGATCAATCACTCTTCCTCCAGTGATTCATCTTTTGTAGCATGCTATTTCAAATTCCCTTCTGCAATGCATTCCTTCAAATTTGGTTATGTAATTCCTTCCTTTGGATTCCCTTCTATATAACATGAGGTATTTCCTCTTGATCATTTTTAATTGTCCCAGTGCCAATTCCATAGTATTGACTTGAGGGTTCCACAACCAAGAAAATTCCACACAATCTAAAGCACAAGCTTCCAACACCCACAATTCACTCCTATAGCAACTTGGGAATACCATAATGCAAAGGTCCAACACCCACATCTTTCTTTTGCAATAAACATTATATGTTATATTTGGAATTCTATTTATTATGAGTCTCCACTTTGGATACCCATATTAAATTGTCCTTGCGGTCTTCTTCTCTTTCCATTCCTTCACTTTCCCGCTACGAATCTATGAATAGTTATCTCTTAAGATCTACCACTACTTGCATAACCGCATCTCAACTCTTCCTACAATCGCTTGTTTTTTCAAATCGAGATCTTCAATTGACCCTTCATTCTCCTTCATCATACTCCCTATGTTATTAATAAATCATGCACCCATGCTTATGAGGTAAATTCTTCAAATATTCACCCACCCAAAAAAACTTTCATCATGGGTGCCTTCAACAACTCCACACTCATCATCATCTTAATTGTTGTACACTTCAACTACATAAGAAATGCATTGCACAACATCTTTATGCTACACTTTATTCACTCAACTAGTACTACTATCTCCACATTCATTTTTTCATATTTAACTACAACAGTACAACAACACACTTGTTAAGGAAATCAAGGATTTCCCTCTCTATTTCTATTGAAAATCATTTTTTTTATTGTTGCCATCTCCGTCTCTATTTTTTCATCACCACAAGCACTATTCATGTTCTCCTTAGACATGCATTACTCGCATGAATCACATTGATTCATGTGTGTGTGTGTGTGTGTCTATATATATATATATATATATATATATCCCACTGCCTACTAAGTTCCTTAGACATGCATCACTCGCACCAATCACATTGATTCATGTCCCCATATATATAGCCAACCATGCTTTCTTGAAACCACAAAATAATGGAGTCATGTGCTCAACATGTTACACTTCTTCCAATTCAATTATTCACAATCAAAAGCGCGCTTCCTTAGTTGATTATTCTATCTATGTATTCACATATTCATAAATTAAAATCATCATATACATACCTTTTAATAATAACTCTGCAAATGTTAGAGTTTTTTTTTCAATGGAACACATCATGGGAAACCCTCAAGTACTTCCCCTCATTTCAAGGATGGTACCCAAGGTAAACCATCGACCCTGATTACGGGGCCTAACCCGGTGGGGACATCAAGTGAGGCCTTGCATAGCCACCTAGGGATTTGACCTTGAGACCTTATGCTTACAATTTCAACACTCAACCACTTGAGCTAACCCACTGGGCTGCAAATGTTAGAGGTTTACAGTCACCCTATCTAATTTTTCTGGGATATCAATAAAAAGAACATAATTAAATTTAATCACTGCATTTAACTCATAATATTTAAGTAAATAACCATAACTAAAATATAGGATATTAAATATAGGAAAACTTATCATACTTTGAATTCAAAACCACTTGAGTGAATTCCACTTTCCTCCCAGCCATAGACCATGAACATTCTTCTATTCATCACATAGGTCACCCCTGAGCCAGACCAAGGACACTAGGATAGGATAACTAGGGATTTGTTTTATATCTTATTTAAAATACTGTAGAGTAATCACAAGTTTTTTTACCATCTCTTTGTAAGCCTTATAATTTCAATCCCTTTCCACACAGTCCACTTCCAACAGCAACCATGTTTCTTTCATGGTGTAATTAGTGCTCAAAGGATTACAATTGAACCCTCCAATGATCTAGGAACCATTACCCCTGTAATGTTCACTCTCTGCAAAAAAATTATTTTAAAGGATAGGATTTTTGTTCAGTCATTCAAGTCTCTCTCTTTTTCTAGGAAAAGGTGTCTCCTTTTTCCCTTCTCTCTCTCTTTTTTATAGTTATTTTATTTTCAAGAAGTAGTTAGGGTTTATTTCTCTTTTTTTTTTTAATATTCATTAATGAATATTTTTCCTTGCTTTATTCTTTTGCATCATTATTTATTTTTATATGTTAATTAATAGGTCATACCCCTCCTAGTGTACTTGGTCTCACTTTTAAGTAGTTGCCACTCAAATATAAAGTGAGATATTACTTTTATTAATAGAATTTGATGCTCCAAAGTTTCCTCAACTCAACATCAATTCAAAAACACTTTTAGTCTTTTCACATTTGGAGCTCGAGATTCACCGAATCAACACCAAATAATAACATCTAAATAACAACATTCTTGATGCTCCAGAGTCAGATGACTCAACATAAAAATATAAACATTTAAATAATAAATACAGTTGATGCTACATAGTCACATGTGTTGGGCCTGTACAATGTCACCTTTTTTACCACTCATTTCCCTATTTTAAATACATTTGAGTTATTCCCAGTTCCTTTTTTATATCATTTTACCCTTAATCCAAGTGCTAGACCACAATTACAACCTCTTTGAATATCATGTTGTTTTAAGTTATAATTTAGACATTTAAGGTGCTTTTATGCTTGGGTTTAGCCTACTAATCATATTATTCAGGATCTTGTACAAATAGGATAAAGGCAACATGATTGTGGATTGAACATAGGGTATTGTTACTTATTCATTGGTCCAAAAGATATCATTGTTACTCATATCACGAATTGGTTTCTCTCTTTTGGCACTTAAGAATTTCGTCTTTGACTGATGCTTAAGTGCGATTCTTTGGAAGTGCCAATAGGGAAGCGATCTGTTACCCAAGGATTCAGGAGTATCATCCCTCGAAGTTATTTTTGGATGGTTCATTATCTCGTATATTTTTTGTAAACATAAGTTGTAAAAGTAATTAAAAGTGAGTAACAAATATAGAATATAGAGTTGAATGAACAACCTTGAGAATCCAATTCTCATGGCGTTCAACTATTCCAAGTAGGGGAGCTATTACTAAAAGGGGATATAAAAGGGAATGTGCTTTGTTGTTATGGGGATAACAAGAGAGCGAGTTAAGGCTTGGAGAGAAAAGAGTATATACATACTACTGTAACTTGTATTGGTCCTTTATTTTTAATAAAATGCTATTTGGATCTTTTGAGTCTTTAATTGTGTGTTGTAGCCCTGGTTAGAGAAGGAATGGAACCCTTCATTGACCATGAGCTTCCTGTTATAGTTTGTAGATTTCATAATTAGTAAGATTGCAGTGTGTTAGACTGTATAATTTATTTGGAAGAGATGTTACAGGATTTTCAAATTAGTTAATTGTTGGATTGAATTTGGATTGTTGTTACTCAATATGTGTTTATGATTGGTTTGAACAGTGTAATTATTAATATGAATGAATTGGTAGTTCATGGTTTTATGATCCATATCTAGTCTTTGTTGTTACTCTTTCTTTAATAGTCTTGTTACTTGAAAGATAAGGAGTTGGGTTTTCTTTTAACGCATCATGGTGTTGTTTCTAAGTGGAAGTTTTTCTAGATTTATGGAATTTTTTATTGAATTGTGTGGATGAGTGCAAGATAAGTAGTTTTACAAATTTGTTTCAATAGAGTAGGTTCATGAATTGATTGTTTTAAGAAGTGGTGTGTTTCTTTTGTTTTTTAGCAGAGTGGAATAGAATTGGATTTATCTTAGATATTAAAAGAATATTTCTTAGGATTAATGGATTGTGTTCTACCTCGCCTCATTAGTTACATCTACATCTACATATTTTTACAGCATTAGAGAAGAATTTGTATCTGCATATATTGTGCATGTACCCTTGAAATGTTTACAATCTTGGATTGATAATTAATGTGCATGCTAGTTTGGTTTTATTAAAAGGACTTAATTAGCAACAACAACATGACTCAACACCAACTCAAAAATACTTTAAGTATTAAAAAGTCTTATTTTCAAAGGGGTTCTAAAATCGAGATATCACATCCCACCCCCCTTACAAACAACATTGTCCCAGTGTTAGTATCTTTACTGCAAATTTTGAAATAAAGTGGGATATGCCTCTCTCAAGGCATCTTCTCTTTCCAAATGTTGCCTCTTCAGGGCTGTAATGCTTCCATTGAATTTTTAACTGGACAATAGTTTTCTTCTGGAGTTGTATCTCTCTCTTGTTAATAATTTGAAGGGGTTCTGGCATGAAATCCCCTTATGGATTTACTTGCAATAGATTCTAATCAATGACATGATTATAATAATACACATACTTTCTAAGTAAAGAAACATGGAAAACATTGTGGATTTTAACATGAGCGGGCAAAGCAAGTTCATAGGCCACTGGGCATCTTCTAGCCAATATTTCGAATGGACCACAATATCTGGGAGCTAGCTTCTTGCATGTCCCCAACTTAGATAGATTTTCCTTGCCTTCACTTTCAAATAAACATTCTCTCCAACTTGATATTCTTTTTCTTATATTTTTTTATCAGCATATCTTTTTTGTTTATCCCATGATTCTTTCAAATGGTGTTGTACCCTTTTACAATCAAGTCTCAATATCTTTTAACAAATCTGACCCCAACATCAATCTATCCACCATACTATCCCAACATAGAGGTGTCCTACATTTTCTGCCATACATAATTTTGAAAGGATCCATTTTACTTGATGTTTGATAGCCATTGTTATAGGGAAATTATGCCAGGTGTATGTAGTCTTCCCAATGTGTTGGGTTATGCATGACATACATTCTGAGCATGTCTTCTAATATATTATTAGTACGTTCTTTCTGCCCATCTATTTGTGGGTGATAGGATGTACTGAAATTTAGCTGTGTGTTTAAACCACAAATAAAGATTTCCAAAAATTCCATGTAAACTTTGAGTCTTTATCAGACATAATGGTTTTTAGCACCTAATGTAACCTGAAAAATTCTTTCAAGAAAATTTATGCTATGTTTATGGCCTTATAGGTATATTTTATAGGCATGAAATGTGTAGATTTAGACAATTTATCCACAAGCACGTATAACATCATTCAACTTTTTTCTTTTTGGAAAACCGGTAATAAAATGCATGCTTATTACCTCCCACTTCCATTTTGGAATGGGTAATGGTTGTAACATCCCAGCTGGATGTTGATTTTTGGTTTTTACAACCTGAAATTCTTGACATTTATCAATAAACAGGGCTATATCAGTCTTTAATTTAGGCCAAAAATAATGTTTTTTGATAGCATAAATCATTTTTTTATAAATCGGATGCCCAAAGTAAGGTGGTTTATGAAATTCCTGCAATATTTCAGATCTGTTTTTTTCTATTTCAAGAACATACAACCTGTTTTTATACCATGGTAATATGGTTTCATCAATTTTATAATTTTCTTTGGTTTTCCTAAATTATTTTCTTGAATAATTTTGCTGATTTCTGTGTAATATTCATCATTTCTACTTGTTGTCCTAATTCTGTCATATAAAATAGAATTTATTTGACAAGTTATTACCTCCTACAACACATGTATTCTTTGACTTAAAGAATCAATCATGGCCTTATTCTATTTTCCATTGATATGTTTAACTTCAAAATTTTACTCACTTAGAAAAGCCAACCATCTAGCATGTCTAGTTTCTAAATTTGGTTGTTCAAAAATGTATTTTAATACCAGATTGTTTGTTTTAAGGGTGAACTGTTTTCCCATCAAATAGTGCCTCCACATTTTTAAGGCATGTATGATGGAAACCAACTCTAAATCATGATTTGCATAGTTTCTCTCATGGTTTTTGAGTTTTCGGGATTCATAGGAAATACCATAACCATCTTGCAAAATGACTCCTCATAGTCCTTCCTTGAAGGCATCGGTACAAACGACAAAATCCCCATTTGGCTTAGCTATTTTCAAAATAGGGTAGTTGTTAAAAAATGTTTAAGTTGACGAAAGCTTGCTTCACATTTTTCATTCCAAACAAATCTTGTATCCTTTTTCTGTAAGGATGTCATAGGATAAGCTATCCTAGAGAATTTTTCAATAAAATTTCAATAATACCCTGCTAACCCCATAAATAATCGAATTTCCGATATATTTTTAGGAGTAGGCCACTCCATAATTGCTTTAATCCTTTCCAAGTCAACAATGATACCTTATTCTAAAATAATATGCCCTAAATACTGAATTTGTTTCTTATAAAAATCACATTTACTGAACTTAGCATAGCCAGTTGTTGTTCCCGTAGTATCTGTAGGACTATTTTTAGGTGTTCGGTATGTTCTTCTTCACTCTTACAATAAATGAGTATGTCGTCAATAAAGACTAGTACAAACTTATCTAGATACTTGCTGAAAATGATATTCATCATGCACATAAAGGTTGCAGGGGGAATTAGTTAAACTAAATGGCATCACAACAAACTCGTAGTGGCCATATCTAGTGTTGAAGGTTGTTTTACTTATGTCTTCCTCTCAGATTCTCACCTAATGATATTCGGATCTCAAATCAATTTTGGAAAATATAATTCCCCCCCCCCACTTGATCAAACAGATCATCAATTCTAGGGAGCAAATACTTATTCTTGATTGTTAGCTTATTTAATTGTCTATAGTCAATACACATGCGCATCGTTCCATCCTTTTGTTAGAAAAATATTCCCATCATTGACATGCCATGGACCTTAGAATTTTTCCTAAGTAGTTTAGACCAAGTTTGGAACACCATTATTTGGTTTCCTAGTGTCTAGTTCATGTGGTGTTGCTTGCTAGTGCCTAGTTTGGTGTCTTGGACCAATAGTTTGTCCAAATTTGACCCTAGAACTATGGTAAAGCCTATATAGCCTAGTCTTTCCACAATTTTATCCACCATCCTCCATTTTGGGAGTCAATGTTCCCTCATTAAATGCTTTATGGAGATAAGGCGCCCATCCCATGTTTTAAGGAACCTTGGTGCAATACAAGCTTGATTTGGTCTCTTTGGGTAATTAATGGCCACTATTCATCGCTCCACTTCTACTACACTACTTTGGTACACACATAGGTTCATACTTATCCAATCAAGGCTCTCATAGGAATTATTGACCAATTCATGAGGTCCAAGTATGAGTTGGATGGCATTAATGTTAGTTAGTGGGGGAATTAGTCTAGGTAATCCCTCGTTGTGGTGAGCTACTCGAATTGCCACTAAGTCTCTTGATTTCTCCTCTTGAGAGCGTCTATATATTGTACTCATGTTGACTAATAATATCAGAGTGGAATTATTCCCATTGGAGTGATTTTCCTTTAGTGTTATATTCAATATTTATTCTCTATTCTTGCTATCTCTTTGTGTAAATAATTCTAAGTCTGATTGTTTTTGCTATCTAGATCTAGGTTGGATTGTCACATGTATCAGAACCTATTGTTTTTATTGTTGTGCAATATAAATTCTAATACCTTTTTCTTCACAAACAATATTGGTGCTCCCCATGAGCACACACTGGGTCTTATGTTTCTAATACCATATGAGTACAATATTGTTTTTATTTCTCTTTACTCTTTTTTCATATTTTCAGATCTATGTTGACTGTGTTCAAATCAAAGTCTATATTTAAATAAATATTTATCAATATTCTTAGGTGCGTTAAACTCAATGTTATCCCGAAAGGAAGGTGGAAGGAAACTCAGAATTGTTGTAATTTAACTTTCTTTCCCTAATGTAAGGAAGATAATGGAGTAATTCCAGGAATCTGTTTATTAGAGCATCCATGGTCATAGATCCCTTCATTAACTTGTGAAATTATTTTATCTTTTTTATCAAAGAAGCATTCAAACATGTACTTTTATTGAAACATTTTATTAAAATGTTCCCAATTAACTTTTCATTCTTTCATATTTTTGGTAAGTTTTAAATCTCGCCACCACCGGGAAGCCTTTGCATTTAAATTGTCGATTGCCAATATTTCCTTCATCATGATTCGATATTCATTAAATTTAAAGTACTTTGTCATCCCTATCAGCCATTCTTTCATTTTTTCACCTGAGTCTAGTTCACCTTAAAAAATAGGAGCTTTAATTTTCTTAAATTCTCCTTTTAATTCCTCTTTACTAGATATTATACTTTTCTTTTTGCAAGGAGAAGAGAAAGAGGTGTTTGATGTACTATCACTATAGTAATGCTTTCTATCTAAGGATGAACTAGAATTTGTTTCATATTTAACTTCTTCTTCATTTTTTGAATTTTTGTTTTCCTTTTCATGCAAATGCCTCTTTATCAGGTTACTAGATTCATGAAATGGTTGTAACTTTGTTTTATTTCTATTAATGTTTTTAGTAGGATGGAATTCATTTCCTGTTAACCATGTCTTCCTTTCAAGTTATCATATTTATAACTTTTTAGTTCAAACTTCAAACTTTCTACAATTTTCAGCAATTCTGAAGGTGTAATGTTTCTTTGATCATTGTTCATTTCTTCATAATTCTGCTCTTCCTGAGGTTAGGGTGAATTTAAATTCCCTTGTTGACTAGAAATCCCAATTTCACTCATACTGTCTGAATTTAAATTTTGACGTCTCTGATTTCTAATTCGGTCTATAGGTTCCTCTTGTTGAGCTAAGTCCTCTCAATCCATTTCAAGTTCAGATATTTTTTGAGCTATATTTATCATCAAACTGAATAGTTGAGAAGACATAGAATTTTGAGTTCCAAAATTGTTTTGTATATCAAGTTGTGTTTGCTGCGACAGTGTCATTTATCTTCCATATTTAAAAATTTTGATGTGCGAAAGAGGATTTAACTATTAGTTCTTTCTTTTTTGTGTATCTTCTAGTCAGGCCATAGGTCACAAAGTGTTGAATCTCAACTCTGATACCAATTTGTCGTGTTTGAAAATTACGCCAAAGGAGTCTTCAATTAAAATTGTACCTGGAGGGCGATTGCAGCCTTTTAATCCTTGATTAAGGATGGATGAAAAGGATACAATGGCTTGGCATATACCCTAAAAAATATTCGTCATCCAAACACATCAAATGGCCAACATTTACTCTTGGAAAATCACCTACTGAAAAGTCATTTCTTAATCCACTATTTTTTTGGATTAAGCACGTCTTTTGCCACACAGAGTTCCAAAATTTTCAATTTTTAAATAAAGGAGCGGTCAGATTTGATTTGAAAAATTTGTAATGCTTATTTAAATATTTAAGTTTGTTTCAATTGTTTTGTTTAATGCGAACAATTAGTAATGGTTATTTCAATAGATAGGGTTATTTCAATCATTTCTAATACATCATCTTGCTATTTGAATTTGTTTTGTGTTTTTTATTTCTCATAGCCTAAAGGATATTTGTGATTTGTGTGCACTGGGAACTGTCCAGAGTCACTTTAAAAAATTAACCAGTCATGGTATAGTTCTTTGAGGTGTAGTGAGAGGCGTAATGGTATTGTAGGAGGCGTCTTTGCAAATCTGTTTTTATAATAAACATTACAAGTGTATTCAAAAAGAGTTGTAGGGTGTGACCTGTGAGGGGTGCATCTCTTCGAGGGTGCAACCCTAATTACACATATATTCATTATATTGCTTACTTGTAAGGAAAAAGGGAGAGGGGGATCCCTCTTAGAGGGTGCATCTCCTCCTGTTACTTGTCTTTCTATGTAAATACAAATTCATATGTGGTTTCTTGCAAATAAGAGGGAGAGGGTGATCCCTCTTGGAGGACGCACCTCTTCCCGTTATCTATTTTGTTTTATGCTTCTGCAATTTATGTAATTCCTTGAGCTTGAGTGAGGCGTTTCCCTTTGATGTATGCTCTTGAAATTCATGAGTAAGCACTGGTCAATTATGAGGGCATTTCCCTTTTTAATTTCATGTATATATGAGTGTATCATGGAGAATGGAAGAGGGCGCAACCTCGATCCCCATAGTAAAATGTTTTTTATATTAATTGTTGCTTGCCTTGGGTGAAGGGTGCAACTCCTAGACGGTGCACCCTTGATCCCCATAGTAAAATGTTTTTTATATAGTAATTGTTTGCTGGCACAATATTGTGAAGGGCATAGTCCCTTAGTTATTGTTTGATTTTCAATTGGGATTTATTTTTATTTCCTACACAAGGTTTTCAAGGGTGCATCCTCGGATACATGCAGTATTTTGTATATATTACATATTACCTACTTGATGTGTAAGTGTGATGGATGTGTGTGAGCTGTTGGGAGACGGTAAATATCCCTATGATCCATTTTGTTCATTTATATGTGTAAGTCTATACGCAGTGGATAATGGGAGAGGGATCGGCCCTATACTTCCTTATGTGTATTTGTAGTTATTTAATGTATTGGTTGCAGGTGATAGAGAAAAGCGTAGCTCCATTGAGCTGAGGTGTGAAAGGATATATACAGATATTTTAATATGTAGAATATTTTTAAAATCATGATTAGTTGAAATCTCAACTTTCAAGAGAAGAGAATGTTATAATAATGTGGTTTATGATGATACTATGCATTACTTCAATGGGAACAAGTTTTCCCAAAGATAAATTTTTAACCAACGAACAAATAAGTGTTAGATCTTATGCAGGATAACACTCAAGATCCAACCAATTTACAAGTAACTATTAGATCTTAACCAGGATAACACTACGATCAACTCACAAACTACTACACATAAATTGAAAAAAAAAATTAAATTGATAAACATTAGGACAGATCTACCCTTCAATCCATTAATTGGTTTGTCCATATTACATTGCAACCAACTGCTTGTAAACCCAAACCAGATCTACCAATTAAATTACCTAAGTTAGTCATATACTTCTATATTTTATAAAAAATTTAATATAGTTCTCCCATCAAAATTTCCTAAAGAGAGGAGAAATGAGGCATGGCGATATTTAACACTCTAAACAGATCTACCAAACAAATTACCTATAGAAACTGGATACTTGTGGATTTATTAAAAATCTAGTTGTGGAATTTTTTATAATTTTTTTTCCATTCTTCCCATGTGATTTTTGCAGGTAATCGATTTCAACAAGGAATCAATGGAAGTGCATACTCCCAATTCATTCACAATTCAAACTTGAAGCTATCATATGGTACTAACAAGTCTGATATATCTTATGGTGAACCAGTAAATATTCAAAGTGAGAATTGCAATGGCCTCATGTGCTTTGTAAGGAATATGAGCTAGGGACAAACAATGGGGCATGGGGAAGAAGATCGTGGACATTGTCTATTAATTTATGTCAAATTCCATTTTACAAGAAAAGATATATTGAATCCATTTTTTATTAAATACTATAAAATCTTATTATAAAAACATTGTATATGTTTCCATATATTTAAAAAAGAAATAGACTATTCATATTAAAAAGGCCTTGTTTTAATTGTGTATCAAATCTGTAGTTGTTTAATTGTGTAGCAAATTTGTTGTTGAAAACAAGTTATTTGTTGTGTAGCTATAACTCTTA